>CM022303.1:80629578-81200513 GCA_011799875.1 Thinopyrum elongatum
TCAAATAACAAAAGAAAAATAAAGAAAAGAAAGAAAACCCCCCGGTCTACTGGGCCGACTGGCCCAACCAGGCCGGCCCATCCCACCGGCCTACTTATTCCCCCACCCCACTACCGAAACCTAGCCGACCCCAATTCCCCCCCCAATCTCTCTCCCCCTCGCGCCCCCGTTCTGGATCGGGAGATCCCCCCCTGCGCCCGACGCCGCGTTCGTCGTCGCCCGCCCGGAGAAAAAACCCCTCTCACCGGTCGCTCTCCTCCTCCCCGGACCCCCCACTCGCCTGGCTCTGGATCGAGGAGGGGCTCGATCCCGTGCGCCCCACGCCCCGATGCCGGCGCCCATCCACGGCGCCGCCCCGCCGCGTCGCCTAGCCTCCTCACCTCTCCCTCGTCGGCTCCGTCGAGCCTCGCCGGCCCCCTGTTCATCTACAACGGGGGTGAGAACCCCTCCCGTCTCCCCTTGCTCCAGTCAAGCCGTGCTCGCCCCGGTCCCGGCTGCCGCTGCTGCGCGGCACCCGCGTTCTCTACTCGTGCGCTCACGCTACGTGTCGACACTGTCGTGCCCGCGGCGGTGCTAGGCGCCCTGCCCCGCGCCTGTGTTCGTCGCGCGCACGCTTTGCCGCTGTCGCTAGCGCTGCTGCTGCTCGCTGCCACCAGCCGCCCGCGCCGCCCTCCCCACCCTCGTCGCCGCCGCATACGCTCCGACACGCGGCTCTCTCGCCGTGCTGGCGTCGCCCCTAGGCTGTGTCCCTGGCCCCGTCGCGGCCCCCTTCCTCATCGGGCGCCGCGCGTTAGGCCCGCACGCCCGATTGGCTCTATGGGCCACGGGCAACGGGGCCCCACGCCCCTGGAGAAAAACAACAAAAAAAATGATAATAAATAATATTATAAAATAATTAATTAATTAATTTCTGTTTAGTTAACTCTAATTATCTAATTAATAATTAAAGTCTGTTTAATTAAACTGTGCCTATGACAGTGGGGCCCCACGCCCCAGTACAAAAAAATAAAAAAATATATTAAATTAATTAATTAACCCTGTTTAATTAACCAAATCACTTAATAAACTAATTAATCATGTTTAGTTAGTCTTAGACAATGACGAACGGGACCGACCTGAGGGTTGACCTAGTCAACCTTGGCGCTGCTAACATCATGATGACATCACGTGACATCATAATTGCCTTTTCTAAATTAAAATAATTCTGTTAATTTTAAATATTTTAAAACTTTAAAAATTTAATATAAAATATACGTAATCCGGATGAAAATCTTTGTACGTGAAAGTTGCTCAGAACGACGAGACGAACCGAATACGCAGTCCGTTCGTCCGGCACACGTCCCTAGCATAGTGAACGTGCAACATCCCACTCGTTTCATCTGCCCGAAAAGGTCAAACTTCGGGAAAACATTCGGATGTTTTTCCTCTTCACCTATATCGTGTAGCACCGCGTCAGAACACCCCAGCTCTGCGTATTGTCAGTCATGCTCTTGTTAGCTTTATATTTATTGTGTTTCTTCCCCTCTCTCTTTCGGTAGACCCGAGACCGCTGCGATGCCGCTGTGATCGACTATGTAACGCCGGATAATTATTGCTACAGTGAACCTCTGTAATGATGCCACATCACCTCCGTTACAGTGCAATCTCGCGTTAGTTCAAAACCGATTAGAATTCAAATTTGGATTATTAACAAACATCAAATTTTTTCAAACTTTAAAACTAAAATGTTCGGAGTGTGCCATTTAACGCCTAGGTATTTAGGTGAAGGAACCATGCTTTTATAAAGAGCCTAAGTACTTTTAATGAATTAAAACAGAAAAGCAAATAAATAAAAAAGAAAAGGAATAAACGAAAAAAAACAAAAACAAAAGCAACCCCCCCACTGGACCAGGCGGCCCAGCTGGCCGACCCACCTGGCCCAACCCCTCCTCCATATCCCCACCAAGGGAAACCCCAACCCTGAAAGCAACTCCCCCATCCCCACGTCTCTTCTCCTTCCCCCTCCGATTCTGGATCGGGATCGGGGGGACCGAAACGCGCCGACGCCGCCGCCGATTCCTGTCGCCAAACGCTGGTGCACCTCGCGGACGCTATCGCCGTCGTCCTCCCCTGCGTCGCGTCGTCTCCGAACTCCTCCCCGAGCCCCACTGCCCTTTCCCCCTACGGCCACCGTGAGCGCCCCTTCTCTCTCTCTCCCTCGCGCCCGCACGCCGCTCGCTTCCGCCGTGGCTCGCTCGGCAGCGCCGCCCCTGCTGTCCGCTGCTGCTGCTCGGCTTCGCCTGCTGTCGCGCACGCGCGCCCGAGCCACGCCCTGCTCACCACGCCCGCTCGGCCATGGCATGCCGAGCGCCCGCGGGCCCCGCTGCTCGCCCGCCCCTGCTTGCGCTCACTGTCGCCTGGCTCGCGCGCCATCTCCATGCCCGCGCCTCCCATGGCAGGCACCACCTCGTTCCTGTCGTGCACAGCCGGGCGCCCGCGCCGCGGTCACACAGCAGCCGCCCGAGCTGAGCGTGGCACCCGCACGCGCCTGCGCCCGGTGCCTGCGCGCGTCGCCCCGCGGGTCCGCCCCTGCTGCTCTCCCCGTGCGCGTGCCGTCGCTCTCCCACTCCTGCGCCTGTACGCCGTGGCCACCGTCCGGTTGGCCCGCGCCGTCGACGGCCGCCAGCGAGCGCCGCCCTGTCGCCTCGGGTCCGCCCCGACGGGCGCCTCGCCCGCAACCGCCGCCCGCAAACCCAGCGCCCATGGCCCCGTGCCACTGGCCTGTGGGCCAACACCCCCCCTGGGTCGCTGACGAACGGGGCCGCCTGCCCAGAAAAAAAAACGAAAATAAAAAGAGAAATAAAATAAAATAGAATTATTAAAATTATTAATTAATTAATTAATTAACCTGTTTAGGTTAATCTAATTTATTAATTAGTTTAATTAAGTATTAATTAATTAGTTAATCACTAATTAACTAACCAGTCTATGATAGGTGGGACCCACATGTCAGGTTGTGCTGACGTCAGCATGATGTCATGCTGGCGTCATCAGCTACTGTTTCGGATAATGTTAATTTAAATTAATAATAATTCAGAATGATTAAAACTTTGAGAAATAATATAAAATAAACCGTAACTCGGATGAAAATACTTTGTACATGAAAGTTGCTCAGACGAGAGACGAACCCGGTTACGCACACCACATATCCGTGTGAGCTCTAAATACCTGAACATGCAACCGTCCCCCTCCGGTCATCTGTCTAACAAATGTTCGAAACCGGGAAAACTTTCCCAGATGGGATCCCCCTTTCTCGTTAACGTGGCAACCCAGTTAGTAAACACCCGGCACTGCATATTGTCATGTCATACTTGTGTAGCATTGTTTGCTTTGATTTACTGTTCCTCCCCTCCTCTCTCTCGATAGACGCTGAGGACCGCTGACGACGCTGCCGTGAACGAATACTATGTCGACGACCCTTCTCTCTCGACCAAGTTCCAGGCAAGCCCCCCTTGTCAACCCGATATCGCCTAGCGCGCTGCTCTCTACTGCTTGCATTAGAGTAGTGTAGCATGTTACTGCTTTCGGTTAATATATTCTGCTGCATAGCTGTCTTTGCTACTACTGTTGATACCTTACCTGCAATAAAGCTTAGTATAGGTGCTAGAATTACATCAGTGGCCCTACACTCTTGTCCGTCTGCCATGCTATACTACTGGGCCGTGATCACTTCGGGAGGTGATCAAGGGTTTATATTATATACTATTACATACTTATGTTTCCGTTCGGAGATGGGGGCTGAAGGGGCAGGTGGTTCCATCCAGGTAGAGGTTGGCCTAGGTTCCGGGCCACGCCCCGAGTGTTACTTTGTGGCGGAGCGACAGGGCAGGTTGTGACCACCTAGGAGACAGGTGGGCCTGGCCCTGGTCGCGCGTCCGCGGTTATATCAATTAACACGCTTAACGAGATTGGGTATTTGATCTGACTGGCTAGAGTCTATACGCGCTAACCACCACGCGGGAACAGTTATGGGTACTCGACGTCGTGGTATCAGCCGAAGCCTCTAGACGTCAGCGACTGAGCGGCGCGCGCCGGGTTGGACCGCGTAACGCGACTTCCTTTGTAATGGAGGTTGCTAGGTCTGCTCACCGGCCGCCCACGCAACATGCAGGTGTGCAATGGGCGAATGGCCCAGACCCCTGCGCGCATAGGATTTAGACCGGCGTGCTGACCTCTCTGTAGGCCTAGGTGGGCTGCGACGTGTTGATCTTCCGAGGCTGGGTTTGACCCAGGAAAATGTGCCCGGCCAGAGGGATCGAGCGTGTTGGGTAATGTGGTGCACCCTGCAGGGAAGTTTATCTATTCGAATGCCGTGTCCCTCAGTAAAGGACGACCCGGAGTTGTACCTCGACCTTATGACAACTAGAACCGGATACTTAATAAACACACCCTTCAAGTGACGATACAACCCGGTGATCGCTCTCTACAGGGCGACGAGGAGAGGATCGTCGGGTAGGATATGCTATGCGATGATACTTGGTGAACTTACCAGCTACTCTCTTTATATGCTTCAAGATGGAGGCTACCAGAAGCGTAGTCTCGATAGGACTAGCTATCCCCTCTATTCTGACATTCCGCAGTTCAGTCCACAGATACTACCATTTCATTGATACCCATTGCATAGTAGTGTAGATCCTTGCTTGCGAGTACTTTGGAGAGTACTCACGGTTGCTTTGCTCCCCTTTTTCCCCCTTTTTAACCGGTTGTCGCAACCAGATGCTGGAGCCCAGGAGCGACAGCCACCTTCGACGACCTCTACTACACCGAGGGTGCCTACTACTACGTGCAGGCCGCCGGACGACCAGGAGTAGTTTAGGAGGATCCCAGGCAGGAGGCCTGCGCCTTCGATCTGTATCCCAGTTTGTGCTAGCCATCTTATGGCAACTTGTTTAACTTATGTCTGTACTCAGATATTGTTGCTTCCGCTGATCGTCTATGATCGAGCACTTGTATTCGAGCCCTCGAGGCTCCTGGCTTGTATTATGATGCTTGTATGACTTATTTATTTTTAGAGTTGTGTTGTGATATCTTCCCGTGAGTCCCTGATCTTGATCGTACAAGTTTGCGTGTTATGATTAGTGTACGATTGAATGGGGTGTCACAATTTGGTATCAGAGCCGACTGCCTGTAGGAACCCCCCTTCCACACTCCTTATCCGAAGTTTGAGTCTAGACAAGAAAACCGTTTTACTAACATGGCTGTGTGTCTTACGGGCCCAAGTCGCCATTGGGGGTATTAGGAATTTTTATTCCTTGTCTATACTCTGGGACTCTGATCTCTTTCTATTCGGGTTTAAATGAATTTAAACTCAAAACATTAGGATCTCGTGATTACACTCCACGGAGAGCCCTTATTCAGATGATCGCCTGCTTCACCAGAAGATTCCGAAGAGCTATTCGAGTGTTCCCGGGACACCTGAGTCCACCGTCTTTGCAAATTCCTACCGTTGCTAAATCCTTATGGATAACACATACACTTGCCACTCTTATATTCAATCCCATTGATCTTGTTATTACAAGATGCCCCGAACTGCTCTTCGTTGTTCCGACAACTTTGAGTAACTGCCTGCCGTTCTTGCCTCATGAATACCCCCTACGGATAATTCCTCGCACTTACCGAGTATCCGTTCTTCCCCCTTTGTTCATACGATTCCAAGATACATTGGAATACTATTCAATCTTCCAAAAATCCTTAGCAGCTTATTGCTCTGCAATTACTTGTCTGCTTGCATTATGGATGCTTTCCAATGACTGGCAATATTCATTAGTATCCTTGACACCGTCATTTTCATCTTATTGATTCAACAGGAGTGCGAATGCACGCATTCATCCGTTGATCTTTCTAATTATCTTCCGGCTCAGACGTCCTTTTGAACATGAGCTGGTTCTCGACCAATCAAATTGTCATCGATGTGGCCCTAAGTCTATTCAAAACCCGTCCTTGATCAGAGCGTCTGCTTCTGATCCTCGTTTTGGAATTCATAATTCCTTTGTTATCTAAGCATCAAATTATTCAGATGTCCTATAATCCGATGCCTTTGCGTTTCTTTCTTCATCTGGTTGTGTGGCGATGCTCACATCAGCTCCGCTATGGACATCCGATCCTTCGTCGGATTATTTATCGACAGTGTCCTTCATATTTAACTGCCTGTGAATTCTTCATGATACATAATGCATTTGGTAAATTTGATCCTCTGCGTTCCCAACCATACTGCTTTCGAGTGTATAATTTACTCCTGAAGGTTATATGTTCCTAAGATGCCCTTGGGATGAACATATACCTTCCCTAAACCGTGTGAACCCGAAAGTTACACAAGACATTCTCTTCTGGTGTTTTACCAGAACTTTTCAACTCTACACTTCTTCGAAGACGAGAAGCGAATGAAATGTTATGCATTGAAGAAGTGTGAGTCGACCCCGAACCTTTGTGTTCTTGCCCATGGACTCGATGGGGAGTTATCATGAAAGCTCTTGCAAGAATATTTAATCATTTGAATTTCTTTCGGTGTCATTGAATTGGATCCTTGCAGCTATGGTCCCGACCATACTAACCTTATTCATTATATCTGAAAGGAAACCATTCCAGTGCCTCGTCATTTTTGACGAGATTAAAGTATCCGCTATCGCAAGTAACGACCCAGCTCTGTTTCTATTCTGATCTTCCTTTGAGTATTACCCCCTGGTATCCCGATGATATCCTGGGACTGCATACTTCTTATGAGTCTTCGTCAAGTATTCCTTCTCACTGATCAGTATTCCAAGGGTTTTGGGTTGTTTGTCAAATGAGAACATCGATAAGTGAATCGAATCCACCCTGTGATCCAATACTCCTAGTAATGTACTGCTGGGAAATTAACTTTCAACTCATGTCATTCTAGCTAATCGGTACATCGTGTTATCTTAACTATGCTACCTAGTACTGCTTCTCGGAGCACAATTTCGACGATGAGTTAAACTTACAGAGATCTTATCGTCATATCTTTTGCCTTGAACAACAAGCTTGATTCCGAGTTTGTGTCGTACCGGGTTTCGATAACTTTCGCTTCATCATTCCTTTTGCTTGATGTCAACGATGATCGATACATCTTCAAGAAGCCTCTCGACAAATGTGTCGTGATATCGTCAACACTTTAACTTCTTCCGAGAGATCAATTGAATATGATGAGAAATCCCATGCTTGCCCCTTGATGATCTGTGTTATCATCGACCACATCCATGCTTCCTTCCAGACACAGACTTGGTCATGTTTTTGTGTTTGTACCTGAGTTCCTTGCTATCTAGTTTATGTTATGTTCTCTACCTTGGAGTATATCATCTTTTATGTCAAGAATGTCGTGAGAATTTCACCACCTCTTGAGAATTCTTATACAAGTGATACTTATCACCATCACCATTCTTTTCTGGTCCCCGTGTTGTTTCTAACCGGAATACCGACAATTGAATTATGATGTGCAAATTCAAACTTCTAGCAACCCTATTGCTTTGAAGTGAATGGTCGATAGTTCATTTTAATTCTTTTGTTCATTAAGTCACCATTCTACATGATCGTGCAACCCAGCCCATATTTCGGGTGCACCTGCTCAACCAATGTTAACTTGGATGTTTTCCTCGAACATACATCATTATATCATTTGATCTGACAAATGTTATCTCCTTGTTCACATAATTGGGGAAATCCATCTTTGTTTAATCTCGATGAATTGTCGCTGAGTCCATTAGCCCCTCCTCATCCTCTCCTTGGTTTAATGATGAACTCATGATTCGGGACTTGCTTCCATAGTTCATTACCGAGAATCTTGCAAGCCATCTCGTCAAATTGTGTTGCAACCCCTTCCTTCTCAGGCATCCTGGGTCTGAGGTATCCCGACACTAATCAGACTGAACCGGTCAGATATGATGGTTGGAACATATTTCCAAGAGTTATAGCAATTGTCTTTATATGACCCGGTAAGGTGATGTCATGCCTAGCACACCTGGACGGAGGCCCTATTGTTATAGTTTCCTTTTAGCAAGGTTATCCATTCTTCCATGAGGAAATGGTAAGACTTATTCTACAAGTTGTTCCTGATGAATCCTTCGTGTATCAAGGTATGACCTTTGCTTGAAGACCATGTCAATGCATCTCGAAGCATGTATGTGTACTCCGATTTCAACAAGAACATTTGTAGCCCAATAACTAAATGTTTCTTGCTCAATTATCCAAACACCGTTGTATGGGTAATGTCATGAAATTCCTTTCCCCTTACCTAAGTGGTTTTCTACTTCTACTGGTCACGTATATCATGCCTGCTAACCCTGGGAAGGATATACTCCTATTACTTGTGTTTAAACAAATCCTTTCCATTGTGTTGTTAAACTGATAATCACATTTTCCTTTCATTGGTTTGTTTAACTTTCTTGTGATCTAAAAGATAAGAGCAGAAATAAATCCTCTCAAGTAAGCACCTCGGTGCACAACTCTGTCAGCAAGACCCTGTACTATATGTTGATTACATTTCGGTAACCACCGAGGACGAGAACTTTGCCTATTGGTCCGCCTCGTTTCAACGAGCAGGAAAATGGTTCTCTTCGTCCCTCGCCTTGGTACCAACGTGTTGCAATATAATTGGCAGGCATGCTCTGACCTGCCTGCTATCGAGACCATACAAGATGTCACTGCTCCTTCTACTTTTAAACCGACATGGTGGGCCCATAACCCACAATTCCACAGGATCGAAACCTGACTCTCTTGTACGCCCCTGTTGCCAAAGTTATTCCTCAAGCTTGGCTTCGTATTATTCACGAGCCACCTCTAGTGATATTTCTGGTATCAGGCGCAATACTTACTCTCGTTACTCTGAACCCTTTCGCACTCGTTTTAGACTTGAGGCGATTGTCTGTCCGTTAGAACTTATTATACCTCTTACTTGCTCTCGATGTGTTTCATTTGTTTCAACTCGAGAGATACTCACCTGTTCATTCATGGGAAACCCCAGATGATTACCCTTATAGCATCCTATCTGTTGTCAAGCTGCCCCCTTACCTATTCGTAAGTACGATGGAGTTCCCGAAGAAAGGATGACGACTTCACATGATGACCTGAAGCAGAGAAATAAAGACATCAAGGTAATGGAGAGACCTCTTCGAGAAGAGCAACCAAGATCGGAAGATCCGTTAGAAATTTCGTAACCAGAACTTTCCCCCTTACTTCCCCGCTTAAATCTCGGGACGAGATTTCTTGTAGTGGAGGAGAATTGTAACGCCCGGATAATTATGCTACAGTGAAACCTCTGCTAATGATGCCACATACCTCCGTTACAGTTGGCTAATCCGCATTAGTTCAAAACCGATTCGAATTCAAATTTGGATATTAACAAACATCAAAAATTTTCAAACTTTAAAACTAAAATGTTCGGAGTGTGCCATTTAACGCCTAGGTATTATGGTGAAGGAACCATGCTTTTATAAAGAGCCTAAGTACTTTTAAATGAATTAAAACAGAAAAGCAAATAAATAAAAAAAGAAAGGACTAAACGAAAAAAAAAAGCAACCCCCCCACGGACAGGCGGCCCAGCTGGCCGACCCACTGGCCAACGCCGGCCCAACCCCCCTCCCATATCCCACCAGGGGAAACCCTAACCCCCGACGCACACTCCCCCCCCCCCACTCCCCAAGTCTCTCTCCTCCCCTCCCGATTCTGGATCGGAATCGCGGGGGACCGAACCGCGCCGACACCGCCGCGATTCCTGTCGCCACCACGGCGTCGCACCTCGCGGACGCTATCGCCGTCGTCCTCCCTGCGTCGCATCGTCTCCGACTCCTCCCCGGCCCCACTGCCCTTCCCCTACGGCCACGTGAGCGCCCCTTCTCCTCCTCTTCCCTCGCGCCCGCACGCCGCTCGCTTCCGCCGTGGCTCGCTCGGCCGCCCGCCCCGCTGTCCGCTGCTGCTGCTCGGCTTCGCTTGCTGTCGCGAACGCGCGCCCGAGCACGTCCGCTGGCCCGCGTGCCGACCGCCCCGCGCGGCCCCGTGCTCGCCCGCCCTGCTGCGCTCACTGTCCATGGGCTCACGCCGCAGCGACGTGCCCGCACCTCCCCGTGCTGCAGGCACCACCTCCTTCCCCGCTCGCTGCCACAGCCCCGACGCCGCGCCCGCGCCGCCCCGCTCACCACACAGCCGCCCGCCGGTGGCAGTGCACCGGCGCGCCTGCGCCCGGGCCTGCGCGCGTCGCCTCCGGCGTTCCGCCTGCTGCTCCTTCCCCGTGCGCCGTGCCGATCGCCTCTCCCTCTCTGCGCGTACGCCGTGGCCCACGTCCGGTTGGCCCGCGCCGTCGACGGGCCGCCAGCGAGCGCCCACCCTGTCTGCAGGTCCACCCGAACGGGCGCCTCGCCCGCAACCGCGCCCGAAAACCCAGCGCCTGTGGCCCCGTGCCACTGGCCTGTGGGCAACACCCCCCTGGGTCCGACGAAAAGGGGCCCGCTGCCCAGAAAAAAAAACGAAAAATAAAATAGAAAAAATAAAATAGAATTATTAAAATTATTAATTAATTAATAGATTAATTAATTAGTTAATAATTAAGTTAATTAACCTGTTTAGGTTAATCTAATTTAGTTAATTAGTTTAATAAGTATTAATTAATAGTTAATCACTAATTAACTAACCAGTCTATGACAGGTGGGACCCACGTGTCAGGTTGTGCTGGCGTCAGCATGATGTCATGCTGACATCATCAGCTACTGTTTCGGATAATGTTTAATTTAAATTAATAATAATTTCAGAATTGATTAAAACTTTGAAAAAAAATATAAAATAAACCGTAACTCGGATGAAAATACTTTGTACATGAAGGTTGCTCAGAACGACGAGACGAACCCGGTTACGCAACCCACATATCCGTGTGGTGCCTCTAAATACCTGAACATGCAACCGTCCCCCTCCGGTCATCTTGTCTAACAATGTCCGAAACCGGGAAAATTTCGGATGGGATCCCCTTTCTCGTTAACGTGCAAACCCACGTTAGTACACACCGGCACTGCATATTGTCATGTCATCTGTGTTAGCAATTGTTTGTATTTTTCTGTTCCTCCCCCCTCCTTCTCTCTCGATAGACGCTGAGACCGCTTAAGCGCTGCTGAACGACTACTACGTCGAAGACCCTTCTCTCTCGACACAGCTTCCAGGCAAGCCCCTCCCCCTTGATCAACCCGATATCGCCTATTCCTTCTCTCTACTGTTGCATTAGAGTAGGTAGCATGTTACTGCTTCGGTTAATCCTATTCTGCGCATAGCCTGCTTTGCTACTACTGTTGATACCTTACCTGCAATCCTAAATGTTATATAGTTGCTAGAATTACATCAGGCCCTACATCTTGTCCGTCTGCCATGCTATACTACTGGGCCGTGATCACCTCGGGAGGTGATCACGGGTTTAATTATATACTATACATAACTTATGTTTCTGTTCGGAGAGGGGGCTGAAGGGGCTGGTGGTTCTATCCAGGTAGAGGTGGGCCTAGGTTTCCGACGGCCCCGGAGTGTTTACTTTGTGTCGGAGCGACAGGGCAGGTTGTGCCACCTAGGAGACAGGTGGGCCTGGCCCTGGTCGACGTCCGCGGTTATATCAATTAACACGTTTAACGAGATTGGGTATTTGATTTGAGTCTGGCACGAGCCTATACGTGCTAACCACCACGGGGCGGGAAACAGTTATGGGTACTCGACGTCGGTGTGTAGCACGAAGCCTCCTAGAAGTCAGCGAATGAGCGGCGCGCGCCGGGTTGGACCGCGTAACGCGACTTCCTTTGTAATGGAGGTTGCTAGGTCTGCTCACCGGCCGCGCACGCACGTGCAGGTGTGCAATGGGCGATGGGCCCAGACCCCTGCGCGCATAGGATTTAGAACGGCGTGCTGACCTCTCTGTTAGGCCTAGGTAGGGCTGCGACGTGTTGATCTTCCGAGGCCGGGTTTGACCAGGAAAGTGTGCCCGGCCAGAGGGAGACGACGTGTTGGGTAATGTGGTGCACCCCTGCAGGGAAGTTTTCTATTCGAATAGCCGTGTCCCTCAGTAAAGGACGACCCGGAGTTGTACCTCGACCTATGACAACTAGAACCGAATACTTAATAAAAACACACCCTTTCAAGTGCCAGATACAACCCGGTGATCGCTCTTCTCACAGGGACGAGGGAGAGGATGTCGGGTAGGATTATGCTATGCGATGATACTTGGTGAACTTACCAGCACTCTCTTCTATATGCTTCAGATGGAGGCTACCAGAAGCGTAGCTTTCGATAGGACTAGCTATCCCCCTCTTATTCTGACATTCTGCAGTTCAGTCCACAACTACCATTTCATTGATACCCATTGCATATGTAGTGTAGATCCTTGTTGCGAGTACTTTGGATGAGTACTCACGGTTGCTTTGCTCCCCTTTCCCCTTTCTATACCCGGTGTCGCAACCAGATGCGGAGCCCAGGAGCAGACGCACCTTCGACGACCTCTACTACACCGAGGGTGCCCTACTACTACGTGCAGGCCGCGCCGACGACCGGAGTAGTTTAGGAGGATCCTAGGCAGGAGGCCTGCGCCTCTTCGATCTGTATCCCAGTTTGTGCTAGCCATCTTATGGCAACTTGTTAATTATGTCTGTACTCAGATATGTTGCTTCCGCTGACTCGTCTATGATCGGCAATTGTATTGAGCCCGAGGCTCCTGGCTTGATTATGATGCGTGTATGACTTATTTATTTTTAGAGTTGTGTTGTGATATCTTCCCGTGAGTCCCTGATCTTGATCATAAAAGTTTGCGTGTATGATTAGCGTAAGATTGAATCGGAGGTGTCACAAGTTGGTATCAGAGCCGACTGCCTGTGAGGAACCCCCCTTCCACACTCCTTATCCGAAGTTGAGTCTAGAACAGAAGAAAACCGTTTTACTAACATGGCTGTGTGTCTTCGGGCCCACGTCGCCATGGGTGGTGATTAGGTTATTTTACCTTGTCTATACTCGGGACTCTGATCTCTCTTCTATTCGGGTTATAAAGAATTTACTAACTCAAACATTAGGATCTCGTGATTACATCCACCCAGAGAGCCCCTTATTACAGATGATCGCCTGCTTCACCAGAAGATTCCGAAGATTGCTATTCGATGTTTCCCGGGACACCTGAGTCCACCGTCTTTGCAAATCCCTACCGCTGCTAACTTATGGATAACTACATACACTGCCACTTTATATTCAATCCCATTGATCTTGTATTACAAGATGCCGAACTGCTCTTCGTTTGTCCGACAATCCTGAGCTTACTGCCTTGCGTTCTTGCCTCAGAATACCCCCTACGGATAATCCTCGCACTTACCGAGATCCGTTCTTCCCCCTTGTTCATACGATTCTCAAGATACATTGGAATACTATCAATCTTCCAAAAAATCCTTAGCAGGCTATGCTCTGCAATTACTTGTCTGCTTGCATTATGGATGCTTTCCATATGACTGGCAATATTCATTAGTATCCTTTGAACAACGTCATTTTCATTATTGATCATAACAGGAGTGCGAATGCACGCATTCATCCGTTGATCCTTTCTAATTATCTCCGGCTCCGACGTCCTTTTGAACATGAGCTGGTTCTCGACAATCAAATTGTCATCGAGTGTTTCCCTAGTCTATTAAAATAACCCGTCCTTGATCAGAGGTCTGCTTCTGATCCTTCGTTTTGGAATTCATAATTCCTTTGTTATCTAAGCATCAAATTATTCAGATGTGTCCTATAATCCGATGGCTTTGCGTTCTTTCTTCATCTGGTTGTGTGCCGATGCTCACATCGCTCCGCTATGGACATCCGATCCTTCGTCGGATTATTATCGACAGTGTTCTTCATATTTAACTGCCTTGTGAATTCTCCATGATACATAATGCATTGGGAAATTGTATCCTCTGCGTTCCCAACCATAATCTACTTTCGAGCTTGTATAATTTACTCCTGAAGCGTTATATGTTCCTAAGATCCTATGGAGAAAAATATACCTTCCCTAAACCGTGTGAACCCGAAAGTTTACACAAGACATTCTCTTCTGGTGTTTTACCAGATACTTTTCAACTCTACAACTTCTTCGAAGACGAGAAGCGAATGAAAGTTATGATTGAAGAAGTGTGAGTCGACCCCGAACCTTTGTGTTCTTGCCATGGACTCGATGTGGAGCTTATCATGAAAGCTTCTTGCAAGAATATTTAATCATTTGAATAATTCTTTGGTGGTTCATTGAATTGGATCCCTTGCAGCTATGGTCCCCGACATACTAACCTTATTCATTATATGAAAGGAAACCATTCCAGTGCCTCGTCTATTTTTGACGAGATTAAAGTATCCGCTATCGCAAGTCAACGACCCAGCTCTGTTTCTATTCTGATCTTCCTTTGAGTATTACCCCCTGGTATCCCGAGGATATCCTGGGACTGCAAACTTCTTATGAGTCTTCGTCAAGTATCTTCTCACTGATTCAGATTCCACGGGTTTTGGGTTGTTGTTAAATGGAACATCGATAAGTGAATCGAATCCCACCCTGTGATCCAATACTCCTAGTAATGTACTGCTGGGAATTTATAACTTTCAACTCATGTCATTCTTAGCCTAATCGGTACATATGTTATATTAACTATGCTACCTAGTACTGCTTCTCGGAGCACAATTTCGACGATGAGTTAAACTACATCGTCTTCATCGTCATATCTTTTGCCTTGAACAACAAGCTGATTCCGAGTTTGTGTCGTACGTGGTTTCGATAACCTTTCGCTTCATCATTCCTTTTGCTTGATGTCATCGATGATCGATTACATCTTCAAGAGCCTCTCGACAAATGTGTCGTGATCATCGTCAACACTTAACTTCTCCGAGAGATCAATTGAATCATGATGAGAAATTCCATGCTAGCCCCTGAGATCTGTGTATCATCGACCACATCCATGCCTTCCTTCCAGACACAGACTTGGTCATGTTTTGTTGTACCTTGAGGTTTGTATCTAGCTAGTTAGTTCTTTGAGTTTTGAGTAATTATCATCTTTTAGTCAAGAATGTCGTGAGAATTTCACCACCTCTTGAGAATTCTATTACAAGTGATACTTATCACCATCCACATTCTTTTTGGTCCCCGTGTTGTTTCTAACCGGAAACCGACAATTGAATTATGATGTGCAAATTCAAACTTCTAGCAACCCTATTGCTTTGAAGTGAATGGTCGATAGTTCATTTTAATTCTTTTGTTCATTAAGTCACCATTCTAACATTGATCGTGCAACCCAGCCCATATTTCGGGTGCACCTGTCAACCAATGTTAATCTTGGATGTTTTCCTGAACATACATCATTATATCATTTGATCTGACAAATGTTATCTCCTTGTTCACATAATTGGGGAAATCCATCTTTTGTAATCTCGGTGGAATTGTCGCTGAGTCCATTAGCCACTCCTCATCCTCTCCTTGGTTTAATGATGAACTCATGATTCGGGACTTGCTTCCATAGTTCATTACCGAGAATCTTGCAACGCCATCTCGTCAAATTGTGTTGCACCCCTTCCTCTCAGGCATCCGGGTTGAGGTATCCCGACACTAATCAGATCTGAACCTCGGTCAGATATGATGGTTGGAACATATTTCCAAGAGTTATAGCAATTTGTCTTATATGACCGGTAAGGTGATGTCATGCCTAGCACACCTGGACGGAGGCCCTATTGTTATAGTTCCTTTTAGCAAGGTTATCCATTCTTCCATGAGGAAATGGTAAGACTTATTCTACAAGTTGTTCCTGATGAATCCTTCGTGTACCAAGGTAGGACCTTGCTTGAAGACCATGTCATGCTATCTCGAAGCTAGTATGTGGTACTCCGATTTTCAACAAGAACATGTTTAGCCCAATACTAAATGTTTTTGCTCATTATCCAACACCGTTGTATGGGTAATGTCATAGAAATTCCTTTCCCTTACCTAAGTGGTTTTCTACTTTCATCTGGTCACGTATATCATGCCCTGCTAACCCTGGGAAGGATATACTCCTTTACTTGTGTTTAAACAAATTTCCTTTCCATTGGTTTGTTCAAACTGATAATCACATTTTCCTTCCATTGGTTTGTTTAACCTTTCTTGTGATCTTAAGATAAGAGCAGAAATAAATCCCTGCTTAAGTAAGCACCTCGTGCAAAACTCTGTCAGCAAGACCTGTTACTATATGTTGATAACATTTCGGTAACCACAGGGACGAGAACTTTGCCTATTGGTCCGCCCTCGTTCAACGAGCAGGAAAATGGTTCTCTTCGTCCCTCGCCCTGGTACCAACGTTGTGCCAATATAATTGGCAGGCTATGCTCTGACTGCCCTGCTATCGAGACCATCAAGATGTCACTGCTCCTTCTACTTTTAACGACCAATGGTGGGCCCATAACCCACAATTCCACAGGATCGAAACCGACTTCTGTACGCCTGTTGCCAAAGTTATTCCTCACGCTTGGCTTCGTATTTAATTCACGAGCCACCTTCCTAGGATCTATTCTGGTATCAGGCGCAATACTTACTCTCGTTACTCTGAAAACCTTTTTGCACTCTGTTTTAGACTTCGAGCGATTGTCTTGTCCGTCTTAGAACTTATTATACCTTCTTACTTGATCCGATGTGTTCATTTGTTCAACTCGAGAGAACTCACCTGTTCATCATGGGATAAACCCCAGTGATTACCCCTTATAGCATCCTATCGTTGTCAAGCTGCCCCTTACCTATTCGTAAGTACGATGGAGTTCCCGAAGAAAAGGATGACGACTCACCATGATGACCTGAAGCAGAGAAAGAATAAAGACATCAAGGTAATGGATCGACCTCTTCGAGAAGAGCAACCAAGATCGGAAGATCCGTTTAGAAATTTCGTTAACCAGAACTTTCCCCTTACTCCTCCCGCGTAAATCTCGGGACGAGATTTCTTGTAGTGGAGGAGAATTGTAACGCCCCGGATAATTATGCTACAGTGAACCTCTGTAATGATGCCACAATACTCCGTTACAGTTGCTAATCTCGCGTTAGTTCAAAACCGATTCGAATTCAATTGGATTTTAACAAACATCAAAAATTTTCAAACTTTAAAACTAAATGTTCGGAGTGTGCCTCTTTAACGCCTAGGTATTTATGGTGAAGGAACCATGCTTTTATAAAGAGCCTAAGTACTTTAAATGAAATTAAAACAGAAAGCAAATAAATAAAAAAAGAAAAGGAATAAACGAAAAAAAAAGCAACCCCCCCACTGGACAGGCGGCCCAGCTGGCCGACCCAACTGGCCCAAACGGCCGGCCCAACCCCTCCTCCATATCCCACCAGGGAAACCCTAACCCCGACCGCACACTCCCCCCCCACTCCCACGTCTCTCTCCTTCCCCCTCCGATTCGGATCGGAATCGGGGGGGACGAACCGCGCCGACACCGCTCGCCGATCCGTCGCCACCCGTGTCGCACCTCGCCGGACGCTATCGCCGTCGTCCTCCCCTGCGTCGATCGTCTCGACCTCCTCCCCGCGCCCCACTGCCTTTCCCTACGGCCACCGTGAGCGCCCCTTCTCCTCTCTCTCCCTCGCGGCCGCACGACCGCTCGCTTCCGCCGTGGTCGCTCGGCCGCCGCCCTGCTGTCCGCGGCGCGCTGCTTCGCTGGCTGGCCGACAAGCGCGCCCGAGCCACGCCCCGCCGGCCAGCTTTGCCGAGCCGCCCAGCGGCGGCCCCGCTGATCGCCCGGCCCGCCCTGTGCGCTCACTGTGCTGGCTCAGCCCCGCATCGCCGTGCCCGCACCCCCCGCTGCTTGCAAGGCACCAACCATCCTTTCCTCCGCTCGCTGCACAGCCCCGACGGCGCGCGCAGCGCCCGGCTCACACAGCAGAACGCCCCGCCGTGTGCAGTGAGCACCGCACGCGCCTGCGCCGGCGCCGCCGACGCTCGCCGCGGCGTTCCCCGCCTGCTGCTCCTTCCCCGTGGCGTGCCGTCGCCTCTCCTCTCCTGCGCCTGTACGCGTGGCACCGTCCGGTTGGCACGCGCCCGTCGACGCCCGCAGCGAGCGCCCACCCTCGTTGGCCTCAGGTCCACCCGAGGGCGCCTCGCCGCAACCGCGCCCGAAAACCCAGCGCCGTGGCCCCGTGCCACTGGCTGTGGGCCAACACCCCCTGGGTCGCTGACGAACGGGGCCCGCTGCCCAGAAAAAAAAACGAAATAAAAAATAGAAATAAATAAAAATAAAATAGACATTATTAAAATATAATTAATTAATCGATTATTAATTAGTTAAAATTAAGTAATTAACCTCGTTTAGGTTTAATCTCTTTAGTTATTAGTTTGTAATTAAGTATTAATTAATTAGTTAATCACTAATTAAACTAACCAGTCTATGAAGGTGGGACCCACGGTCAGGTTGTGCTGGCGTCGCATGATGTCTGCTGACTCATCAGCGACTGTTTCGGGCTATGTTAATTTTTAATATATTTTCAGATTGATTAAATATTTGAAAAAAAAAAATAACAACAACCGTTAACGGATTGATGAAAATACTTGTACATGAAAGTTGCTCAGAACGACGAGACGAACGGTACGCAACCCACATATCCGTGTGGTGCCCTCTAAATACCTGAAACATGCACGTCCCCCTCCGGTCATCTGTCAAACAAATGTCCGAAAACCGGGAAAATTTTCCCGGATGGGATCCCCCTTTTCGTTACGTGCAACCCCACGTTAGTACACACCCGGACTGCATATTGTTATGTCATACTTGTGTAGCATTATTTGCTTGTGATTTACTGTTTCCTCCCCCCTTCTCTATCGATAGACGCTGAGCCGGTACGACGCTGCCGTGAACGACACTACGTCGGTACACCTTCTCTTCGACACAGCTTCAGGCAAGCCCCTCCCCCCCTTGATCAACCGATAATCGCCTATTCTTCTCTCTACTGCTGCATTAGAGAGTGGTAGCATGTTACTGCTTTCGGTTAATATATTCGCTGCATAGACCTGTCTTTGCTACTACTGTTGATACCTTACCTGCAATCCTAATGCTTAGTATAGGTTCACTTGAGAATTACATCAGTGGCCCTACACTCTTGTCCGTCTGCCATGATATTACATGGGCCGTGATCAACTTCGGGAGGTGATCACGGGTTTATATTATATACTATTACATACTTATGTTTCTGGTCGGGAGAGGGGGCTGAAGGGGCTGGTGGTTCCATCCAGGTAGAGGTGGGACTAGGTTTCCGACGGCCCCCGAGTGTTACTTTGTGTCGGAGAGACAGGGCAGGTTGTGACCACCTAGGAGCAAGGTGGGCCTGGCCTGGTCGAGTCCGCGGTTATATCAATTAACAGTTAACGAGATTGGGTATTTGATTTGAGTCTGGTAGACGCTATACGTGCTAACCACCAGCGCGGGAAAAGTTTAGGGGGTACTCGAACGTCGTGGTATCAGCCGAAGCCTCCTAGAGTCAGCGAGCCTGAGCGCGCGCGCCGGGTTGGACCGCGTAACGGACTTCCTTTGTAATGGAGGTTGCGAGTCTGCTCACCGGCCCGCACGCACGGGCAGGTGTGCAAGGGCGAGGTCCCAGAACCCTGAGTGCATAGGATTTAGACGGCGTGCTGACCTCTCTGTTAGGCATAGGAGGGCTGCGACATGTTGATCTTCCGAGGCCGGGTTGGTTGTTTGACCCAGGAAAGTGTGCCCGGCCAGAGGATCGAGCGTGGTGGTAATGTGGGGCACCCTGTAGGAGGAAGTTTATCTATTCGAATAGCCGTGTCTGTCCTCGGGAAAAGGTGACCCGGAGTTGTACCGACATCTGACGAACTAGAAACCGGGATACTTAAAAAACACAACCCTTTCAGTGCCAGATACAACCCGGTGATGTCTCTCACAGGGCGACGAGAGAGGATCGTCGGGTAGGATTATGCTATGCGATGATACTTGGTGAACTTACCAGCTACCTCTTCTATATGCTTCAAGATGGAGGCTAACAGAAGCGTAGTCTTCGATAGGACTAGCATCCCCCTTTATTCTGGCATTCTGCGTTCAGTCAACAGATACTTACCATTTCATTGATACCCATTGCATATGTAGTGTAGATCCTTGCTTGCGAGTACTTTGGATGAGTACTCATGGTTGCTTTGCTCCCCCTTTTTCCCTTTCTATACCGGTGTAGCAACACAGATGCTAGAGGCCCAGGAGCCAGACGCCACCTTCGATGACCCCTACTACCACCGAGGGTGCCTATACTACGTGCAGGCCGCCGCCGAACGACCAGGAGTAGTTTAGGAGGATCCCAGGCAGGAGGCCTGCGCGCCTCTCGATTGTACCAGTTTGTGCTAGCATCTTATGGCAAATCTGTTAACTATGTCTGTACTCAGATATTGTTGCTTCCGTGACTCGTCTATGATCGAGCACTGTATTCGAGCCCTCGAGGCCCTGGCTTGTAATATGATGTTTGTTGACTTATTTATTTTTAGAGTTTGATTGTGATTCTTTTCCCGTGTGAGCCCTGATCTTGAGTACATGTTTGCGTGTATGATTAGTTGTAAGATTGAATCGGGGGCGTCACAGACTATCACGACGACTTTCTTCCTTTCGGCAAGCTTACAGGCACAAGCACACCCCCATTGAGCATACCGATATCGCCTATTCTTTCTCTCTCATGCTGCATCAGTAGAATTGCTGCTACTAATGCTTGTACTCAATATTCTGATGATAGCCTGTTTATTGTAACCTGCTATTGAAACCTACCTGCTTATCCTAAACGTAGTATAGGGGGTAGAGAGACTATCAGTGACCCACTTGTCCGACTTGCCCCGTGGATTATAAGAAGACCGATGACCAGGCCCTCGGCACCGCACCTACACCCCCCTTTATCGTACGACACGCAGCATTACTATCGAGTGCCGAGGGTGATACCTCGTAAGCACTTTGATGATAACTCTCGGAGTAGTTACTCGGTCATGGTCATCGAGGGTGATTCCTTCTTCACACCTTCCGGTTAACGACCCGGTCGTGCAACACATCAAGTGTGAACCCACGAGGGTGATTTCCTCCGAGTTCACCTGACGGTTACATCGAGTAGGAATCCAACGAGGGTGATTACCTCGGATTCCTTGAAGTTATGAGACAACGGATAATTGGACTTTACAATGTTACTTGGAAAGGCGGGTCGCCCTGTGGTGTACCCACGTGAGCCTAAGTGGCGAGTGACGTGGAGAGGGTTTGCTGGAGGGTGCCGAGATATGAATACGAGGCGCGGACGGGCATTCTTAGCCCTTGCGCAAGTCCTCGAGACGGGGGCGAGGTGGTCACATCGATCGTGAGTCTCTGTCACTTACCGCAAAGCCCTAGTCACTAACGATTTGGATTTGATCCGAGCAGGCCTCTGGCCTGATAGCATAACATCACGTTGGCATGTATGGGCGGTCGCATCGTAGATCAGCCGAAAGCTTTGTCAGACGTCCAGGTCAGCATTGTGGCAAGGTCGGATCATGTCGGCCATCCGAGGCGACGCTGGTATCCACCTATGCGCAACGACCCGAGTGCGCAGGGCGATGGCCCAAGACCCTGAGTGCTAGGATGTAGACGGCGGGGACCTCTCTGCTGAGCTGTAGGTAGGGTTGCGGTGTGTACGTTTGGCCGAGGCCGGGCATGACCCAGGAAAAGTGTGTCCGACTGAAGTTAAGACGAGCGTGGTGGGTAAGTTGGTGCACCCCTGCATGGGAAGAACTAATCTATGCATAGCCGGATCCTCGGTAAGGACGCTCGGAAGTTGTATCCCGACGATACAACAATAGAACATATTGATGAGATAGATGAGATTGGATATTATGGCTCTGGTATTACTTCTCCGCAGGGGAGTCGAGAAAGGATCTCTGCCGAGGTGTTATGACAGTATGGCTCTGGATTCTGACTTTCTCGCAGGGAGTTCGAGAAAGATCTCTGGTGAGGTTGAGACTTAGTGATACTTTACACTTATGCTGTAATAATCTACACTCTTCTAATGCTGCAGATCCGCTGTAGATGCTAGTCTTCGATAGGACTCGGCCTTCTCCTTATTCTGCATTTTTTCACATCTGCAGCCCAGTCCTATACAGCCTATCCCTTTGATAAGTT
Organism: Thinopyrum elongatum; assembly: GCA_011799875.1. Lineage (NCBI taxonomy): Eukaryota > Viridiplantae > Streptophyta > Magnoliopsida > Poales > Poaceae > Thinopyrum > Thinopyrum elongatum. The sequence continues at coordinate 80,651,731 of CM022303.1, forward strand.
GATATGTAGTGTCATCCTTGCTTGCTGAGTTTACTTCGGTGAGTACTCACGGTTGCTGTGCTTTCTTTTTCCGACAATCCTTGTGATGCAACCAGGGATACCAGAGACCCTGAGGAGCTAGCAGTGCCCCCGCGACGATCACTACTACTACCCGAGGGTGGATATACACTACGAGTTGGCAGACGACCACGAGTAGGATCGGAGGGTCCCAGGCAGGAGGCCTGCGCTTGCGATCGAAGCTTTGTTTTGCCCCGCCTTTCTAAAGGCTTATTCTGTTCTGTATCATATCTGTACCAGATATCATGATGTCTTCCCCTGATGCTTGGAAGAAGCTTATGTATTCGAGCCCATAGAGGCCCCGGGCTTGTAATATAAAGCGTATGACTTTATTTATGTGTTAAGAGGTTGTGTTGTGATATCTTCAGTTATCATTAGGCTTGATCGTGTGTGCATTTGGCATGTAATGATTAGTGCATGATTGAGCCATGGGCGTCACACTCAGTCCGGGTGCATCTAACATCGTCGGGATAGCACCAGTAGAGATGTCTTCAATGGATCTCGTGGGCTTCGGTCGGTGTTGTCTTTAGGGCATTGCTCGAACCCGGTCTTCATTTCTATTCGTTGTTAGGCTGAAGCACCGGACGACAATCCATCAACTTGGTAGCCATTGTCCATAGGATCAAAAACACCATAGCATACCTCCTAGTAGTAAACGACAAACCAGGGATGGGAAGGATTCATGTGACTATTTCTGTGTGACACCATCTATAGTGTAGAGAGCCCGCCTTCATGGAACACAAAACAAAGATTAGAACAAACCAAGCGTTAAACACTCGGAAAAGTTTGATATGTGATCCATCCTCATCTCTCAAAATACCAGTAAAAATCTCAAGAGATAGTGTGATCTGGGGGAGGAATACCTGATTTCTTTTGGCAGCCTAGATTACTAGGAGAAAGCCGATTGGTTGGCTGTTGTTCGCTATCAATAGGGAAGCGAACATGCATAATAATGAGAACGTCCTTATCTATCCGACGTCGTTACCAGATGCTAAAACTTGTGATAAACTATTATCAATTTATCATTAATGGTTTTCAATTTCAGAACAAGAGAAATTATAGGAGGCATGGTAAATCATCGATGATCCTAGCATCTTGTGATGTTATGAATCACTTGTGAGTAAGAGTCAATTCATCGAAGGATGTCCTACAACACAAGAATAAGAAAGGGTGACATTATGGAACGTCAGGTCATCTCTTCAATACTAAGATTGAATAGTGTTTGATCGGTGAATATAAAAAGCAAGATCAGTTCCAAGTGGTGGAGTGGATGGAAATTAAGAGCACACACAACCACACCATTGCTAAGTAGGTTGAAGCACATTGACAATATAACCCCACCAGACAGCAGCTATCCGTTACGACGGCGGATTCAAAAAACCAGAGGCTCCCCGGGCGTGCACAATGACCATATCAAGATGTGATGAGACAGTGACTATTCTTTGTGAAAATAGTATTGGTATCGAGATGTAAACTCAAGAACACCAAAAATAATGTTAGCCAAAAACAATTTCTAAAACCGAAAAGTTGATTTTGATGCTCTAACCTTCAGGGTTGAGGGTTATGGAAAGCACCTAGAGTTTCTTTGCGTGGAACCCTAGGCTTGATGGAAGACCAATTATGCCTTGTTGTTAGTTGTTACAATATGGAAGCGTAACAGCATACAACAAACATGCCTCCGTTCAGCCGCCGCCCAAAAAAGTACAACTTATAGAGAAAATGTATCGAGAAATCATTAGGTCATCATTTAAATTATATAACCCCCAGTGTCGTATTGAGAACTTGCAACAATTCTTAAAACGATTCCTAAGTCCCCTGGCACCCTAGTGATGTTATGCGAACTTGTTAGAGTAAAGTCTTTCCATTCAAAGGATTCAACCCAATGTACAAATAGCGAGAACACATTATGGTAATGGAATGTTTCTTCAATACTACAAGATGAATAGTTGTTTGACATGAACAGAAGAAAAAACGCAAGAAGATTCTTTAGAAGATTTCGATGTGGATGGAAAATTTCCCATTTGAAACTAATTACAACTGAATCGTATGGAATTTTTCTTTACAATCCCATGAATCGAAAAATGAAGTGTAAGGAAAAGTTACAAGGATTAATTAGAATCCTCCCAAAATTTTTGAATTAAAGAGTTTGGTTTATGAACAAGTCAAGGCATTGACCAGAAACAAAAGACACGATTTCATGAATGCTGCTGGACATTATTATTCATTGTATTTTACTCATTTTCCTTTTGATGAACTACCTCACTAATTAGTAATGATGTGCTCTTTAGCTTAGTGACTTTATTGATATGCAAAAATATATGGAGAAAATAGGACCCGATCACCATAGTTAAGATATATGCAATCAATGACAAGACTCACTTCCAGTGAGAGGGAAAATTATACTCCGATCTTTGAAGTGTTTGACGAGGAAAAAGTTGTCCATACGTTTTGATAAATTCACAATGTTCATGTAGGCTAGGAATGCATTCAATCCGCTGTGACGCGAAAAAATTGATAGATACAATTGACGTGTGTACTTATCACAAAATTGTAGGACTCTTGGGTGGACAGTTGTTGTATTAAAATTTCTATGCAATTATCGCAAGCATAGAAATACATTGTTATGAAGCCATTGCTTCACTACCAATACCTACCTGCTATGTAGTAATGAAGCTAGTTCACTTCTAAAGATCCTATTATATTATTACTTGGCTTGACCCGTGCAATTGAAATAGATCTCCAACTACCTGCACACCAAAATAATCTGTCATCATTTTGTTTATGCTAAAGTACTCGTAGGCATAGGAGGTGATTGGGAAGACGGTCAAACACAACGTTGAGTGGTAATGGAGATTGTCCTGGCACTAGCTATCGTGGCATTTCAAAGAAGTTAGCGAATTCCCCTTTGTTTAACCTACCAAGACTTTATAGAAAAATAGTGCCGTATCTTCAGGAGGCCACTGGGCAGGGATTTATAAGGAGTCCTTCAAGGGACCTGACATATGATACGCGGTTTGCCATGTGATCACTGAGGTGGTTCTTGCAGAAGCACCGCCACTCACCATGAGTCGCACATTGCTAATATAGTCTCCACCTCCTCATCAGGTTCCTGCTCCAAGGAGGATGTTTCCTCTGGTCATAGCCCTTGAAGTGAAAATGAAGATTGATGAGACAAGCGAAAGAGAGCAGAACGGACCATGGGTCCAGGGGGGAGTAAGAGAAATGAGACATGTGATTAGATGGGAGAGCAGAGAATGAGATATAGAGCGTTAGAGAGAGGATTGAATGGTATTTGAAGGAGGTGGTGTGTAGGGAAGGAGGAAATGAGAAAGTATGCGACAAATTGGGTTCAGGAGGGCTAGAGGCTAGGGGTTGTGGATGGACTAGTTATATACCCGACAGGCCAACTGGATAATGGAATTCCAAAAAATTCACAAGAAAAATCAAGAATAAACCTTTTTCGATAAAAGGGTGGATTTATGACTCAAAATGACGACTAAGTATGCAAGAAGATAAAAAACAAACATGAAGCAAACCCGGCCTTTGCATAGCTAGGATGCAAAAATCAAACCCCCAACGACGCGACACCGCGCGCACACAAACATGTGGAAATGCAAAGTCAATGAGGACCAAAAGGCTATTGCCTAAGCGAGGAAAAGAAAAAAACCTGGAAACTATTAAATTACGATTGACAAAACTACAACTATGGCCATATCAGCACCAAGCAATCATGAATAAAAAGGAGAACATGTTCTTCAACCATCAACGCCTTCAGGAAGGGAGCGAGGGCTCAAACGGCAGCCGTCACCAGATCAAACACACCAGGTCAGATTCAAGGTTTTCACCCGTGAAGAACCAGTTGAGAACTACCGGAGAAATAGAAATGCCTTCAACAGGTAACGATGCGAAAACATCGCCATTGCCAGTTATAACCAATTGGGTCAAACCTAGGTTTTCAACCTGTAGCTATCGAAGGTCAACCAGTGTTGTCACCAAACACTTACCGCGACCTAGAGGTCACATGCCACAGGGCTAAAAAAACCGGGGACCGCCGTTGCTGCACACCGTACCTTTGCACGTCAAGCCTTCATCTGTAGATTGTATTAACACTGTCGAAGTCAACCAACGGGATCGAAGAGGAAGAGAGGGGCCCCTCACAAAGATCTTAAATGGCCACAGTTAATCCGCAGAGGGGGTCGTCGCTCACAGTTCGATGTTATGGTCACCGTTGCCGCCGGCAGCCACCGGTCAGGGATGAAGCCGGATCCAGGAAATCAAACCTTTCAAACGGTCGTACCGATCCTGCTCCATAGCACGCCCCTATTCAAACGGCCCGCGTTGTTGCTGCTGCTCCATGGCTCCCGCCAAGCAAACAATCAGCCAGCGTCCACAGCGACAACGCCCCCTTGAGGTGGAAAGCCTTTTCTTTCTTTTACCGCCACAGAAAAGCAATTCATTAACTTGGGGAATGAAGGCTCGCTATGTAAGCACGAGTTAAATAATGTCTCCATGTCATGCAGGGCTACCCCCCGGACCATTCGATACATCGCCCATACTGCACTGCCATCGCCCACTGTCCAAGGAAATTCTTGTGTTCCTGCTCACCTGCTTGCGGCAGCTTATACTAGAGCTAGCATTGATCCCAAAGCAGTTTCTATCTATACACCAGTTTTTTGTTTCATTAAACTCGATATAAAATACGGATGGTTTGTGCAAGCTGAGGCAGAAGCCAAGGTCATTCCTTTTCAAAAAAAAAAACTCGAAATAAGTTAGTTCATCTCACACCTTTTTTATGGTTTGTTTGCAAACTCCGAAGTTATCTATCAAACTGCAACGAATCTCGATATTCTTCCAAGCATGACGGAGAGCTAGTGATTTCATGGTGGTGCTCTTCTCTGGTATTTCCGTTCATGTGATTGGTGGATGATAGGTCCTCTAACGTGTACGTGATTAGTCCGTTTGCTGTGTTAGTGGAAAGCTTAGAAGAGAGAAGCGAGTATAGCCGAAGAGGTTGGAATCGCTTTACAAACTAAGATTGGTATAAAATACAATATTTTTTCTTGCAATGGAGATATATATATGGAATTCAATGATCAGGGAGCGCCGCGCTACGCTTCCCCGGAACCTGGTGGGGGGACGACGATGAAGACCTCTGCGGCGGCTGCGGGTGAAGGCGTGTCGAGTCGCCCCACTTCCCCGATCCGGTGCGGGGGCTCCTGGGACGGCTCCGCCCGTAAGATCAGGCCGGCCGGACTGGATCGGGCCAAGCTCACTAACGAAGGTGGCGTGAATTGGTGGGCTGGGGTAGACGGATAAACAGGATTGTAGGAAGCGTGAAAATGAATAGTAAAAACATGAAAGGGAGCTTGGGTTTAGAGGTTGTGGTGATAAATTTGGAGTGGAGGGGCGTGTGGGATATTTATAAATGTTTAGAAGGGACAAGGCGTGGTCGAGAGTGGGTCGGCACTGGACGGGCGGAGGAATCGGGACGGGTGGAAGGAGTGAATCGAATATTAGGCAGGGCGAAGGCCAGTGGGTGATGGTAGTGGGTGCTGGTGGTCCGCGACTCGGCAGTGAGGGCGGAGGATGGGTCTCGGTGGCTGTATACTACAGTGGGTTCGGTGCACCGTTCAACCGGGTGCATGCTTCGAGTTGAAGTCGAAGGAATTCTCGAATGTGTGCGTTCTTGGAAAAGGTCTTGGACAGGGGAGGGATGGGGGCCGGGACGGCGGGAAAACCTTTGGACGCGGCGGAGGCCACGACAATGGCGGAGCATTTGCTGGGCGTCGGTTCAAATTATCGGAGGCCTTGTCGAGGTCCTTCTATCGTCTTTAATGCTAACGTTGGGCGAAAGCTCTAGTTCCCCTTGCGGGAGACGGCGTTGTACAATCGTCGCAATCCTATTGAGGAGTCGCCTCGGGTCCCGGAAGCACAGGTGGGCGCTTTGAGGTGAGATGTGAGGTGTTTGGAGGAGGCAATGGGCAAGACGTTTATCTATTCTAAAGCCGGTCTTCATACCAGACGCCCGTCACACACACCAAACCCCCCCCCCCCACCCCCACAACCCAAACCCCCCGCGAACCCCCCCCCTCCCCACCCCCTTCCCTTAGCTCTCCTTTGGGCTGGCGATGGGAAGCTCAGCCTTCACGTCCTAAGCGTTGCAATTTTTAAAAACAGTCATTATATTTGAAGGTGTAGCTTCAAACTTGTTTAGAAGTAGCAACAAAACAATTTTTGCTAGTTTGAAATGGTGATTACATTTTTTAATGTGTGATTACATTTTTCAAGGTGTTGGTTCAAATAAATGTTTTTATGAAATTGGCTTAGCACGCACCCCTTTGTATCTCTCTCAAGTGAAAGCAGTTGGGGTTCCTGCCTCCCGTCGCCGGTAGCACCGATTTGCCTCGTCTGATGTGGCCTACGGCCATGGGTGGGGGGAGGGGGGGGGGGGGGGAGGGGGGGAGGGGGGGTGCGGAGATCCCAGGCCCATTGCTGGCTGGGAGGGCTCCACGTTTTTTTCCCCCCAATCTCTCTCCCCCTCGCGCCCCCGTTCTGGATCGGGAGATCCCCCCCTGCGCCCGACGCCGCCGTTCGTCGTCGCCGCCCGGAGAAACCCCTCTCACCGGTCGCCTCGTCCTCCTCCCCGGACCCCCCCACTCGCCTGGCTCTGGATCGAGGAGGGGCTCGATCCCGTGCCGCCCCACGCCCCGATGCCGGCGCCCATCCACGGCGCCGCCCCGCCGCCGTCGCCTAGCCTCCTCACCTCTCCCTCGTCGGCTCCGTCGAGCCTCGCCGGCCCCCTGTTCATCTACAACGGGGGTGAGAACCCCTCCCGTCTCCCCCTTGCTCCAGTCACCGCCGTGCTCGCCCCCGGTCCCGGCTGCCGCTGCTCGCCGCGGTCACCCCGCGTTCTCTCCCTCGTGCGCTCACGCTCACTGTCGCACTGTCGTGCCCGCGGCGCGTGCTAGGCGCCCTGCCCCGCGCCTGTGTTCGTCGCGCGCACGCTTTGCCCGCTGTCGCCTAGCGCTGCTGCTGCTCGCTGCCACCAGCCGCCCGCGCCTGCCCTCCTCCACCCTCGCTCGCCGCCGCCTACGCCCGACCCGCGGCCTCCTCCTCGCCGTGCTGGCCGCTCGCCCAGCTCGCCTGTGCCCTGCGCCCCGTCGCGGCCCCCTTCCTCTCGGGCGCCCGCGCCCGTTAGGCCCGCACGCCCGATTGGCTCTATGGGCCACGGGCAACGGGGCCCCACGCCCCTGGAGAAAAACAAACAAAAAAATGAATAATAAATAATATTAATAAAATTAATTAATTAATTAATTCTGTTTAGTTAACTCTAATTATCTAATTAATTAATTAAAGTCTGTTTAATTAAACTGTGCCTATGACAGTGGGGCCCCACGCCCCAGTACAAAAAAATTAAAAAAATATATTAAATTAATTAATTAACCCTGTTTAATTAACCAAATCACTTAATTAAACTAATTAATCATGTTTAGTTAGTCTTAGACAATGACGAACGGGACCGACCTGAGGGTTGACCTAGTCAACCTTTGGCGCTGCTAACATCATGATGACATCACGCTGACATCATAATTGCCTTTTCTAAATTAAAATAATTCTGTTAATTTTAAAAATATTTTAAAACTTTAAAAATTTAATATAAAATAATACGTAATCCGGATGAAAATACTTTGTACGTGAAAGTTGCTCAGAACGACGAGACGAATCCGAATACGCAGTCCGTTCGTCCGGCACACGTCCCTAGCATAGTGAACGTGCAACATCCCACCTCCGTTTCATCTGCCCGAAAAGGTCAAACTTCGGGAAAACATTCCGGATGTTTTTCCTCTTCACCTATATCGTGTAGCACCGCGTCAGAACACCCCTAGCTCTGCGTATTGTCATGTCATGCTCTTGTTAGCTTTATATTTATTGTTTCTTCCCCCTCTTCTCTTCGGTAGACCCCGAGACCGCTGCTGATGCCGCTGTGATCGACTATGTAACGCCCGGATAATTATGCTACAGTGAACCTCTGCTAATGATGCCACATCACCTCCGTTACAGTTGCTAATCTCGCGTTAGTTCAAAACCGATTAGAATTCAAATTTGGATTATTAACAAACATCAAATTTTTTCAAACTTTAAAACTAAAATGTTCGGAGTGTGCCATTTAACGCCTAGGTATTTATGGTGAAGGAACCATGCTTTTATAAAGAGCCTAAGTACTTTTAAATGAATTAAAACAGAAAAGCAAATAAATAAAAAAAGAAAAGGAATAAACGAAAAAAAACAAAAAACAAAAGCAACCCCCCCACTGGACCAGGCGGCCCAGCTGGCCGACCCACCTGGCCCAACCCCTCCTCCATATCCCCACCAGGGGAAACCCTAACCCCTGACCGCACACTCCCCCCACTCCCCACGTCTCTCTCCTTCCCCCTCCGATTCTGGATCGGGATCGGGGGGACCGAACCGCGCCGACGCCGCCGCCGATTCCTGTCGCCACCACGCTGGTGCACCTCGCCGGACGCTATCGCCGTCGTCCTCCCCTGCGTCGCGTCGTCTCCGACCTCCTCCCCGAGCCCCACTGCCCTTTCCCCTACGGCCACCGTGAGCGCCCCTTCTCCTCCTCTCTCCCTCGCGCCCGCACGCCGCTCGCTTCCGCCGTGGCTCGCTCGGCCGCCGCCCCTGCTGTCCGCTGCTGCTGCTCGGCTTCGCCTGCTGTCGCGCACGCGCGCCCGAGCCACGCCCTGCTCACCACGCCCCGCTCGGCCATGCATGCCGAGCCGCCCCGCGCGGCCCCGCTGCTCGCCCGCCGCCCTGCTGCGCTCACTGTCGCCTGGGCTCACGCGCCGCATCTCCATGCCCGCGCCTCCCCACTGCTGCAGGCACCACCCTCCGCTTCCCCTGCTCGCTGCACAGCCCCGACGCGCGCGCCCGCGCCGCGGCTCACACAGCAGCCGCCCCGCCGCGTGCAGGGTGCACCCGCACGCGCCTGCGCCCGGTGCCTGCCGCGCGTCGCCCCGCGGCGCTCCCCGCCCCTGCTGCTCCTTCCCCGTGCGCCGTGCCGTCGCCTCTCCCACTCCTGCGCCCTGTACGCCGTGGCCACCGTCCGGTTGGCCCGCGCCCGTCGACGGCCGCCAGCGAGCGCCCGCCCTGTCGCCTCGGGTCCGCCCCGACGGGCGCCTCGCCCGCAACCGCGCCCGCAAACCCAGCGCCCATGGCCCCGTGCCACTGGCCTGTGGGCCAACACCCCCCCTGGGTCGCTGACGAACGGGGCCCGCTGCCCAGAAAAAAAAACGAAAATAAAAAGAGAAATAAAAATAAAATAGAATTATTAAAATTATTAATTAATTAATTAATTAACCCTGTTTAGGTTAATCTAATTTATTAATTAGTTTAATTAAGTATTAATTAATTAGTTAATCACTAATTAACTAACCAGTCTATGATAGGTGGGACCCACATGTCAGGTTGTGCTGACGTCAGCATGATGTCATGCTGGCGTCATCAGCTACTGTTTCGGATAATGTTTAATTTAAATTAATAATAATTTCAGAATTGATTAAAACTTTGAGAAATAATATAAAATAAACCGTAACTCGGATGAAAATACTTTGTACATGAAAGTTGCTCAGAACGACGAGACGAACCCGGTTACGCAACCCACATATCCGTGTGATGCCTCTAAATACCTGAACATGCAACCGTCCCCCTCCGGTCATCTGTCTAACAAATGTTCGAAACCGGGAAAACTTTCCCAGATGGGATCCCCCTTTCTCGTTAACGTGCAACCCCACGTTAGTACACACCCGGCACTGCATATTGTCATGTCATACTTTGTGTAGCATTGTTTGCTTTGTATTTACTGTTTCCTCCCCCCTCCTTCTCTCTCGATAGACGCTGAGACCGCTGACGACGCTGCCGTGAACGACTACTATGTCGACGACCCTTCTCTCTCGACACAGCTTCCAGGCAAGCCCCCCCTTGATCAACCCGATATCGCCTAGCGCTGCTCTCTACTGCTTGCATTAGAGTAGTGTAGCATGTTACTGCTTTCGGTTAATCATATTCTGCTGCATAGCCTGTCTTTGCTACTACTGTTGATACCTTACCTGCAATCCTAAATGCTTAGTATAGGTTGCTAGAATTACATCAGTGGCCCTACACTCTTGTCCGTCTGCCATGCTATACTACTGGGCCGTGATCACTTCGGGAGGTGATCACGGGTTTATATTATATACTATTACATACTTATGTTTCCGTTCGGAGATGGGGGCTGAAGGGGCAGGTGGTTCCATCCAGGTAGAGGTTGGCCTAGGTTCCCGACGGCCCCCGAGTGTTACTTTGTGGCGGAGCGACAGGGCAGGTTGTGACCACCTAGGAGACAGGTGGGCCTGGCCCTGGTCGGCGTCCGCGGTTATATCAATTAACACGCTTAACGAGATTGGGTATTTGATCTGAGTCTGGCTACGAGTCTATACGCGCTAACCACCACGCGGGAACAGTTATGGGTACTCGACGTCGTGGTATCAGCCGAAGCCTCCTAGACGTCAGCGACTGAGCGGCGCGCGCCGGGTTGGACCGCGTAACGCGACTTCCTTTGTAATGGAGGTTGCTAGGTCTGCTCACCGGCCGCCCACGCAACATGCAGGTGTGCAATGGGCGATGGGCCCAGACCCCTGCGCGCATAGGATTTAGACCGGCGTGCTGACCTCTCTGTTAGGCCTAGGTAGGGCTGCGACGTGTTGATCTTCCGAGGCTGGGTTTGACCCAGGAAAGTGTGCCCGGCCAGAGGGATCGAGCGTGTTGGGTAATGTGGTGCACCCCTGCAGGGAAGTTTATCTATTCGAATAGCCGTGTCCCTCAGTAAAAGGACGACCCGGAGTTGTACCTCGACCTTATGACAACTAGAACCGGATACTTAATAAAACACACCCTTTCAAGTGCCAGATACAACCCGGTGATCGCTCTCTCACAGGGCGACGAGGAGAGGATCGTCGGGTAGGATTATGCTATGCGATGATACTTGGTGAACTTACCAGCTACTCTCTTCTATATGCTTCAAGATGGAGGCTACCAGAAGCGTAGTCTTCGATAGGACTAGCTATCCCCCTCTTATTCTGACATTCCGCAGTTCAGTCCACAGATACTACCATTTCATTGATACCCATTGCATATGTAGTGTAGATCCTTGCTTGCGAGTACTTTGGATGAGTACTCACGGTTGCTTTGCTCCCCCTTTTCCCCCTTTTTATACCCGGTTGTCGCAACCAGATGCTGGAGCCCAGGAGCCAGACGCCACCTTCGACGACCTCTACTACACCGAGGGTGCCTACTACTACGTGCAGGCCGCCGACGACGACCAGGAGTAGTTTAGGAGGATCCCAGGCAGGAGGCCTGCGCCTCTTCGATCTGTATCCCAGTTTGTGCTAGCCATCTTATGGCAACTTGTTTAACTTATGTCTGTACTCAGATATTGTTGCTTCCGCTGACTCGTCTATGATCGAGCACTTGTATTCGAGCCCTCGAGGCTCCTGGCTTGTATTATGATGCTTGTATGACTTATTTATTTTTAGAGTTGTGTTGTGATATCTTCCCGTGAGTCCCTGATCTTGATCGTACAAGTTTGCGTGTATGATTAGTGTACGATTGAATCGGGGGTGTCACAAGTTGGTATCAGAGCCGACTGCCTGTAGGAACCCCCCTTCCACACTCCTTATCCGAAGTTGAGTCTAGACAAAGAAAACCGTTTTACTAACATGGCTGTGTGTCTTACGGGCCCACGTCGCCATTGGGTGGTATTAGGATATTTTATTCCTTGTCTATACTCTGGGACTCTGATCTCTCTTCTATTCGGGTTTAAATGAATTTACTAACTCAAACATTAGGATCTCGTGATTACATCCACCCGGAGAGCCCCTTATTACAGATGATCGCCTGCTTCACCAGAAGATTCCGAAGATGCTATTCGATGTTTTCCCGGGACACCTGAGTCCACCGTCTTTGCAAATTCCCTACCGTTGCTAAATCCTTATGGATAACTACATACACTTGCCACTCTTATATTCAATCCCATTGATCTTGTTATTACAAGATGCCCCGAACTGCTCTTCGTTGTTCCGACAATCCTTTGAGCTAACTGCCTTGCCGTTCTTGCCTCATGAATACCCCCTACGGATAATTCCTCGCACTTACCGAGTATCCGTTCTTCCCCCTTTGTTCATACGATTCTCAAGATACATTGGAATACTATTCAATCTTCCAAAAATCCTTAGCAGCTTATTGCTCTGCAATTACTTGTCTGCTTGCATTATGGATGCTTTCCATATGACTGGCAATATTCATTAGTATCCTTTGACACCGTCATTTTCATCTTATTGATTCAACAGGAGTGCGAATGCACGCATTCATCCGTTGATCCTTTCTAATTATCTTCCGGCTCAGACGTCCTTTTGAACATGAGCTGGTTCTCGACCAATCAAATTGTCATCGATTGTGTCCCTAAGTCTATTCAAATAACCCGTCCTTGATCAGAGCGTCTGCTTCTGATCCTTCGTTTTGGAATTCATAATTCCTTTGTTATCTAAGCATCAAATTATTCAGATGTCCTATAATCCGATGCCTTTGCGTTCTTTCTTCATCTGGTTGTGTGGCGATGCTCACATCAGCTCCGCTATGGACATCCGATCCTTCGTCGGATTATTTATCGACAGTGTCCTTCATATTTAACTGCCTTGTGAATTCTTCCATGATACATAATGCATTTGGTAAATTGTATCCTCTGCGTTCCCAACCATACTCTGCTTTCGAGCTTGTATAATTTACTCCTGAAGCGTTATATGTTCCTAAGATGCCCTATGGGATGAACATATACCTTCCCTAAACCGTGTGAACCCGAAAGTTTACACAAGACATTCTCTTCTGGTGTTTTACCAGATACTTTTCAACTCTACAACTTCTTCGAAGACGAGAAGCGAATGAAATGTTATGCATTGAAGAAGTGTGAGTCGACCCCGAACCTTTGTGTTCTTGCCCATGGACTCGATGTGGAGCTTATCATGAAAGCTTCTTGCAAGAATATTTAATCATTTGAATAATTCTTTCGGTGTCATTGAATTGGATCCCTTGCAGCTATGGTCCCGACCATACTAACCTTATTCATTATATCTGAAAGGAAACCATTCCAGTGCCTCGTCTATTTTTGACGAGATTAAAGTATCCGCTATCGCAAGTCAACGACCCAGCTCTGTTTCTATTCTGATCTTCCTTTGAGTATTACCCCCTGGTATCCCGATGATATCCTGGGACTGCAATACTTCTTATGAGTCTTCGTCAAGTATTCCTTCTCACTGATTCAGTATTCCACGGGTTTTGGGTTGTTTGTCAAATGAGAACATCGATAAGTGAATCGAATCCACCCTGTGATCCAATACTCCTAGTAATGTACTGCTGGGAAATTTAACTTTCAACTCATGTCATTCTTAGCCTAATCGGCTACATCGTTATCTTAACTATGCTACCTAGTACTGCTTCTCGGAGCACAATTTCGACGATGAGTTAAACTTACATCGATCTTCATCGTCATATCTTTTGCCTTGAACAACAAGCTTGATTCCGAGTTTGTGTCGTACCGTGGTTTCGATAACCTTTCGCTTCATCATTCCTTTTGCTTGATGTCATCGATGATCGATTACATCTTCAAGAAGCCTCTCGACAAATGTGTCGTGATCATCGTCAACACTTTAACTTCTTCCGAGAGATCAATTGAATTCATGATGAGAAATTCCATGCTTGCCCCTTGATGATCTGTGTTATCATCGACCACATCCATGCCTTCCTTCCAGACACAGACTTGGTCATGTTTTGTGTTGTACCTTGAGTTCCTTGCTATCTAGCTTATGTTATGTTCTACCTTGGAGTATTATCATCTTTTATGTCAAGAATGTCGTGAGAATTTCACCACCTCTTGAGAATTCTTATACAAGTGATACTTATCACCATCACCATTCTTTTCTTGGTCCCCGTGTTGTTTCTAACCGGAATACCGACAATTGAATTATGATGTGCAAATTCAAAACTTCTAGCAACCCTATTGCTTTGAAGTGAATGGTCGATAGTTTCATTTTAATTCTTTTGTTCATTAAGTCACCATTCTAACATTGATCGTGCAACCCAGCCCATATTTCGGGTGCACCTGTCAACCAATGTTTAATCTTGGATGTTTTCCTCGAACATACATCATTATATCATTTGATCTGACAAATGTTATCTCCTTGTTCACATAATTGGGGAAATCCATCTTTTGTTAATCTCGATGAATTGTCGCTGAGTCCATTAGCCACCTCCTCATCCTCTCCTTGGTTTAATGATGAACTCATGATTCGGGACTTGCTTCCATAGTTCATTACCCGAGAATCTTGCAACGCCATCTCGTCAAATTGTGTTGCACCCCTTCCTTCTCAGGCATCCTGGGTCTGAGGTATCCCGACACTAATCAGATCTGAACCTCGGTCAGATATGATGGTTGGAACATATTTCCAAGAGTTATAGCAATTGTCTTTATATGACCCGGTAAGGTGATGTCATGCCTAGCACACCTGGACGGAGGCCCTATTGTTATAGTTTCCTTTTAGCAAGGTTATCCATTCTTCCATGAGGAAATGGTAAGACTTATTCTACAAGTTGTTCCTGATGAATCCTTCGTGTATCCAAGGTATGACCTTTGCTTGAAGACCATGTCAATGCTATCTCGAAGCATGTATGTGGTACTCCGATTTTCAACAAGAACATTTGTAGCCCAATACTAAATGTTTCTTGCTCAATTATCCAAACACCGTTGTATGGGTAATGTCATGAAATTCCTTTCCCCTTACCTAAGTGGTTTTCTACTTTCTATCTGGTCACGTATATCATGCCCTGCTTAACCCTGGGAAGGATATACTCCTATTACTTGTGTTTAAACAAATTTTCCTTTCCATTGGTTTGTTCAAACTGATAATCACATTTTCCTTTCCATTGGTTTGTTTAACCTTTCTTGTGATCTATAAGATAAGAGCAGAAATAAATCCCTGCTTAAGTAAGCACCTCGGTGCACAACTCTGTCAGCAAGACCCTGTTACTATATGTTGATAACATTTCGGTAACCACCGATGGACGAGAACTTTGCCTATTGGTCCGCCTCGTTTCAACGAGCAGGAAAATGGTTCTCTTCGTCCCTCGCCCTTGGTACCAACGTTGTTGCCAATATAATTGGCAGGCTATGCTCTGACCTGCCCTGCTATCGAGACCATACAAGATGTCACTGCTCCTTCTACTTTTAACCGACATGGTGGGCCCATAACCCACAATTCCACAGGATCGAAACCTGACTCTCTTGTACGCCCCTGTTGCCAAAGTTATTCCTCACGCTTGGCTTCGTATTTAATTCACGAGCCACCTTCCTAGTGATCTATTCTGGTATCAGGCGCAATACTTACTCTCGTTACTCTGAACCCTTTTCGCACTCTGTTTTAGACTTCGAGCGATTGTCTGTCCGCTTAGAACTTATTATACCTTCTTACTTGCTCTCGATGTGTTTCATTTGTTCAACTCGAGAGATACTCACCTGTTCATTCATGGGATAACCCCAGATGATTACCCCTTATAGCATCCTATCGTTGTCAAGCTGCCCCTTACCTATTCGTAAGTACGATGGAGTTCCCGAAGAAAGGATGACGACTTCACCATGATGACCTGAAGCAGAGAAATAAAGACATCAAGGTAATGGATCGACCTCTTCGAGAAGAGCAACCAAGATCGGGAAGATCCGTTAGAAATTTCGTAACCAGAACTTTCCCCCTTACTTCCCCGCTTAAATCTCGGGACGAGATCTTCCCCCTTTGTCATACGATTCTCAAGATACATTGGAATACTATTCAATCTTCCAAAAATCCTTAGCAGCTTATTTGCTCTGCAATTACTTGTCTGCTTGCATTATGGATGCCTTCCATATGACTGGCAATATTCATTAGTATCCTTTGACACCGTCATTTTCATCTTATTGATTAACAGGAGTGCGAATGCACGCATTCATCCGTTGATCCTTCTAATTATCTTCCGGCTCAGACGTCCTTTTGAACATGAGCTGGTTCTCGACCATCAATTGTCATCGATGTGGTCCCTAAGTCTATTCAAATAACCCGTCCTTGATACAGAGCGTCTGCTTCTGATCTTCGTTTTGGAATTCATAATTCCTTTGTTATCTAAGCATCAAATTATTCAGAGTCCTATAATCCGATGCCTTGCGGTCTTTCTTCATCTGGTTGTGTGCCGTGCTCACATCAGACTCCGCTATGGACATCCGATCCTTCGTCGGTTATTTTATCACGTGTCCTTCATATTTAACTGCTGTGAATTCTTCATGATACATAATGCATTTGGTAAATTGTATCCTCTGCGTCCCAACCATACTCTACTTTCGAGCTTGTATAATTTACTCCTGAAGGTTATATGTTCCTAAGATGCCCTATGGGATGAACATTACCTTCCCTAAACCGTGTGAACCCGAAAGTTTACACAGACATTCTCTTCTGGTGTTTTACCAGATATTTTCAACTCTACAACTTCTTCGAAGACGAGAAGCGAATGAAATGTTATGCATTGAAGAAGTGTGAGTCGACCCCGAACCTTTGTGTTCTTGCCCATGGACTCGATGTGGAGCTTATCATGAAAGCTTCTTGCAAGAATATTAATCATTTGAATATTCTTTTGGTGTCATTGAATTGGATCCTTGCACTATGGTCCCGACCATACTAACCTTATTCATTATATCTGACAGGAAACCATTCCAGTGCCTCGTCTATTTTTGACGAGATAAAGTATCCGCTATCGAAGTCAACGACCAGCTCTGTTTCTATTCTGATCTTCCTTTGAGTATTACCCCCTGGTATCCCGCTGATATCTGGGACTGAATACTTCTTATGAGTCTTCGTCAGTATTCCTTCTCACTGATTCAGTACCAGGCAAATGTCCGAAACCGGGAAAATTTTCCCGGATGGGATCCCCCTTTCTCGTTAACGTGCAACCCCACGTTAGTACACACCCGGCACTGCATATTGTCATGTCATACTTTGTGTAGCATTATTTGCTTTGTATTTACTGTTTCCTCCCCCCTCCTTCTCTCTCGATAGACGCTGAGACCGCTTACGACGCTGCCGTGAACGACTACTACGTCGACGACCCTTCTCTCTCGACACAGCTTCCAGGCAAGCCCCCTCCCCCCCTTGATCAACCCGATATCGCCTATTCCTTCTCTCTACTGCTTGCATTAGAGTAGTGTAGCATGTTACTGCTTTCGGTTAATCCTATTCTGCTGCATAGCCTGTCTTTGCTACTACTGTTGATACCTTACCTGCAATCCTAAATGCTTAGTATAGGTTGCTAGAATTACATCAGTGGCCCTACACTCTTGTCCGTCTGCCATGCTATACTACTGGGCCGTGATCACTTCGGGAGGTGATCACGGGTTTATATTATATACTATTACATACTTATGTTTCTGTTCGGAGATGGGGGCTGAAGGGGCTGGTGGTTCTATCCAGGTAGAGGTGGGCCTAGGTTTCCGACGGCCCCCGAGTGTTACTTTGTGTCGGAGCGACAGGGCAGGTTGTGACCACCTAGGAGACAGGTGGGCCTGGCCCTGGTCGACGTCCGCGGTTATATCAATTAACACGTTTAACGAGATTGGGTATTTGATTTGAGTCTGGCTACGAGCCTATACGTGCTAACCACCACGCGGGAACAGTTATGGGTACTCGACGTCGTGGTATCAGCCGAAGCCTCCTAGACGTCAGCGACTGAGCGGCGCGCGCCGGGTTGGACCGCGTAACGCGACTTCCTTTGTAATGGAGGTTGCTAGGTCTGCTCACCGGCCGCGCACGCAACGTGCAGGTGTGCAATGGGCGATGGGCCCAGACCCCTGCGCGCATAGGATTTAGACCGGCGTGCTGACCTCTCTGTTAGGCCTAGGTAGGGCTGCGACGTGTTGATCTTCCGAGGCCGGGTTTGACCCAGGAAAGTGTGCCCGGCCAGAGGGATCGAGCGTGTTGGGTAATGTGGTGCACCCCTGCAGGGAAGTTTATCTATTCGAATAGCCGTGTCCCTCAGTAAAAGGACGACCCGGAGTTGTACCTCGACCTTATGACAACTAGAACCGAATACTTAATAAAACACACCCTTTCAAGTGCCAGATACAACCCGGTGATCGCTCTCTCACAGGGCGACGAGGAGAGGATCGTCGGGTAGGATTATGCTATGCGATGATACTTGGTGAACTTACCAGCTACTCTCTTCTATATGCTTCAAGATGGAGGCTACCAGAAGCGTAGTCTTCGATAGGACTAGCTATCCCCCTCTTATTCTGACATTCTGCAGTTCAGTCCACAGATACTACCATTTCATTGATACCCATTGCATATGTAGTGTAGATCCTTGCTTGCGAGTACTTTGGATGAGTACTCACGGTTGCTTTGCTCCCCCTTTTTCCCCTTTCTATACCCGGTTGTCGCAACCAGATGCTGGAGCCCAGGAGCCAGACGCCACCTTCGACGACCTCTACTACACCGAGGGTGCCTACTACTACGTGCAGGCCGCCGCCGACGACCAGGAGTAGTTTAGGAGGATCCTAGGCAGGAGGCCTGCGCCTCTTCGATCTGTATCCCAGTTTGTGCTAGCCATCTTATGGCAACTTGTTTAACTTATGTCTGTACTCAGATATTGTTGCTTCCGCTGACTCGTCTATGATCGAGCACTTGTATTCGAGCCCTCGAGGCTCCTGGCTTGTATTATGATGCTTGTATGACTTATTTATTTTTAGAGTTGTGTTGTGATATCTTCCCGTGAGTCCCTGATCTTGATCATACAAGTTTGCGTGTATGATTAGCGTACGATTGAATCGGAGGTGTCACAAGTTGGTATCAGAGCCGACTGCCTGTAGGAACCCCCCTTCCACACTCCTTATCCGAAGTTGAGTCTAGACAAAGAAAACCGTTTTACTAACATGGCTGTGTGTCTTACGGGCCCACGTCGCCATTGGGTGGTATTAGGATATTTTATTCCTTGTCTATACTCTGGGACTCTGATCTCTCTTCTATTCGGGTTAAAATGAATTTACTAACTCAAACATTAGGATCTCGTGATTACATCCACCCAGAGAGCCCCTTATTACAGATGATCGCCTGCTTCACCAGAAGATTCCGAAGATGCTATTCGATGTTTTCCCGGGACACCTGAGTCCACCGTCTTTGCAAATTCCCTACCGCTGCTAAATCCTTATGGATAACTACATACACTTGCCACTCTTATATTCAATCCCATTGATCTTGTTATTACAAGATGCCCCGAACTGCTCTTCGTTGTTCCGACAATCCTTTGAGCTTACTGCCTTGCCGTTCTTGCCTCATGAATACCCCCTACGGATAATTCCTCGCACTTACCGAGTATCCGTTCTTCCCCCTTTGTTCATACGATTCTCAAGATACATTGGAATACTATTCAATCTTCCAAAAATCCTTAGCAGCTTATTGCTCTGCAATTACTTGTCTGCTTGCATTATGGATGCTTTCCATATGACTGGCAATATTCATTAGTATCCTTTGACACCGTCATTTTCATCTTATTGATTCAACAGGAGTGCGAATGCACGCATTCATCCGTTGATCCTTTCTAATTATCTTCCGGCTCAGACGTCCTTTTGAACATGAGCTGGTTCTCGACCAATCAAATTGTCATCGATTGTGTCCCTAAGTCTATTCAAATAACCCGTCCTTGATCAGAGCGTCTGCTTCTGATCCTTCGTTTTGGAATTCATAATTCCTTTGTTATCTAAGCATCAAATTATTCAGATGTCCTATAATCCGATGCCTTTGCGTTCTTTCTTCATCTGGTTGTGTGCCGATGCTCACATCAGCTCCGCTATGGACATCCGATCCTTCGTCGGATTATTTATCGACAGTGTCCTTCATATTTAACTGCCTTGTGAATTCTTCCATGATACATAATGCATTTGGTAAATTGTATCCTCTGCGTTCCCAACCATACTCTACTTTCGAGCTTGTATAATTTACTCCTGAAGCGTTATATGTTCCTAAGATGCCCTATGGGATGAACATATACCTTCCCTAAACCGTGTGAACCCGAAAGTTTACACAAGACATTCTCTTCTGGTGTTTTACCAGATACTTTTCAACTCTACAACTTCTTCGAAGACGAGAAGCGAATGAAATGTTATGCATTGAAGAAGTGTGAGTCGACCCCGAACCTTTGTGTTCTTGCCCATGGACTCGATGTGGAGCTTATCATGAAAGCTTCTTGCAAGAATATTTAATCATTTGAATAATTCTTTTGGTGTCATTGAATTGGATCCCTTGCAGCTATGGTCCCGACCATACTAACCTTATTCATTATATCTGAAAGGAAACCATTCCAGTGCCTCGTCTATTTTTGACGAGATTAAAGTATCCGCTATCGCAAGTCAACGACCCAGCTCTGTTTCTATTCTGATCTTCCTTTGAGTATTACCCCCTGGTATCCCGATGATATCCTGGGACTGCAATACTTCTTATGAGTCTTCGTCAAGTATTCCTTCTCACTGATTCAGTATTCCACGGGTTTTGGGTTGTTTGTTAAATGAGAACATCGATAAGTGAATCGAATCCACCCTGTGATCCAATACTCCTAGTAATGTACTGCTGGGAAATTTAACTTTCAACTCATGTCATTCTTAGCCTAATCGGCTACATCGTTATCTTAACTATGCTACCTAGTACTGCTTCTCGGAGCACAATTTCGACGATGAGTTAAACTTACATCGATCTTCATCGTCATATCTTTTGCCTTGAACAACAAGCTTGATTCCGAGTTTGTGTCGTACCGTGGTTTCGATAACCTTTCGCTTCATCATTCCTTTTGCTTGATGTCATCGATGATCGATTACATCTTCAAGAAGCCTCTCGACAAATGTGTCGTGATCATCGTCAACACTTTAACTTCTTCCGAGAGATCAATTGAATTCATGATGAGAAATTCCATGCTAGCCCCTTGATGATCTGTGTTATCATCGACCACATCCATGCCTTCCTTCCAGACACAGACTTGGTCATGTTTTGTGTTGTACCTTGAGTTCCTTGCTATCTAGCTTATGTTATGTTCTACCTTGGAGTATTATCATCTTTTATGTCAAGAATGTCGTGAGAATTTCACCACCTCTTGAGAATTCTTATACAAGTGATACTTATCACCATCACCATTCTTTTCTTGGTCCCCGTGTTGTTTCTAACCGGAATACCGACAATTGAATTATGATGTGCAAATTCAAAACTTCTAGCAACCCTATTGCTTTGAAGTGAATGGTCGATAGTTTCATTTTAATTCTTTTGTTCATTAAGTCACCATTCTAACATTGATCGTGCAACCCAGCCCATATTTCGGGTGCACCTGTCAACCAATGTTTAATCTTGGATGTTTTCCTCGAACATACATCATTATATCATTTGATCTGACAAATGTTATCTCCTTGTTCACATAATTGGGGAAATCCATCTTTTGTTAATCTCGATGAATTGTCGCTGAGTCCATTAGCCACCTCCTCATCCTCTCCTTGGTTTAATGATGAACTCATGATTCGGGACTTGCTTCCATAGTTCATTACCCGAGAATCTTGCAACGCCATCTCGTCAAATTGTGTTGCACCCCTTCCTTCTCAGGCATCCTGGGTCTGAGGTATCCCGACACTAATCAGATCTGAACCTCGGTCAGATATGATGGTTGGAACATATTTCCAAGAGTTATAGCAATTGTCTTTATATGACCCGGTAAGGTGATGTCATGCCTAGCACACCTGGACGGAGGCCCTATTGTTATAGTTTCCTTTTAGCAAGGTTATCCATTCTTCCATGAGGAAATGGTAAGACTTATTCTACAAGTTGTTCCTGATGAATCCTTCGTGTATCCAAGGTATGACCTTTGCTTGAAGACCATGTCAATGCTATCTCGAAGCATGTATGTGGTACTCCGATTTTCAACAAGAACATTTGTAGCCCAATACTAAATGTTTCTTGCTCAATTATCCAAACACCGTTGTATGGGTAATGTCATGAAATTCCTTTCCCCTTACCTAAGTGGTTTTCTACTTTCTATCTGGTCACGTATATCATGCCCTGCTTAACCCTGGGAAGGATATACTCCTATTACTTGTGTTTAAACAAATTTTCCTTTCCATTGGTTTGTTCAAACTGATAATCACATTTTCCTTTCCATTGGTTTGTTTAACCTTTCTTGTGATCTATAAGATAAGAGCAGAAATAAATCCCTGCTTAAGTAAGCACCTCGGTGCACAACTCTGTCAGCAAGACCCTGTTACTATATGTTGATAACATTTCGGTAACCACCGATGGACGAGAACTTTGCCTATTGGTCCGCCTCGTTTCAACGAGCAGGAAAATGGTTCTCTTCGTCCCTCGCCCTTGGTACCAACGTTGTTGCCAATATAATTGGCAGGCTATGCTCTGACCTGCCCTGCTATCGAGACCATACAAGATGTCACTGCTCCTTCTACTTTTAACCGACATGGTGGGCCCATAACCCACAATTCCACAGGATCGAAACCTGACTCTCTTGTACGCCCCTGTTGCCAAAGTTATTCCTCACGCTTGGCTTCGTATTTAATTCACGAGCCACCTTCCTAGTGATCTATTCTGGTATCAGGCGCAATACTTACTCTCGTTACTCTGAACCCTTTTCGCACTCTGTTTTAGACTTCGAGCGATTGTCTGTCCGCTTAGAACTTATTATACCTTCTTACTTGCTCTCGATGTGTTTCATTTGTTCAACTCGAGAGATACTCACCTGTTCATTCATGGGATAACCCCAGATGATTACCCCTTATAGCATCCTATCGTTGTCAAGCTGCCCCTTACCTATTCGTAAGTACGATGGAGTTCCCGAAGAAAGGATGACGACTTCACCATGATGACCTGAAGCAGAGAAATAAAGACATCAAGGTAATGGATCGACCTCTTCGAGAAGAGCAACCAAGATCGGGAAGATCCGTTAGAAATTTCGTAACCAGAACTTTCCCCCTTACTTCCCCGCTTAAATCTCGGGACGAGATTTCTTGTAGTGGAGGAGAATTGTAACGCCCGGATAATTATGCTACAGTGAACCTCTGCTAATGATGCCACATCACCTCCGTTACAGTTGCTAATCTCGCGTTAGTTCAAAACCGATTCGAATTCAAATTTGGATTATTAACAAACATCAAAAATTTTCAAACTTTAAAACTAAAATGTTCGGAGTGTGCCATTTAACGCCTAGGTATTTATGGTGAAGGAACCATGCTTTTATAAAGAGCCTAAGTACTTTTAAATGAATTAAAACAGAAAAGCAAATAAATAAAAAAAGAAAAGGACTAAACGAAAAAAAAAGCAACCCCCCCACTGGACCAGGCGGCCCAGCTGGCCGACCCACCTGGCCCAACCGGCCGGCCCAACCCCTCCTCCATATCCCCACCAGGGGAAACCCTAACCCCCGACCGCACACTCCCCCCCCCACTCCCCACGTCTCTCTCCTTCCCCCTCCCGATTCTGGATCGGAATCGGGGGGACCGAACCGCGCCGACACCGCCGCCGATTCCTGTCGCCACCACGGCGTCGCACCTCGCCGGACGCTATCGCCGTCGTCCTCCACTGGTAGCATCGTCTTCCGACCTCCTCAAACGAGCGACAAAAGGAAATTTAAACCTAATTGGAAACAGCGTGAGACACAATTAGTGTTTGCCTACTATATCCATCGATGCCACACAGAAAGACAACTAGATACGACGGCGTGGCTTCGCTCGTGCCGCCGCCCTGCTTGTCCGCTGCTGCACTGGCTTCGCTTGCTGAGCGCACGCGCGACGCCAGAGCAAGCCCCCGCTAGGCCAAGCTGCCAGCCGCCCCGCGCGCCCCGCTGCTCGCCGCCGCCGCTGCGCTCGACTGTCGCCTGGGTCACGCCCGCATCGCCCGTGCCCGCACCTCCCCGCGCTCCACGGCAAAAGGTCTAAATCGCTCGACTGTAACCGAAGACGCGCGCGAGCCGCGGGCTCACAAAGCAGCCGCCCGCCGTGTTGCAGTGCGCACCCGCACGCGCCTGCGCCCGGCGCTGCCGCGCGTCGCCTCGCGGCGTTCCCGCCCTGCTGCTCCTTCCCCGTGCGCCGTGCCGTCGCCTCTCCCTCTCTGCGCCCTGTACGCCGTGGGCCACCGTCCGGTTGGCCCGCGCGTCGACGCCCGCCAGCGACGCGCAGCACCCCTGTCGCCTCAGGTCCACCCCGACGGGCGCCTCGCCCGCAACCGCGCCCGAAAAACCAGCGCCCCGTGGCCCTGCCCTGGCCTGGGCCAAACCCCCCTGGGTCGCTGACGAACGGGGCCGCTGCCCAGAAAAAAACGAAAATAAAAATAGAAATAAAAATAAAATAGAATTATTAAAATATTATATTAATAATAGATTAATTAATTAGTTAATTAATTAAGTTAATTAACCCTGTTTAGGTTAATCTAATTTAGTTAATTAGTTTAATTAAGTATTAATTAATTAGTAATCACTAATTAACTAACCAGTCTATGACAGGTGGGACCCACGTGTCAGGTGTGCTGGCGTCAGCATGATGTCATGCTGACATCATCAGTACTGTTCGGATATGTTAATTTAAATAATAATAATTTCAGAATTGATTAAAACTTTGAAAAAAAATATAAATAAAACGTACTCGGATGAAAATACTTGTACATGAAAGTTGCTCAGAACGACGAGACGAACCCGGTTACGCAACCCACATATCCGTGTGGTGCCTCTAAATACCTGAACATGCAACCGTCCCCCTCCGGTCATCTGTCTAACAAATGTCCGAAACCGGGAAAATTTTCCCGGATGGGATCCCCCTTTCTCGTTAACGTGCAACCCCACGTTAGTACACACCCGGCACTGCATATTGTCATGTCATACTTTGTGTAGCATTATTTGCTTTGTATTTACTGTTTCCTCCCCCCTCCTTCTCTCTCGATAGACGCTGAGACCGCTTACGACGCTGCCGTGAACGACTACTACGTCGACGACCCTTCTCTCTCGACACAGCTTCCAGGCAAGCCCCCTCCCCCCCTTGATCAACCCGATATCGCCTATTCCTTCTCTCTACTGCTTGCATTAGAGTAGTGTAGCATGTTACTGCTTTCGGTTAATCCTATTCTGCTGCATAGCCTGTCTTTGCTACTACTGTTGATACCTTACCTGCAATCCTAAATGCTTAGTATAGGTTGCTAGAATTACATCAGTGGCCCTACACTCTTGTCCGTCTGCCATGCTATACTACTGGGCCGTGATCACTTCGGGAGGTGATCACGGGTTTATATTATATACTATTACATACTTATGTTTCTGTTCGGAGATGGGGGCTGAAGGGGCTGGTGGTTCCATCCAGGTAGAGGTGGGCCTAGGTTTCCGACGGCCCCCGAGTGTTACTTTGTGTCGGAGCGACAGGGCAGGTTGTGACCACCTAGGAGACAGGTGGGCCTGGCCCTGGTCGACGTCCGCGGTTATATCAATTAACACGTTTAACGAGATTGGGTATTTGATTTGAGTCTGGCTACGAGCCTATACGTGCTAACCACCACGCGGGAACAGTTATGGGTACTCGACGTCGTGGTATCAGCCGAAGCCTCCTAGACGTCAGCGACTGAGCGGCGCGCGCCGGGTTGGACCGCGTAACGCGACTTCCTTTGTAATGGAGGTTGCTAGGTCTGCTCACCGGCCGCGCACGCAACGTGCAGGTGTGCAATGGGCGATGGGCCCAGACCCCTGCGTGCATAGGATTTAGACCGGCGTGCTGACCTCTCTGTTAGGCCTAGGTAGGGCTGCGACATGTTGATCTTCCGAGGCCGGGTTTGACCCAGGAAAGTGTGCCCGGCCAGAGGGATCGAGCGTGTTGGGTAATGTGGTGCACCCCTGTAGGGAAGTTTATCTATTCGAATAGCCGTGTCCCTCGGGAAAAGGATGACCCGGAGTTGTACCTCGACCTTATGACAACTAGAACCGGATACTTAATAAAACACACCCTTTCAAGTGCCAGATACAACCCGGTGATCGCTCTCTCACAGGGCGACGAGGAGAGGATCGTCGGGTAGGATTATGCTATGCGATGATACTTGGTGAACTTACCAGCTACTCTCTTCTATATGCTTCAAGATGGAGGCTACCAGAAGCGTAGTCTTCGATAGGACTAGCTATCCCCCTCTTATTCTGGCATTCTGCAGTTCAGTCAACAGATACTACCATTTCATTGATACCCATTGCATATGTAGTGTAGATCCTTGCTTGCGAGTACTTTGGATGAGTACTCATGGTTGCTTTGCTCCCCCTTTTTCCCCTTTCTATACCCGGTTGTCGCAACCAGATGCTAGAGCCCAGGAGCCAGACGCCACCTTCGATGACCCCTACTACACCGAGGGTGCCTACTACTACGTGCAGGCCGCCGCCGACGACCAGGAGTAGTTTAGGAGGATCCCAGGCAGGAGGCCTGCGCCTCTTCGATCTGTATCCCAGTTTGTGCTAGCCATCTTATGGCAACTTGTTTAACTTATGTCTGTACTCAGATATTGTTGCTTCCGCTGACTCGTCTATGATCGAGCACTTGTATTCGAGCCCTCGAGGCCCCTGGCTTGTATTATGATGCTTGTATGACTTATTTATTTTTAGAGTTGTATTGTGATTTCTTCCCGTGAGTCCCTGATCTTGATCGTACATGTTTGCGTGTATGATTAGTGTACGATTGAATCGGGGGCGTCACAGACTACGTCACCGACGACTCTTCTTCCTTTTCAGCAGAGCTTCCAGGCAAGCACCCCCCATTGAGCATACCGATATCGCCTATTCTTTCTCTCTCATGCTTGCATTAGAATTGCTGCTACTACTGCTTTACCTATTCTGATGCATAGCCTGTTTATTGTAACCTGCTATTGAAACCTTACCTGCTTATCCTAAACTGTCTAGTATAGGCTGGGTAGAGACCTATCAGTGACCCCACTTGTCCCGATTGCCCCGCTGGATTATCAGAAGACTCGATGACCAGGCCTCGGCACCGCACCTCACACCCCCTTTATCTGTACGACACTGCAGCATTACTATCGAGTGCCGAGGGTGATACCTCGTAAGCACTTTCGATGATAACTCTGCGGAGTAGTTACTCGGTCATGGTCATCGAGGGTGATTCCTTCTTCACCACTTCCGGTAACGACCCTGTCGTGCAACACATCAAGTGTGAACCCATCGAGGGTGATTCCTCCGAGTTCACCTTGACGGTTACATCGAGTAGGAATCCAACGAGGGTGATACCTCGGATTCCCTTGATGTTATGGACACACGGATACTTGGACTTTACAACTGTTACTTGGAAAGGCGGGTCGACCCTGAGTGGTACCCACGTGAGCCTAAGTGGCGAGTGACGTGGAGACGGGTTGCCCTGGAGGGTGCCCGAGATATGAATACGAGGCGCGGCCGGGCATTCTTAGCCCTTGCAGCAAGTCCTCGAGACGGGGCGACGGGGTCACATCGATCGTGAGTCTCTGCTCATTACCGCAAGCCCCTAGTCCACTAACGATTTGGATATTTGATCCGAGCAGGCCTCTGGCCTGATAGCACTAACCATCACGTTGGCATAGTATGGGCGTTCTGCATCGTAGCATCAGCCGAAAGCTTTGTCAGACGTCCAGTTCAGCATTGTGGCACGGTCGGATCATGTCGGCCATCCGAGGCGACGCTGGTATCCACCCTATGCGCAACGACCCGGAGTGCGCAGGGCGATGGCCCAAGACCCCTGAGTGCTTAGGATGTAGACCGGCGGGGACCTCTCTGCTGAGCTGTAGGTAGGGTTGCGGTGTATCGTTTGGCCGAGGCCGGGCATGACCCAGGAAAGTGTGTCCGACTGAAGTTAAGCGAGCGTGGTGGGTAAGTTGGTGCACCCCTGCAGGGAAGAACTAATCTATGCATAGCCGGATCCTCGGTAACGGACGCTCGGAGTTGTATCCCGATCGATACAACTAGAACATATTGATGAGATGAGATATGGATATTATGGCTCTGGGATTACTTTCTCGCAGGGAGTCGAGAAAGGATCTCTGGCCGAGGTTGATGACAGTATGGCTCTGGGATTACTTTCTCGCAGGGAGTCGAGAAAGGATCTCTGGGTGAGGTTGAGACTTAGTGATACTATTACCTTATGCTGTACTAATCTACACTCTTCTAATGCTGCAAGACCGCTGAAGATGCTAGTCTTCGATAGGACTAGGCCTTCTCTCTATTCTTGCATTTCTGCAGCCCAGTCCACATATACAGCCTCCCTTTGATAATGTTGCATATGTAGTGTACATCCTTGCTTGCTGAGTACTTCGGATGAGTACTCACGGTTGCTTTGCTTTCTTTTTCCTCCATATCCTTTTGATGCAACCAGATACCAGAGACCCTGAGGCAGCTGCCCCCGCCGACGATCACTACTACTACCCCGAGGGTGGATACTACTACGAGTTGGCCGACGACCACGAGTAGGATCGGAGGGTCCCAGGCAGGAGGCCTGCGCCTTTCGATCGTAGCTTTTGTTTTGCCCCGCCTTTCTAAAGGCTTATCTGTTTCTGTATCATATCTGTACTCAGATATCTGATGCTTCCCCTGATGCTTGTACGCAAGCTTATGTATTCGAGCCCTCGAGGCCCCGGGCTTGTAATATAAAGCTTGTATGACTTTATTTATGTTTTAGAGTTGTGTTGTGATATCTTCCCGTTAGTCCTTAGGCTTGATCGTGTGCATTTGCATGTATGATTAGTGCATGATTGAGCCGGGGGCGTCACACTCGTCCCGGGTGCATCTACCATCGTCGGATAGCCCATGTAGAGATGTCTTCAATGGATCTCGTGGGCTTCGGTCGGTGGTTGTCTTTAGTGCATCTGCTCGAATCCGGTCTTCATTTCTCTTCGTTTGTTAGGCTGAAGCACCGGACGACAATCCATCGAACTGGTAGCCATTGTTCCATAGGATCAAAACACCATAGATTACCTAGTAGTACACGACCAAACCAGGATGGGATGATCCATGTGACTATTCTGTGTGACACCATCTATAGTGTCGAGATGCCGCCTTCATGAACACACAAAACATAAGATAGAACAAACTCAATGTAAACTCGAAAAGTTTGATATGTGATTCCTCTCATCTCTCAATACCAGTAAAATCTCAAGAGATAGTGTGATCTGGGAGAATACCTAGATTTCTTTTGGCAGCCTAGATTACTAGGAGAAAGCCGATTGTGTGGCTTGTTGTTAGCTATCACATAGGGAAGCGAACATGCATAATAATGAGCACGTCCTTCTATCCGACGTCGTCCCAGATGCTAAAACTTGTGATAAAATTATTATCAATATTCTCATTAATGGTTTTCAATTTCAGAACAAGATACATTATATGGATGCATTGTACAATCACTACGATGATCCTAGATCTTGGTGATGTTATGAATCACTTGTTGAGTAAGAGTCTATTTCATTCGAAGGATTCCTACAACACAAGAATAAGAAAGGGTGCATTATTGGAACGTCATGTCATCTTCAATACTACATGATTGAATAGTTGTTTGATCGTGAATATGAAAAAGCAAGATTCTTTCCAAGTGGTGGAGTGGATGGAAATTTAATAGCACATCACAACCACCACCATTGCTAAGTCAGGTTGAAGCACATGACAATAACCCACCAGACCAGTAGCTATCGTACGACGGGATCAAAACACCAGAGGCTCCCCGGGGTTGCACAATGACCATATCAAGATGTGATGAGACATGTGACTATTCTTTGTGAAATAGTCTCTGGTATCGAGATGCTAACCTCACGAACACACAAACATAATGTAGCAAAAACTAATTCTAAACTCGAAAAGTTGATTTTTTGATTGCTCTCACCTCTCAGTGTTAATGGGTTATGGAAAAGCACCTAGATTTTCTTTGCGTAACCTAGCTTATAGGGAAGACCAATTATGCCTTGTTGTTAGTTGTTACATAGGGAAGCGAACATGCATACAACAAACATGCCTCCGTTCAGCGCCGCCCAAAAAAGCTACAACTTATAGAGAAAATTCGTATCGAGAAATTCATTAGTGATCATCAATTTTAAATTATATAAAAGTGTCGTATGAGAACTTGCAACAATTCTTACAACGATCCTCAGCTCCTGGCACCTAGTGATGTTATGCGACACTTGTAGAGTAAAGGTCTCTTCCATTCAAAGGATTCATACAATGTACAAATAGCGAGACACATTATTGTAATGGAATGTCTTCTTCAATACTACAAGATTGAATAGTTGTTTGATCATGAACAGAAAAACGCAAGATTCTTTCTAAGATTTCGAGTGGATGGAAAATTTCCCATGAAACCTAATACAACTGAATCGTATGGAATTTTTTCTTACAATCCCATGAATCGAAAATGCCGTGTAAGGAAAAGTTACAAGGATTAATTAGAATCCTCCCAAAATTCTTTGAATTAAAGAGGTTATGAACAAGTCAAGGCATTGTACCAAGAACAAAAGACATTTATTTCATGAATGCTGCTGACATTATTATTCATTGTATTTTACTATTTTTCCTTTTGATGAACTACCTCACTAATTAGTAATGATGTGCTCTTTATGCTTAGTGACTTATTGATATGCAAAAATTATATGGAGAAAATAGACCCCGATCACCATAGTAAGATATATGCATCAAATGAAAAGACTCACTTCCAAGTGAGAAAATACTACTCCGATCTTTTGAATTTTTTGCGAGGAAAAAGTTGTCATACGTTTGATAAATTCACAATGTCTCATGTAGGCTAGGAATGCATTCAATCCGCTGTGACGAAAAATTGATAATATACAATTGACGTTTGTAGTCACAAATTGTAGACTCTTGGGTGGACTAGTTGTTGTATTAAAATTTATATGCATTTATCGCAAGCATAGAAAACTATTTTTATGAAGCCATGATTCACCTACTATACCTACCTTGCTATGTAGTAATGAAGATAGTACACTTCTAAGATCCTTATATATTATACTTGCTCTTACCCGTGCAATTGAACTAGATGCTCACTCTCCTTCCCACCAAAATAATTTGTCATCATTTTGTTTTATGCTCAAGTACTCGTAGGCATTGGAGGTATTGGGAAGCCGTCAACAACAATTGAGTGGTAATGGAGATGTCTCTGGCCTAGATATCGTGGCATTTCAAAGAAGTTAGCGAATTCCCCTTTGTTTAACTACCAAGACTTTCTAGAAAATAGGCCGTATTTTTAGGAGGCCACTGGCAGGGATTTATAAAGGAAGTCCTTCAAGGACTGAATATGATACGAGGTTTTGCCAGTGATCACTGAGTGGTTCTTGCAGAAGCACCGCCACCTCACCATGAGTCGCCACATTGCTAATATCGTCTCCACCTCCTCATCAGGTTCATGCTCCAAGGAGGCTGTATTCCTTTGTCATCGTCCTCTGAAGTGAAAATGAAGTTGATGAGACAAGGGAAGAGAGCAGAACGGACCATGTGGTCCAGGGGAGTAAGAGAAATGAGACATGTGATTAGATTGGGAGAGCAGAGAATGAGATATAGAGAGTTAGAGAGAGGGATGAATGGGTATTTGAATGAGGTGGTGCTGCTAGGAAGGAGGAAATGAGAAAGTATGCGACAAATTGGGTTTCAGAGGGCTAGAGGCTAGTGGGTTTGGAGCCTAGTTATAATCACCGACAGGCCAACTGGATAATGCATTCCAAAACAATTCACAAGAAAAATCAAGAATAAACCTTTTTTCGATAAAGGGTGGATTTTATTGACTCAAAATGAAGTATCAAGAAGATACAAACAAAATGAGCACACACCGGCCTTTGCATAGCTAGGATGCACACATCAAACCCCAACGCGCGCGCGCGCGCACACACACATGCTGGAAAATAGCAAAGTCATATGAGACCAAAGCTATGCCTAAGCGAGGAAAAGAAAAAACCCTGAAACTATTAAATCTACGATTGACAAACTACAACTATGGCCATATCCGCACCAATCATCTCATGACATCACAAGGAGAACAATGTTCTTCAACATCAACGCCTTCAGGAAGGGAGCGAGGCTCAAACGCCGCCGTCACCAGATCCAACCACCAAGGTCAGATTCAAGGTTTTCACCCTGAAGAACCAGTTCGAGCAATACCCGAGAAATGCCTTCAACAAGGTAACGATGCGAAAACATCGCCATTGCCAGTTATAACCAACTTGGGTCAAACCTAGGTTTTCACCCTGTAGCTTATCGAAGTCAACCATGTGTTGTCACCACCACTTTACCGCGATCCTAGCAGGTACATGCACAGGGCTAAAAAACCGACCGCCGTTGCTGCACAACCGTACCTTCTGCGTCAAGCCTTCATCTGTAGATTGTATTACACTGTCGAAGTCAACCACCGGATCCGAAGAGAGGGGCCCTCACAAAGATCTTTCAATGGCCACCGTAATCCGCAGCGGGTCGTCGCCACAGTTCGATGTGGTCACCGTTGCCGCCGCAGCCACCGGTCATGGAGAAGCCGGATCCAGGAAATCAAACCTTTCAAACGGTCGTACCGATCCTGCTCCATAGCCGCCCCTATTCAAACGGCCGCCGTTGTTGCTGCTGCTCCATGGCTCCCGCCAAGCAACCATCAGCCCGTCCACAAGCGACCACCGCCTTGAGGTGGATAAGCCTTTTTCTTTTACCGTCACAGACAAGCAATTCATTAACTTGGCGTGACATGAAGGCTCGCTATGTAAGTCACGAGTTAAATAATATGTCTCCATGTCATGCAGGGCTACCGGATCATTCGAACATGCCATACTGCACTGCCTTTCCTGTCCAAGGAAATTCTTTGTGTTCTGCTCACCTTGCTTGAGGCAGCTTATACTAGAGCTAGCATTGATCCCAAAGCATTTTCTATCTATACACAGTTTTTTTTTATTAATACTCTCTATAAATAAGTATGGTTGTGTGCATCGCTTGATGCAGAAGCCGAAGGTTATCATCCTTTTCAAAAAAAAAAAACTCGAAATAAGTTCGTTCATCTCACACCTTTTTTATGGTGTTTGCAAACTCCGAAGTTATCTATCAAACTGCAACTGAATCTCGATTTTTCTTCCAAGCCATGCCGAGAGATAGTGATTCATGTGGTGCTCTTCTCTTGGTATTTCCTTTCTATGTGCATTGGTTGTTGTAGGTTCCTCTAAACGTGTACGTGATTATTTCCGTTTGCTGTGTTGTGACAGCTTCTGCAGAGAGAAGCGGAGTATAGCCGAAGAGGTTGGATCGCTTTACAAACTCAGATTTGGTATTAATACAATATTTTTCTTGCAATGGAGATATATATATGGAATTCACTGATCAGGGGAAGCGCCGCCGCCCGCTTCCCCGGAACCTGGTGGCCGCCGATGCCGACCCTCTGCGGCGGCTGTCGGTCGCCGGCGTTGTCGAGTCGCCCCCCTCCCGATCCGGTGCGGGGGCCTCCTGGGACGGCTCCGCCCGTCAGATCAGGCCGGCTCGGCCCTGGATCGGGGCCAGCTCCTCCGATCTGGCGGCTGGTGGGCTGGGGTTCGCCGGATCCACCCGGATCTGGCGGCCGTGGCCCTGCCTCGTCCTGCCCGGCTTGGGTTTTCGCGGTGTGGTGCTCCCTGGTGGCGGCGGTGTGGGTCTTTCTCCATGTTTCGACGGGATGTGTGCGGTGGGTGGATGCCGGGGCGGCGGCCTCGGGCGGTGTGGACGGCGTTGCCTCTTCGGCGGGCGACGGCCGTGGGTGCTGGTGGTCCGCGACTTCGGCCGTGCGGGCGGCGAGGTCTCGGTGGATGTCTACTACAGTGGGTCGGGGTGCCCCGTCACCCGGCGTGCATGCTTCGATGAAGTCGAATGCCTTCTCCGACTGTGTGCGTTCCTCTGGCCAAGTCTTTGGCCAGGTGGATGGGATGGGGGCGGGACCGGGGGAAACCCTTGGCCGTCGGCGGAGGCCACGACAATGGCGGCGCCTTTGCTGGGCGTCGGTTCCCTTCTTGGAGGCCTTGTCGAGGTCCTCTCTCGTCTTTCACTGTGCTCCTCTTTTGGGCGAAAGCTCTAGTTCCCCTTGCGGGCGACGGCGTCGTACCCTCGTCGCACTCCTTCTTGAAGGCGTCGCCTCGGGTTCCCGGAAGCACGGTGGGCGCTTTGCGGTGCGTGTGAGGTGTTTGGCGGCGGCAATGTGTGCAGCGTTTTATCTATTCTACCGCCGGTCTTCATCTTGTGGTAGCGCTCCTTCGGCTTGGAGATGGACTAGTGTAGGTGGTGGTCGTCGTTTGGCGTCATGGTGGCGTCGATGGCGGAGGAACCTGCCAAGGTTGGCACCTCAATCTGCTCTGAAGATGGACCAGTGAAAGATGGCGGCGACGACACGTGTGAGTGCGTCGGACCGGATTGTGCCCCGGACCCGGTATGTGGCTCGGTCGGGGCTTCCGGCTTTAGATGTTAGGCTTAGGTGAGAGGTCTGGGTATATGGCCCAGCTTGCACCCCTTCATCATATGGGTAGGAGTAGCGGCAGATGTTGCCAAGATGGCGGATTCAGGTATATTATTGTACTTCTTTGTAAGGTTCTCGAGAATAATCAATAAAATAGCCACATGCATCTCTCAGATGCAGAGGCCGGGGGTCATCCTCCTTTTCTAAAAAAAATAAAAAATCATGACTCTCTATTCCGAGAAGATAATAGTCACAATGCGAGCTGGAGCTGAAACTTTGATCGGATGCTATGTGCAAAAGGTGAGCGCATTCCATTGAACCGCTGGCAGCCAACAAAGCATCATCGCTGGTGAACGCATTCGGCATGTCATGCATAGTTGCTCGAAGCAAGAAACTGATCCCACCTTTTGTATACTTGTAATTTTTACTCGTTCCAGCCAAATTTTCACTCCGAGAATGGATTAGGCGACGCGCACCTAGCCATATGTCGAAACTACTGAATAAGAGGTGGTCTTCATGTATATATAAGATGTGAATTGCCTGACACGAATCTTCTACCAAGTGTTTGAGTGATGATCGAAAGAAGGCTTTATGTAAACCCGAAGTACCAAAGCAAGGCCTTATGTAAAGCTAAGCTGAACACGTCACGAAAAGTTACAAGTAGCGCCATCTATTTTTTTGTTATTATTGTGCGTGTGAAGTATTAAGCATTTACACAATTACTTTGTGACCAGTTTTGACTGAGTCCTTGCCATCTGACTTACTTATTGCTTCATGATAGCTCAAGATCTCAATCCATTTCCCCGGATATTAATACCAAGTTCCTCCTCCCGAGCTACTGGTCTATCATGTCATCATGAATATTTTGTGGCATATTGCCATTTGCTTTGTAGCTATTTGATTACTTGTAGGCATGTAAGACATTGGGAAGTTTACTAGCATAATGCCCGTGCGTTGCTACGGGCGCAATACAAAAATAGATGAGCACAAGACCATAAATTGTGGGCATTTTTATCTTCTCCACCAAGATGGAGTACCTCAGCTTTTCTAGGAGTACATACATAGCTAATATACTTTTAGATACATACCAAAATTGTGGGAAGACATAACATAATCTTTTTGATCTCTTTGTTCCTTTCTACTCCCTCCGTTTCTTTATCTAAGGTGTATTATTTTTGGCACGGTGACCAAGGCACACAATTATAGACAAGGCAGGACAAAATTACTCTTGGCATCATCGCGAGACATGACCACAACAAGAGTATTTACTTATGGGTCACCACCGCAACAAGACATGACATCATCTTCATTCTCCCTGCCTACCTCCTATTTTCTGATAGCCCTTCGACCTCACCTCTGACCTTGCTATCACATAGTCATTGCTCTTGTTTGTCATGGTTCATACCCTTCCTATCCACCAATGATAGTGCATTAAAACACCTCAAGGTAATATTCTCTCACTATCACATACAATTGACAATAGTAACAATTGTGGTGGCAGGGAAATATTCTTTCAATGGGAGGCGATGTTTTTGCGACTTTGTCAATCTCAAGACCAACTGCCGTTGCCACGGAAAAATAAATATAGTTCACACGAAAAATATATACTCTTAAGAAAGCATAATTGTCCATCTACATTGCTTGTTCTACTTCTAACTCTGCCATGAATGAAATATTTGCAATCCCTCCCTCTCTTCGATCGTCTTGCTCCGCTCTACAGTAAGTTCAATAGAGCACAAATTTTATTCTTCCTAGCTCACATTTATGGTTACAAGGAATTAAGTCTTATACTGGACACAACCTTGCGAATACATAACACACCTACTAATGTACTAACCAACTAAACTCTGCCATGGAAGCTGGGCACATCCTTAATGTAGAAAATTGTATTTTCACAAACCTTATGAAAATTTAGCACTGTAGCCTGCATTTTCACAATCACCTAAATAGTATTGTTCACCCTAACCAGATAAAAAATGAAAGGAGTGTATGAAAAACCACCATACGTCAAAACATTCCATGAAAAAACATCTCATCTATGCATGCACAGATGGTCGTGTAATCTGAGTATCCAAATTGGCATCCAAAATTTGATCTCAATACATCCAGTGAATCCTCAAGCATTGCTGGTGTAGAGGAACAAAGGGTCAAGGTACGTATACAGGAAACCCAAATTAGTAGAACTATTCAAGTGATTGTTACTGAATCCATCCTTCTATGTACAGAAGTATGACGCCGACACTGCAAGATACATAAGTCAGCTGGCCGGTACATCATTTACAAACTGTTCGTTGTAATGCCCGAGTCATCCCAATTCATCTCCAACTAACTTACTGTGAGAAAATAGCACTGATTTTATTTTACCTTTTCTCTCAATGAAAAATTTATTTTAAATTATTGTGCATTATGAATGTTTTCTCTTGACGAAAATTTGCACGTAAGTAGGACATTAAAAAATGTCTGTTGCTGCTTGTCTAGAGCAATTAACTTTCGAGGAGAGCAAGCATATATGTTTAACATAAAAAATAGCAGAGTATATATAGGATTATGCTGAAACAAAATGAGTGTAATACTGGATACCTTGAAAGGTTTGTGACGATGAGAATTTTAGCACATCTGAAACCGAAATTATTACTCTTGGGAGGAAACGGCATAAATAAATCTTGCAAAACATAAATGGGTCAACCAACTGAGGCTGAAGATCTGAAACGCAGTCATCCAAAATTTTAAGAGTTAGTCTGAAAATTGTTTACATTATGAAATAGGTTGAAGAAACAAAAGAAAAGCTAGTGTCGCCTAAAGGAATAGTTAACAGGAATACAAAGCTTCTTGGCGAACTGACCAACAGTTAACTAAAGAAAAATACCGGAACCGGGGCATACATATTATACATGGAGGATCATCATGCACATCAATCAACATTATCAATTTTTTAAACCAGGAATTCACTCCTCTTCCTCCAACCAATGAACATTTGTACAACGGATTTGTGAAAAAGATAAATCTACAACAAAAAATATCAAGAGATAAAGTTATATATGAGGTGACAAGCTCTTACACATGTATGTATGAGGTGGTCAGGAGTGAATCCCTTTTCTGATCTCTTTCTTTCATCCATCGTTCTCTGTCTCGCTTGATCCAGTCATGTTCCAGCACTCCTCACAAAGGTATCACTTCCAGACTCCTAGTATGGGCCGAAAGGAGGTGTTTTATTTTTTCTGATTATACATGCAACAGGGAATAGTAAAAAAAAATAACAAAATAAATGATCATGTGGTGAACCGGCTTCTTCTCCACTGCATTTGCTGATGACATAGGAAGTCACTGCAATACGGTATTATGAAATTATTTTTCATGAAAAAATGATGATACACTTTTCATCTAACCAACTTGAATACTCACTTTTCTCAAGAAAACAATCTGAATAGTCTTGTGCATAATACCAAGCAACCGTGTGTGCCTGACGGCCTCGCGCAGCCACCGTGTGTGCCTGCTGGCCCCAGCCGCGTGCACCCGCAGGCGCACTCAGTAATCTTGAATATACAAGTAAAAAAATTCATGATAAAGGGATGGAGTTTAAGTAGTTTTGAGATAGCTCCAGTCTACTGATACAAGTACTATAAGAGGCAAGGGTTTCACCTACTGAGGCAAACGAAAAATGACAGAAGTAGGGTGGTTCTCTTTTTAGGCTTTCACTCTACAAAGATTTACCAAGTAGCCTATATCAAGTAATTTGGAAGAAAAAAAATCCACACACCCACCGGAGACAACATTATACATACCAAGCAACCACAGTTTACCTGATCGAAATTCATTATACAACCTCACCTCACACTGGTCATTTACTGTGTACATTGAGCATATAAATCTTGAGAAATGGGAAGTAATGTTGACAGGTGATGAATAAAACAAAAAGGAGACAAACCATTTCAGAAAAGTTATAAAAAATACAAATTAAAAAAACAGATTGCCCTACAAAAATAAAGAAATATTCAAGGAAGACAACTGATGGTTGAATCCTGAAAGTCTAAAATCTCTAGATCACATATCTAGCATCTGATACTTACATCCCTAGTAAAATATAATTTGAAAATTTCCTAGAATACGGAAAGAGCCCTATATAGCTACAAGAGATATGTATGAGGTGACAAGCTCTTACACATGTATGTATGAGGTGGTCAGGAGTGAATCCCTTTTCTGATCTCTTTCTTTCATCCATCATTCTCTGTCTCGCTTGATCCAGTCATGTTCCAGCACTCCTCACAAAGGTATCACTTCCAGACTCCTAGTATGGGCCGAAAGGAGGTGTTTTATTTTTTCTGATTATACATGCAACAGGGAATAGTAAAAGAACAATAACAAAATAAATGATCATGTGGTGAACCGGCTTCTTCTCCACTGCATTTGCTGATGACATAGGAAGTCACTGCAATATGGTATTATGAAATTATTTTTCATGAAAAAATGATGATACACTTTCATCTAACCAACTTGAATACTCACTTTCCTCAAGAAAACAATCTGAATAGTCTTGTGCATGGCATGATCCAAATTCAGACGGCACACTTTCTAATATGCTATCTATTAATGAACGAACGGGTACTTACATGTATATGAGGCCAGAACCGGGCGTCGCGGACAGGGTATCTGTCTTCCATCATCAGCATGGAGGAGCTCCTCCTCGGCTGCTCACTGAAGGACGACAACGATGTATCCATTTCCCATCTCTATTGTGGAAATGCATTCTGGAAAACATTGGTGAAGATATATATGTATTATTAGCACACTAAAAGAAACAATAAAAATACAGAGAGTTATACTAAAGAAGAAAAATCCTTGCATGCCAATCGTATGAAATAGCTAATGCAATTATCCCATATATAAATGCATCCCTAACACCGGCAACCGCTCCAGAATATATTCATCGTAAAAAAAGCACCGATCATAGATTTATGAGATAAAAGTAATAGAGTCAAGTTAGACTACCCAAAACGATGCATGTGGTTCTACTTGTCACTTTTGACCTTAAGTGGTTTCCGTGGACATATAGTATGATGAATTTACTACATAGTGACCTTAAATAGTTTCAGTACACATATAGAAGGATAGAAATTCTACATGTACTGGGAACTACCACCAAAGCCATGTTCTATTGGATCCAGCTTGAACAAAAAAATTATATTGATTCATCAATCATAGACATAAATTTTGGCTCAAAGAAGAAGGACTACATACAACTTCCAAAATTTTATGTGTGCCAGCCAGTGGTTTCGGGCTGACATTCAGATAGACGATGCAGCTTGGAAGTAATTCTAAATGACAGTCATTTTCCATATTATATCTGCAGGTGCATGCTAGTGCAAAGTAGTGCTACATCACGAAGTTGTTGTAAGGTACAGCGGGAAATAAATAAAAATTCAGTGCAAGCATGGTTGCAAATTATTTGGCAAGAGCGCAGCGTGCAGGCCACTTACCAGGTCCGGCACCCGTACTCCCCTAGTAATTAGCAATGGTGAAAAGTCTAAACCAATTGGATGGCACAATCAACAGAAGCAAAAAAAAAATCCTTGGGCGCCTCTCCACGATCCGTTGCCCGGTCCACCTCGGAGTTTGGCCTGCTCCGAGCCCCGTTTGTGTCCAGCAACGGCGGCGGCCCTGCAACTGCAATCATTTATCCTAGTCTCCACAGTAGAACAATGGATGATCACAACTTCAAATTCTAGTATATACTGAATTAGTAAGGACTAGCGGGATAGCAAAAATTCAGAAAATTTCATTCCAAAATAGAAACCTCTAATTAATCAGACAATAAACTTGCCGTTTGATCTGATGATGAAAGGCACAAATGAATGGTTGTCGTGCATGCACATAAAAAATCCACACGAGAGTATGCAATCATCAATTCAATTTTTACAGCCTGGGAGTTAACACTGATAGGCCTTGCCTTGGATCAGGTCAAAACGAATGACCACAAGATTTTATTAGTA
This sequence comes from Thinopyrum elongatum, assembly GCA_011799875.1. NCBI lineage: Eukaryota > Viridiplantae > Streptophyta > Magnoliopsida > Poales > Poaceae > Thinopyrum > Thinopyrum elongatum. The sequence continues at coordinate 80,692,351 of CM022303.1, forward strand.
CAGACTGCAGACCAAAAATTCCTCTTAAACACTTTTTACTGACTTCTGTATTGTTTTGTTCAGTACTTCAGTTCTTCAGTTTAGCATTCTAAACAAGCCAATGATGTTGAAAACAAGGTATGCTATTACAGATAGTTTTAAGGCTTGGCAACCAATGAATTTAGTAGCACACAATTAAACAACATCAGGTGAAAAATTCAGCTTACATGCTGATCCTAAATACTGCAACAAAATGTTTGACAGAATATGCAGGTCAGTTTGGCACTATAAGTTCCCAATCATTAGCTCGCCTCAGGGGTAAAACAAGCTACCATATAGTAAAGTACCAAATCACATGAGCAGTGTTGTAATCAGTCATGTAGATATTATAGAACATCACTGATTTTAACCAGTTCTGTAGTAGCTGTATAACTTTAGTGATTTTGGAAGCTTTGTAAGACTAATTCCCAAATTCCATCTGGTAGTAATTAAAAAAATTCCATACAATGAAAATACTCGTATATATTTCCATCACGAACTCAATATACATGTGAATAATTCTGCTCTCTAAATCAATATGGTGCATACTCTAAAATCTCAGAGATCTTTGATGTCGTAGAAGTTATTAGTCTTCTACTCGTTTCGGAAATCCCTACAGAAAAAGGGAGTACATTTCAAACTCCAAAACATGATGGTGCAAACGGTGAACTGAATAAAGCTATAATGGGCCAGTATACTACATGGAGCATAAATCTGCAACATGAATTTTGTAGTTATAGTATTATTACTTTCTTCGAAGCATGGGCGTGGCTATGCATACCCTTTGCACAATCAAGGATTGAAGTCCAAATCTCAGCATGTTCCTCGTCACCAGAACATCATCGTATTCCCAATTAACCAAAAATATTGTTACTCCTGGTTGCCGTGAAATTTCTGCAACAAAGAGGGGACAATTCAGTACAAAGAGAGATAACAGAGAGAAGGGAGACGTAGTGTTGTTGTGCGTTGTGCTCCCTCACCTCCCGGCCCTGCAACTTGAAACCACCGGCGCCTCTGCACTGCAACCCCGTATGCACATACGTCCCTCTCCCTCGCCCGACACAAGACACACAAGCTAGCACCGGCCAAAAATCAATCAATCAATCAGTCAGTCAGGGGAAGATTGTTGATTGACATCCAAAAATTCAATGAGTTAGAGAGCAGAATGAACTCATTAACAGCACACATAAACAACCAACCATCCACTGGTTCAAACTGGTACTGGTACATATTTACAGATTCGACGGTTCGGTTTAGGCACCTGCCTTGGATGTTCCTCATGATTTTTCGAGGCCGATTCCAAAGGCCGGCATAGAGCAGAGGTTGGCATTGAGCTCTGAAAAAGCACATCATGTATCACACGTACAGTACCACCCAAGATGACTGAAATCAGCCTCATAGAGAGGGAGAGAAGACGTACCGAAGAGGATGGGGCACCGGTCGTCGCCGTACTTGGAGCCCTCACCATATTTCGCCGGGCGCAGTCAGCGGCACGACAGAGGAGACAAAGGGTGCGAGCAGAAGAGACGCCGGCGGCTAGGGTTACACCGCAGCAAAGCATAGCCACGCCGGTTGTGGAGGCTTGGAGCACCTTTCGCCACGGCCGCCGTGGTTGCAAACCGGCGGTCCCTGGTGCACTTGCCTGCCTGCCTGTAGGAGATATGCCCTAGAGGCAATAATAAATGTTATTGATTATCTCCCTGTTCATAATTAGGTTTATGTTCCATGCTATAACTGCTATGGTTCTTGAGTCTGCAAATAAAACGAGGCTCGGAGGAAGACTCATATGCACGTGTGGAATAATAAACGGTAATATGTATTCCTAGTCTGGCCTCTAAGACTAGCTCAAGTATTGCATGATGGTTCTGTTTTCCTGATCATGGGCATGTCTATGCCAGCAATTTTGAGGGCATAGTGTTAGAAGAACATTTGTGTTGAATCGACCCAAATTGATGTTATGCTATGAGTTACATTCGTCACATATTAATGGTTAATAACACAGAGATGGTTAATGTTTGCAAAATTCCTTAGACCATGAGAGTGTCGAGTTTCTTCATACTTGCTTCATGAACTTTGGGGTTTGTTAAACGTCATCCGTAAATGGGTGGCTATTACGGCGGCTTACGGGTTCATGGAAAAGTGTGTCAAGTAACTTGATAGCTCGAGATTGGGATTTGCTCCTCCGACGATGGAGAGATATCTCTGGGCCCTCTCGGTGTTACGGTATCCATCATCGTATGGCCAGACACTTTGTGATTTGATCACAGGGATGCCGGAACACGGTAACGAGAAAAGAGAACAATACCGGTAACGAGGTAACTGGCATAGTGGACAAGTTGTTGATCCACGGAAATGCCTACATGTCTAACCTCGGGTATTTGTAACATATCGTGAAGCAACAGGAATAGCACACGGCAACTGGAGGTTCACTCGAATATTCATTCGTGTGGGTATAGGGGTCAATATGGGTGTCCACGGCTCCGATGTTGATCATTGATCGGAAGGTGTTCCGTGTCATGTCTATACTTCACCGAACCTATAGGGTCACACGCTTAAGGGTCATCTATCTGCTGAATACTAGACAGGGAGTCTGAGAGAAAATCACCGAAAAGTTTCGGAGCCAACGGAAGAGTTCCGGAGAGAGAACACTGAAAAAGTTTCGGTAAAACCGAAAAGTTGTTTCGGATAAAACCATTGATCCAAAAAGGTTTCGGCAAGCACCGGGAATGTTTTGGAGGTTGCCAGATTGGTCTGGTAATTTCTGGAATTTTTCTGGAGAAAAAACCGAAAAAAAGTTTCGGAGCTGCCGGAGTTGTTTACCGGGTAAACAAAGATAGTTTTAAATTAAACCACCATACTGGAAATGTTCCAGAGCGCGTCCAGATAATTTTAGAGGGTGCCGGAAATGTTCTGGGACCTTCTGGAATTTTTTAGAAATAATAGTCGCGGAAAACATCTTGTCCCAGCGTGAGGGGACAAGATCCCACGGATCGTGGGGGCTGTTTTTGGGCTGTTTTTGGGGGGGCCCCCTTTGGGAGCAGCCCCCTTGTGGCTGGAAAAAATGTTGGGGGGGGCCCCCATGGTGGGGGGCAGCCCCCACAAATGGTGGAGAGTGTTGGGAGGAAGGTGGGGCCCCATGGGGGAACACCATGGACAAGGGAACATGTTTTTCCCTTGTTTGGTGGGAACATGTTCTTCTTGTTTTGTGGGAACATGTTTTCCCCATGTTTAGTGGGCTGAATTTTCAGCCCCCTCCACCCCTTCCACCACTATATAAGGAGGAGGAGAGGTGCTCTCCAACTCCACTCCAACTCTCTCACACAAGCCATGCATGATCTGGCATTCTCTCTCCCTCCCACGAAATAGTTTCGTAGTGCCGAAAGGCTGTCTGGGTTCCGGTGGGAACTAGTTCTGGACGGCGAAGCCCTGCCGGATAGATGGCACCGTATGTGTGCAACCCCATAGAGAGGTCGTAGTTTCGTCCTTTTGCCCGAGGGGCTGTTCGAGTGTCCTCCCGAAGGGCTGTCCGAGTGACGGTCCGAGTTCTGTGAGTCCTCCCGAAGGGCTGTCCACGACACCGTCCGGGGGACTGTCCGACCGCCTCCCGGAGGGCTGTCCGAGTGGCGGATGAGGGAGTACATCCTCGCGGTTGGGAGGTTGTAAATCCTAGCTGCGGGGATCTGCACCGACGATCGTCATCGACTCAACTTCCGCTGCGCTACGAGTCGGTAACGAAAATGATCAAACCTTGTATGCAGTCTCCATAGTGGTCCTGGGCTGGTGCGTAGGTCGAAAATTTTTGTTTTCTACTGCGTTACCCAACAGTGGTATCAGAGCCAGGTTATGCGTAGATGCAGGTTGCGATCTAGAATACATGGAGATGTATGGGTGTTGCACAATATAATTAGGTAGTAGATGAGTTCTATTACTGAAAATTATTTGTGCGGGTAGCAGATGAAATCTGTTACCCGATGTTCTTGTTGCTTCCCTCGAATTTGCGTAGTCCTGATCTTGACAGCATTGCGGAATCTGACAAAGTTCTGGCAATCCGCGATCCTTTCATGCTGCTCCTGAGTATGCTGATTGACAGATCAACGAAGTGCTAACAGTTCTTTGGGTTCCACTTTAGTCAATGAAAGATGGATGTTTCACAGATGAAAGGGCAATGCAGATATGATCTGCACGGGGGTCATGCGTATGACGAAGTTCAGTATGGGGCTCGAGATTTTATTATCTCGTGTTTCATACACCCCGCGTTGTTAATCTAGCGACTTGGATAATCATGCTTGATGATGGACGTTGGTAGCTTCGGTTTGTTTCGAAACCTTAGAAGCCACGTAAAACCAGTTTTTGCTAAACCGATTAGAGGCGACTAACTTGGTTTTGCAGGAGGGTTTGCATGTGCATATGATGTGGTATAGTAGTGCTCATAATAATTTGATTATGTATGAGATGTCTATATGATGTAAACTGATTAACATGACCTGCGTGTCATGATTCGGCATGATGGCTGGAGCCATATGATTGCACTTTAATGACCTGCGTGTCAACCTTATGCAATGCACTTATTTTATTAGCTATAGAGATAGCAATATTATCTGGTGCATCGACAAGGTGGTGGCAATCTTCGCAAAGGTGAACACCGACGCGAATGCCAAAGACGAAGAAATACAAGACTTCTCCGTCAGAAAGGGCTATACCATATCATGCTATTATGAATTGCCTGAGATGTTTATCCCTTATGATGCACCCTTCTTGATTGCGCGGTAGTCGCTTTTATTAGGGTGATCTCTCACAAAAATATCAAGTAGTTAGTGTTCTCCCAAGTGTAGCACCGTCACGGCACCTAACTTTTCGGGGCATCACAGGATCTCCCTGGGTGCGAACGATTAGGGATGTGTGAGGCGGGTGAGTTGAGACCTCGCAGCGAGATCACTTGGTTGTCTTGACGTTCTGGAAGGATCTCCCTGAGCTCGGAACACGCCCATCGAAAGATGAACAAGAGTCACATAGAGATGTGATTGGCAAGTTTGCCTACCGATTGAAGTTCGCGCCATCAGTGTTCATCTCGTTCAATGGCGTTGAATGGAAATGTGGGTCTTGTATCACTCACAATCAATTATGAGAGATATTGATTTGAGTGGGAGCGCACTTTGAATTAACTTGTTTAATTCTCAGTGCAATTAATTTTGAACACTGTCTAAGTGTGATTTGCAAAATAGTTGTAGAATAATGGCTCGCGTTTCCACCTTCCCTATTAAAATTGAATAGCTGTTAAATATCTGGTTAAAACTTTACGGTTGGCAACGTAATGTGAGGATTGTCCTCAAGAGTGCCGAGAAGGACTTTGTCCTATCGCATACTTTCGGTATTCTCTCGCTTATGCTATGGATCATGTGACTCTCGTCCTTCGATCCAAAAGCTGGAATTCCATTTCAGTCAAGTGCAATATGTTTGCTTCCATGAGACCCGAACTTCGAAAGTTTGGATAGTTATGTGATATTCATGGAATCTGAAAATCATTTTCAGAGACAGACAAAGGCTAAAAGATATGAGATATCCAAAAAAATGTTTGTTTGCAAACTATTAGTAAAGGAGTTTACTATGCATTAGACTGATAAGAGAGGGATCCAGAAGAACGCTTGTCATATGATGAAAGGTGAAAAAAACAACAACTTAAAGAGAAAGGAAGTGTCCGAAGGGTGTCAGTGAAACTTTCACGCCTAGGAAGTCCAGGGCTGATGCCACTCTTAAGTTGTGTGCTTCTTCTGACAGTAGGAGAAATACTAAAAGTTAAACTGTTAGAAGTATAAAGGCAATGAGAAAGAAGACTGGAATATCCAGCTCATGTATGAATGTCATACAAGTTTTTGATGTATAGAAGGCTGGTCAAAGATATAGTTCTTGGGAATTATGATTAAATTGTTAATCACTGATTCTTGGGTATTGTGAGTTAATCACAAAGATACCCGCTCGATTGCATTCTGTTGCAACTCGATGTAAGAACTACTATGGCCTGAAAGACTAGCCAGGAATGAGGTTTAGGTATACACAGGGAACATAGTAAATGTTACTGTACCTTCCATCGGTGTATTACCGTCTGTGTTTATTTTCCTAATTCAATTAGAGTTTTACACACTCTAGCCCATTGCATAAGTTATCTTGCAAGAAGGTTGTTCATAAGAGAACTTTTGATGTTCGGTGTTATGAATAACATAAGGGCCATACTTTCATTATGAATGAGATGTATGTTATGAATATTGATAATAATATATTACCTCTGGATTTACATTCATAATTCAGTTTAGAGTTTTACACTCTAGCCCCTTGCACAATGTTGTTGCAAAAAGAGTTGTTCACAAAAACAACAATTGTTGTTTAGTATTATGAATAACATGAAGGGCCATACTTCCATCCAAGATGGGATGTATGTTATGAATATTGATGGTAATATGATACATCCATAACACTGACGCTAAATGTCATAAGACTAAAAGAATACCACACAAGTGTGGCACTGCATTTGGTCACATTGGAGAAACCCGCATGGAAAATTCCATTATGATGGATTTTGAAGTCGTTTGATTTTGAATCACCTGACACTTGCAACTTTCCTCCGAAAAGTGAAGTGACTGAAATACCGTTCACAGGCCATAAGGAACGAGCAAAGAACTTATTGGTGATCATACATTTTGATGTATGTAGTCCGATAAATGTTGTTGCAAGTAGTGGATTTATCTATCTTCAGAAATGACTCAAGTAGATATATGGATATTTACTTGATGAGTAGAAGTTATTGTAACAAGAAAATTATGTTTCTACAATTCGATTGCAGAAAGAAATATTTGAGTTACAAGTTTAGCGAATGTCTGATGCGTTGTGAAAGGGGTTTCATAACTTGCACCTCCCGGAACACCACTGCAAGTGGAAAGTCCGTGAAGATGTAATCGAACCATTTATGACATGGTAAGATCAAAGATGACATAAATAAATTTGCCATTATCCCTTTTAAAAGGTGATGCTTTAGAGACTGCGGCTTTTACACTAAAAAGAGCTCCATCAGGTCTGTTGAAATGACACCATGGTATGGTACGCCCAACCATGTTATATCTTTTCTTAACATTTGGAATATGGGGCTTGTGTAAAAGGTTACAAACCTATTCCAAATCAGACAAGTGCTACTTTGTAGGTTATCCCAAGTCATTGGGTATTCCCCCACCACTATACCGAGGCAAAAGTTTTTGCCACAAAACGGTATGCTTTTTGAAGAAAATGGTTCTTTGAAAAAGGTGAGTGGGAGAATAGTGCAACTCGACGAGATAAACAGTATCTTCGCCATCAGATCAAAGGAAAGAGACCTTGGAAGTAATTCCGGAGTTTCCTACTGCGACTGATACGGAAGTCTCTACAATAAAATGTATGGACTTCGGTCGAACTTGCAGCTGAACCACGTAGGCAAGGCTCGTGCAAACCTCTCAGGTGCGCAAACGAGATATTGTTGTTAGACAACAGTATACCTACGATACACAAGGAAGCGTTGATGGGCCCTAACTCCGGAATTGGCTAAATGCCAATACAATCCGAGATAGTTTCCATATAAGTGATTCAAGATTAAAACCTTGATACACCTTTCGGAAGACTTAGAGTCTGACGAATATTTATGGAACTATAACTGATATGAATAAAAATGTTTTATCCATAAAGCTCGACTTGTTGCAATATACAAGTTCAAGGAGTTAACTACGATGAGGTTGCTTCATCGTAGCGATGCTTAAATTCGGTTCGGGTTGAACTAGCAATTAATACATATTTCATATCATGAGATATAAAACAATGGATGACAAAAGGATTTCCATCTGATGGAAATGAAACCAAGGACCTGCATGTGTTACAGTCCAAGGTATTTTGTCAATCCAGAGGATGCTAGAAAGGGTGCAAACTTCAGAGTTCCAGCGATGGACAGAAGAGAGCAAAGTGGAGTTGGAATCTTTGTGTTTTGATGAAATGGTCAAAGGAGTTTTGACTTCATCAATGGATAACGAAGATGCTTGTAATTCAAGAAAGTAAGTGGGAGCCTAATAACATTTCTAAAAACCTTGTGTGCTTGACACATTGTTAATTGGAAATAAAATTCTTGACACGAATTAGGACTTCATTTGAAAATAGTTTTTCGATGAAGTGCTTGGGCTAAATAGCCTTAATATTAGGCATGATGATCTATGAAGATAGATTTACCTAATGGGGCTAAGCAATAAATACATATTGACAAGATGTTAAAACTTTTTAGCATTTAAAACGCCAAGGAGTGATTCTTGCCGAAGTCACATGGAAAGAGTTTTTGCAAGACTTGGTGTCCCAAAAACACTGATGAGCAAAATACATGATGGGGATTCCACACACTCTTGTGTTTGGATTAATCATGTATTCCATGGTATGTATAACAACCAGATATGTCCAATACTCCCAAAGTTGTTGCGAGTATAGATACCAAAGTGATCAAAAGTATTGATCAAGGGACAACAGTGAAAAAGGGTCATTGAGTACTATAGTAGCACTGATGACAAGTTTTCTCGCAAGTAGAGATCATGAAGAGTTCGTTGTAAAAGGTTACATCGATACAGTCTTCATCATTTCTCCATGCGATTTTCGATTTAAATTGACGGTTTTGTGTAACACACAATATGGTGGCACAGTTAGTTGGAATTTGTTCAAACAAGTTACTGTGGCGAATTCTATAACAGAGGCAAAGTATGTTGCCGCTTTTAAAGCGACAAAGAAGATGTTGAATCATATAGTTCATTCATGAACTTAGTATGGTTCCAAGATGGCTTTTGTCAATGGGACACTACTGCAAGTAGTTGCTCCATAACTCAGTCTGAGGAATCCAGGTTCGACCTGTGATTCGCATACATATCAAGCCAAGTCCACACAAAATATGACTTTTGTCAAAGCGTGAAAACGCTAGGATATGCAAAGATACACACGGAGCTGAAGTCGTCAGATCCGTTGAACATTCAGGCTATACCACAAGCGAAGCATATTTACACCGGTGTGCCACAGGTGTAAAGTGCATTAGCATTAACTAGATTATTGACTCTAGTGCAAGTGGGAGTCTGTAGGAGATATGCCCTAGAGGCAATAATAAATGTTATTGATTATCTCCCTGTTCATAATTAGGTTTATGTTCCATGCTATAACTGCTATGGTTCTCGAGTCTGCAAATAAAACGAGGCTCGGAGGAAGACTCATATGCACGTGTGGAATAATAAACGGTAATATGTATTCCTAGTCTGGCCTCTAAGACTAGCTCAAGTATTGCATGATGGTTCTGTTTTCCTGATCATGGGCATGTCTATGCCAGCAATTTTGAGGGCACAGTGTTAGAAGAACATTTGTGTTGAATCGACCCAAATTGATGTTATGCTATGAGTTACATTCGTCACATATTAATGGTTAATAACACAGAGATGGTTAATGTTTGCAAAATTCCTTAGACCATGAGAGTGTCGAGTTTCTTCATACTTGCTTCATGAACTTTGGGGTTTGTTAAACGTCATCTGTAAATGGGTGGCTATTACGGCGGCTTACGGGTTCATGGAAAAGTGTGTCAAGTAACTTGATAGCTCGAGATTGGGATTTGCTCCTCCGACGATGGAGAGATATCTCTGGGCCCTCTCGGTGTTACGGTATCCATCATCGTATGGCCAGACACTTTGTGATTTGATCACAGGGATGCCGGAACACGGTAACGAGAAAAGAGAACAATACCGGTAACGAGGTAACTGGCATAGTGGACAAGTTGTTGATCCACGGAAATGCCTACATGTCTAACCTCGGGTATTTGTAACATATCGTGAAGCAACAGGAATAGCACACGGCAACTGGAGGTTCACTCGAATATTCATTCGTGTGGGTATAGGGGTCAATATGGGTGTCCACGGCTCCGATGTTGATCATTGATCGGAAGGTGTTCCGTGTCATGTCTATACTTCACCGAACCTATAGGGTCACACGCTTAAGGGTCATCTATCTGCTGAATACTAGACAGGGAGTCTGAGAGAAAATCACCGAAAAGTTTCGGAGACAACGGAAGAGTTCCGGAGAAAGAACACTGAAAAAGTTTCGGTAAAACCGAAAAGTTGTTTCGGATAAAACCATTGATCCAAAAAGGTTTCGGCAAGCACCGGGAATGTTTTGGAGGTTGCCAGATTGGTCTGGTAATTTCTGGAATTTTTCTGGAGAAAAAACCGAAAAAAAAGTTTCGGAGCTGCCGGAGTTGTTTACCGGGTAAACAAAGATGGTTTTAAATTAAACCACCATACTGGAAATGTTCCAGAGCGCGTCCAGATAATTTTAGAGGGTGCCGGAAATGTTCTGGGACCTTCTGGAATTTTTTAGAAATAATAGTCGCGGAAAACATCTTGTCCCAGCGTGAGGGGACAAGATCCCACGGATCGTGGGGGCTGTTTTTGGGCTGTTTTTGGGGGGGCCCCCTTTGGGAGCAGCCCCCTTGTGGCTGGAAAAAATGTTGGGGGGGGCCCCCATGGTGGGGGGCAGCCCCCACAAATGGTGGAGAGTGTTGGGAGGAAGGTGGGGCCCCATGGGGGAACACCATGGACAAGGGAACATGTTTTTCCCTTGTTTGGTGGGAACATGTTCTTCTTGTTTTGTGGGAACAAGTTTTCCCCATGTTTAGTGGGCTGAATTTTCAGCCCCCTCCACCCCTTCCACCACTATATAAGGAGGAGGAGAGGTGCTCTCCAACTCCACTCCAACTCTCTCACACAAGCCATGCATGATCTGGCATTCTCTCTCCCTCCCACGAAATAGTTTCGTAGTGCCGAAAGGCTGTCTGGGTTCCGGTGGGAACTAGTTCTGGACGGCGAAGCCCTGCCGGATAGATGGCACCGTATGTGTGCAACCCCGTAGAGAGGTCGTAGTTTCGTCCTTTTGCCCGAGGGGCTGTTCGAATGTCCTCCCGAAGGGCTGTCCGAGTGACGGTCCGAGTTCTGTGAGTCCTCCCGAAGGGCTGTCCACGACACCGTCGGGGGGACTGTCCGACCGCCTCCTGGAGGGCTGTCCGAGTGGCGGATGAGGGAGTACATCCTCGCGGTTGGGAGGTTGTAAATCCTAGCTGCGGGGATCTGCACCGACGATCGTCATCGACTCTACTTCCGCTGCGCTACGAGTCGGTAACGAAAATGATCAAACCTTGTATGCAGTCTCCATAGTGGTCCTGGGCTGGTGCGTAGGTCGGAAAATTTTTGTTTTCTACTGCGTTACCCTACACTGCCTGCCTGCGTGAGGAAAGGAAATCCGCGTCAGGGAAGAAAGCGAGTGGAGACGCACCAGGGGGCGGCAGAAGAGGGGAGGTACCTTCCTTGGTGAGCGGCATGGCCATGGTGGAGGAGGAGGATGCGCCGTAGCCCGAGAAGATCTTCTCTTTCCGCCCCCTCGTCTCTCGGTTGAACACGGAGGGGGCTAGTGTAGGAGATATGCCCTAGAGGCAATAATAAATGTTATTGATTATCTCCCTGTTCATAATTAGGTTTATGTTCCATGCTATAACTGCTATGGTTCTCGAGTCTACAAATAAAACGAGGCTTGGAGGAAGACTCATATGCACGTGTGGAATAATAAACGGTAAAATGTATTCCTAGTCTAGCCTCTGAGACTAGCTCAAGTGTTGCATGATGGTCCTGTTTTCCTGATCATGGGCATGTCTATGCCAGCAATTTTGAGGGCACAATGTTAGAAGAACATTTGTGTTGAATCGACCCGAATTGATGTTATGCTATGAGATTCATTCGTCACAAGTTAAATGGTTAATAACACAGAGATGGTTAACGTTTGCATGATTCCTTAGACCATGAGAGTATCGAGTTTATTCATGCTTGCTTCATGAACTTTGGGGTTTGTTAAACGTCATCCGTAAATGGGTGGCTATTACGGCGGCTTACGGGTTCATGGAAAAGTGTGTCAAGTAACTTGATAGCTCAAGATTGGGATTTGCTCCTCCGACGATGGAGAGATATCTCTGGGCCCTCTCGGTGTTACGGTATCCATCATCGTCTGGCCAGACACTTTGTGATTTGATCATGGGGATGCCGGAACACGGTAACGAGAAAAGAGAACAATACCGGTAACGAGGTAACTAGCATAGTGGACAAGTTGTTGATCCACGGGAATGCCAACATGTCTCACCTCGGGTATTTGTAACATATCGTGAAGCAACAGGAATAGCACACGGCAACTGGAGCTTCACTCGAATATTCATTCGTGTGGGTATAGGAGTCAATATGGGTGTCCACGGCTCCGATGTTGATCATTTATCGGAAGGGGTTCCGTGTCATGTCTATACTTCACCGAACCTATAGGGTCACACGCTTAAGGGTCATTTATCTGCTGAATACTAGACAGGGAGTCCGAGAGAAAGTCACTGGAAAAGTTTCAGAGACAACGGAAAAGTTCCGAAGAGAACACCGAAAAAGTTTCGGTAAAACCGAAAAGTTGTTTCGGATAAAACCATTGATCCAAAAAGGTTTCGGCAAGCACCGGGAATGTTTTGGAGGTTGACAGATTGGTCTGGTAACTTCTGGAATTTTTCTGGAGAAAAAACCGAAAAAAGTTTTCGGAGCTGCCGGAATTGTTTACCGGGTAAACGAAGATGGTTTTAAATTAAACCACCATACTGGAAATGTTCCGGAGCGTGTCCGGATAATTTTAGAGGGTGCCGAAAATGTTCAGGGACCTTCGGGAATTTTTCTGAAAATTACACGCGGGAAAACATCTTGTCCCAGCGAGAGGGGACAAGATCCCATGTTTCGTGGGGGCTGTTTTTGGGCTGTTTTTGGGGGGGCCCCCTTTGGGGGCAGCCCCCTTGTTGGTGGACAAGGTGTTGGGGGGCCTCCCATGGTGGGGGGCAGCCCCCACAAATGGTGGAACATGTTGGGAGGAGGTGGCAGCCCCATGGTGGTGGCGCCATGGATGTTGGGGGGGGACCCCCCATGGGACATCTCCCCACCTTTGGTGGGTGCATGTTTTTGGGGAGGGGCCCCCTCATGTGGGCTGAAATTTTCAGCCCCCCTCCACCCCTTCCACCACTATAAAAGGAGGTGGAGAGGAGCTCTCCATCCCCACTCCAACTCTCTCACACAAGCCATGCATGATCTGGCATTCTCTCTCCCTCCCACGAAATAGTTTCGTAGTGCCGAAAGGCTGTCTGGGTTCCGGTGGGAACTAGTTCTGGACGGCGAAGCCCTGCCGGATAGATGACACCGTATGTGTACAACTCTGTAGAGAGGTCGTAGTTTCGATCTTAATGCCCGAGGGGCTATTCGAGAGTGCCTCCTGAAGGGTTGTCCAAGTGACGGTCCGAGTTCTGTGAGTCCTCCCGAAGGGCTGTCCGAGTGACCGTTCGAGCTTCGAAGGTCCTCCCGAAGGGCTGTCCACGACACCGTCCGGGGAACTGTCTGACCGCCCCCTGGAGGGCTGTCCGAGGAGCGGATGAGGGTATACATCCTCGCGGTTGGGAGGTTGTAAAATCCTAGCTGCGGGGATCTGCACCGACGATCGTCATCGACTCTACTTCCGCTGCGCTATGAGTCGGTAACGAAAAAGATCAAACCTTGTATGCAGTCTCCATAGTGGTCCTGGGCTGGTGCGTAGATCGAATTTTTTTGTTTTCTGCTGCGTTACCCAACAGTGGCATCATGAGCCATGCTATGCGTAGATGCAGGTTGCGATCTAGAATACATAGAGATGTATGGGTATTGCACAATATAATTAGGTAGTAGATGAGTTCTATTACTAAAAATTATTTGTGCGGGTAGTAGATGAAATCTGTTACCCGATGTTCTTGTTGCTTCCCTTGAATTTGCGTAGTCCTGATCTTGACAGCATTGTGGAATCTCACAAAGTTCTGGCAATCCGTGATCCTTTCATGCTGCTCCTGAGTATGCTGATTGACAGATCAATGAAGTGCTAACAATTCTTTGGGTTCCATTTTAGTTAAAGAAAGATGGATGTTTCGCAGACGAAAGGGCAATGCAGATATGATCTGCACGGGGGTCATGCGTATGACGAAGTTCAGTATGGGGCTCGAGATTTTATTAACTCGTGTTTCATACACCCCGCATTGTTTATCTAGCGACTTGGATTATCATACTTGATGATGGACGTTGGTAGCTTCGGTTTGTTTCGAAACCTTAGAAGCCACGTAAAACAAGTTTTTGCATGAACCGATTAGAGGCGTCTAACTTGGTTTTGCAGGAGGGTTTGCATGTGCATATGATGTGGTATAGCAGTGCTCATAATAATTTGATTATGTATGAGATGACTATATGATGTAAATTAATTAACATGACCTGCGTGTCATGATTCGGCATGATGGCTGGAGCCATATGATTGCACTTTAAATGACCTGCGTGTCAACCTTGTTGTAATGCATTATTTTATTAGCTATAGAGATAGCAATATTATCTGGTGCATCGACAAGGTGGTGGCAATCTTCGCGAAGGTGAACACCGACGCGAATGCCGAAGACGAAGAAATACAAGACTTCTCCGTCAGAAAGGGCTATAACATATCATGCTATTATGAATTGCCTGAGATGTTTATCCCTTATGATGCACCCTTTTTGATTGCGCGGTAGTCGCTTTTTATTAGGGTGATCTCTCACAAAAATATCAAGTAGTTAGTGTTCTCCCAAGTGTAGCACCGTCACGGCACCTAACTTTTCGGGGCATCGCAGGATCTCCCTGGGTGCGAACGGTTAGGGATGTGTGAGGCGAGTGAGTTGAGACCTCGCAGCGAGATCACTTGGTTGTCTTGATGTTCTGGAAGGATCTCCCTGAGCTCGGAACACGCCCATCGAAAGATGAACAAGAGTCACATAGAGATGTGATCGGCAAGTTTGCCTACCGATTGAAGTTTGCGCCATCAGTGTTCATCTCGTTCAATGGCGTTGAATGGAAATGCGGATCTTGTATCACTCACAATCAATTATGAGAGATATTGATTTGAGTGGGAGCGCACTGTTGAATTACTTGTTTAAATCTCAGTGCAATTAATTTTGAACACTGTCTAAGTGTGATTTGCAAAATAGTTGTAGAAGAATGGCTCGCAATTCCACCTTCCCTGTTAAAATTGAATTAGCTGTTAAATATCTGGTTAAAACTTTACGGTTGGTAACATAATGTGAGGATTGTCCTCTAGAGTGCCGAGAAGGACTTTGTCCTATCGCATGCTTTCGGTATCCTCCCGCAAATGCTATGGATCATGTGACTCTCGTCCTTCGATCCAAAAGCTAGAATTCTGTTTTCAATCAAGTGCAATATGTTTGCTTCCATGAGACCCGAACTTCGAAAGTTTGGATAGTTATGTGATATTCATGGAATCTGAAAATCATTTTCAGGGACAAACAAAGGCTAAAAGATATGAGATATCCAAAGCAATGTTTGTTTGCAAGCTATTAGTAAAGGAGTTTACTATGCATTAGACTGATAAGAGAGGGATCCAGAAGAATGCCTATCATATGATGAAAGGTGAATAAAACAACAACTTAAAGAGAAAGGAAGTGTCCGAAGGGTGTTAGTGAAACTTTCACGCCTAGGAAGTCCGGGGCTAACGCCACTCTTAAGTTGGGTGCTTCTTCTGGAAGTAGGAGAAATACTAAAAGTTAAACTGTTGGAAGTATAAAGGCAGAAAGAAAGAAGACTGGAATATCCAGCTCATGTATGAATGTCATACAAGTTTTTGATGTATAGAAGGCTGGTCAAAGATATAGTTCTTGGGAATTATGATTAAATTGTTAATCACTGATTTTTGGGTATTATGAGTTAATCACAAAGATACCCGCTCGATTGCATTCTGTTGCGAATCGATGTAAGAACTACTATGGCCTGAAAGACTAGCCAGGAATGAGGTTTAGGTATACACAGGGAACATAGTAAATGTTACTATACCTTCCATCGGTGTATTACCGTTTGTATTTATTTTCATAATTCATTTAGAGTTTTTACACACTCTAGCCCATTGCATAAGGTATCTTGCAAGAAGGTTGTTCATAAGAGAACTTCTGATGTTCGGTGTTATGAATAACATAAGGGCCATACTTTCATTATGAATGAGATGTATGTTATGAATGTTGATAATAATATATTACCTCTGTGTTTGCTTTCATAATTCATTTTAGAGTTTCATACACTCTAGCACATTGCACAATGTTTGTTGCAAAAGAGTTGTTCATAAAAACAACAATTGTTGTTCAGTATTATGAATAACATGAAAGGCCATGCTTCCATCCAAGATGGGATGTATGTTATGAATATTGATGGAAATATGATACATCCTTAACACTGACGCTAAATGTCGCAAGACTAAAAGAATACCACACAAGTGTGGCACTGCATTTGGTCACATTGGAGAAACCCGCATGGAAAATTCCATTATGATGGATTTTGAAGTCGTTTGGTTTTGAATCATCTGACACTTGCAAATTTCCTCCGAAAAGTGAAGTGACTGAAATACCGTTCACATGCCATAAGGAACGAACAACAAACTTATTGGTGATCATACATTTGATGTGTGTAGTCCGATAAATGTTGTTAGTAGTGGATTTACTATCTTCATAAATGACTCAAGTAGATATATGGATATTTGCTTGACGAGACGTAAGTCTGGATCTTTTGAAATCATTCGAAAGGTTTTCAAAAATGAAATAGAAGTTATTGTAACAAAAAAATTATGTTTCTACAATTCGATTGCAGAAAGGAATATTTGAGTTACAAGTTTAGCGAATGTCTGATGAGTTGTGAAAGTAGTTTCATAACTTGCACCTCCCGGAATACCACTGCAAGTGGAAAGTCCGTGAAGATGTAATCAAACCATTTATGACATGGTAAGATCAAAGATGACATAAATAAATTTGCCATTATCCCTTTTATAGAGTGATGCTTTAGAGACTATGGCTTTTACACTGAAAAGAGCTCCATCGGGTCTGTTGAAATGACGCCATGGTATGGTACGCCCAACCATGTTATATCCTTTCTTAACATTTGGAATATGGGGCTTGTGTAAAAGATTACAAACCTATTCCAAATCAGACAAGTGCTACTTTGTAGGTTATCCCAAGTCATTGGGTATTCCTCCCTCACTATACCGAGGCAAATCGGTTTGCCACAAAGAACGGTATGCTTTTTGAAGAAAATGGTTCTTTCAAAAAGGTGAGTGGGAGAATAATGCAACTCGACGAGATAACCAGTATCTCCGTCATCAGGTCAAAGAAAAGAGACCTTGGAAGTAATTCCAGAGTTTCCTACTGCGACTGATACGGAAGTCTCTACAATAAAATGTACGGACTTCGGTCGAACTTGCAGTTGAACCACGTAGGCAAGGCTCGTGCAAACCTCTCAGGTGCGCAGACGAGATATTGTTGTTAGACAATAGTATACCTACGATACACAAGGAAGCGTTGATGGGCCCTGACTCCAGAATTGGCTAAATGCCAATACAATCCAAGATAGTTTCCATATAAATGTTTCAAGATTAAAATCTTGATACACCTTTCGGAAGACTTAGAGTCTAACTAGTTTTTATGGAACTAAAAACTGATATGGATAAAAATGTTTTATCCATAAAGCTCGACTTGTTGAAATAACAAGTTCAAGGAGTTGACTACGATGAGGTTGTTTCACCGTAGCGATGCTTAAAGTCGGTTCAGGTTGAACTAGCAATTAATACATATTTCAGTCATGAGATATGAAACATGGATGACAATAGGATTTCCATATGATGGAAATGAAACCAAGGACTTGCATGTGTTACAGTCCAAGGTATTTTGTCATTCCAGAGGATGCTAGTGAGTGTGCAAACTTCAGAGTTCCAGCGATGGACAGAAGAGAGCAAAATGGAGTTGGAATCTTCGTGTTTTGATGAAATGGTCAAAAAGGGTTTTTGACTTCATCAATGGGTAACGAAGATGCTTGCGATTCAAGAAAGTAAGTGGGAGCATAATAATATTTCTAAAAACGTTGTGTGCTTGACACATTGTTAATTGGAAATAAATTTCTTGACACGAATTAGGACTTCATTTGAAAATAGTTTTTCAATGAAGTGCTTAGGCTAAATAGCCTTTATATTAGGCATGATGATCTATGGAGATAGATTTACCTAATAGGGCTGAGCAAAGATACATATTGACAAAATGCTAAAACCTTTTAGCATTAAAAACGTCAAGGAGTGATTCTTGCCGAAGTCACATGGAAAGAGTTTCTGCAAGACTCGGTGTCCCAAAACACTGATGAGCAAAATACATGATGGAGATTCCACACACTCTTGTGTTTGGATTAATCATGTATTCCATGGTATGTAAAAGCAACCAGATATGTCCAATACTCCCAAAGTTGTTGCGGGTATAGATACCAAAGTGATCAAGAGTACTGATCATGGGACAACAGTGAAAAATGGTCATTGAGTACTATAGTAACACTGATGACATGTTTTCTCGCAAGCGGAGATCATGAAGAGTTCGTTGTAAAAGCTTACATCGACACAGTCTTCATCCATGCTCCAAGCGATTTTCGATTTAAGTTAAGGGTTTTGTGCAATACACAATATGGTGGCACAGTTAGTTGGAAAATGTTCCAAACAAGTTACTGTGGCGAATTCTATAACAGAGGCGGAGTATGTTGCCGCTTTTATAGCGACAAAGAAGATGTTGAATCATATAGTTCATTCATGAACTTAGTATGGTTCCAAGATGGCTTTTGTCAATGGGACACTATTGCAGATAGTTGCTCCATAGCTTAGTCTGAGGAATCAAGGTTCGACCTGTGATTCACATATATACAAAGCCAAGTCCACACAAAATATGAATTTTGTGAAAGCGTGAAAACGCAAGGATATGCAAAGATACACACGGATCTGAAGTTGTCAGATCCGTTGGACATCAGGCTATACCACAAGCGAAGCATATTTACATCGGTGTGCCACAGGTGTAAAGTGCATTAGCATTAACTAGATTATTGACTCTAGTGCAAGTGGGAGTCTGTAGGAGATATGCCCTAGAGGCAATAATAAATGTTATTGATTATCTCTCTGTTCATAATTAGGTTTATGTTCCATGCTATAACTGCTATGGTTCTCGAGTCTACAAATAAAACGAGGCTTGGAGGAAGACTCATATGCACGTGTGGAATAATAAACGGTAAAATGTATTCCTAGTCTAGCCTCTAAGACTAGCTCAAGTGTTGCATGATGGTCCTGTTTTCCTGATCATGGGCATGTCTATGCCAGCAATTTTGAGGGCACAATGTTAGAAGAACATTTGTGTTGAATCGACCCGAATTGATGTTATGCTATGAGATTCATTCGTCACAAGTTAAATGGTTAATAACACAGAGATGGTTAACGTTTGCATGATTCCTTAGACCATGAGAGTATCGAGTTTATTCATGCTTGCTTCATGAACTTTGGGGTTTGTTAAACGTCATCCGTAAATAGGTGGCTATTACGGCGGCTTACGGGTTCATGGAAAAGTGTGTCAAGTAACTTGATAGCTCAAGATTGGGATTTGCTCCTCCAACGATGGAGAGATATCTCTGGGCCCTCTCGGTGTTACGGTATCCATCATCGTCTGGCCAGACACTTTGTGATTTGATCATGGGGATGCCGGAACACGGTAACGAGAAAAGAGAACAATACCGGTAACGAGGTAACTAGCATAGTAGACAAGTTGTTGATCCACGGGAATGCCAACATGTCTCACCTCGGGTATTTGTAACATATCGTGAAGCAACAGGAATAGCACACGGCAACTGGAGCTTCACTCGAATATTCATTCGTGTGGGTATAGGAGTCAATATGGGTGTCCACGGCTCCGATGTTGATCATTGATCGGAAGGGGTTCCGTGTCATGTCTATACTTCACCGAACCTATAGGGTCACACGCTTAAGGGTCATTTATCTGCTGAATACTAGACAGGGAGTCCGAGAGAAAGTCACTGGAAAAGTTTCAGAGACAACGGAAAAGTTCCGGAGAGAACACCGAAAAAGTTTCGGTAAAACCGAAAAGTTGTTTTGGATAAAACCATTGATCCAAAAAGGTTTCGGCAAGCATCGGGAATGTTTTGGAGGTTGACAGATTGATCTGGTAACTTCTGGAGAAAAAACCGAAAAAAGTTTTCGGAGCTGCCGGAATTGGTTACCGGGTAAACAAAGATGGTTTTAAATTAAACCACCATACTGGAAATGTTCCGGAGCGCGTCCGGATAATTTTAGAGGGTGCCGGAAATGTTCAGGGACCTTCAGGAATTTTTCTGAAAATTACACGCGGGAAAACATCTTGTCCCAGCGAGAGGGGACAAGATCCCACGTTTCGTGGGGGCTGTTTTTGGGGGGGCCCCCTTGTTGGTGGACAAGGTATTGGGGGGGCCCCCATGGTGGGGGGCAGCCCCCACAAATGGTGGAGCATGTTGGGAGGAGGTGGCAGCCCCATGGTGGTGGCGCCATGGATGTTGGGGGGACCCCCCATGGGACATCTCCCCACCTTTGGTGGGTGCATGTTTTTGGGGAGGGGCCCCCTCATGTGGGCTGAAATTTTCAGCCCGCCTCCACCCCTTCCACCACTATAAAAGGAGGTGGAGAGGAGCTCTCCATCCCCACTCCAACTCTCTCACACAAGCCATGCATGATCTGGCATTCTCTCTCCCTCCCACGAAATAGTTTCGTAGTGCCGAAAGGCTGTCTGGGTTCCGGTGGGAACTAGTTCTGGACGGCGAAGCCCTGCCAGATAGATGACACCGTATGTGTACAACTCTGTAGAGAGGTCGTAGTTTCGATCTTAATGCCCGAGGGGCTATTCGAGAGTGCCTCCTGAAGGGTTGTCCAAGTGACGGTCCGAGTTCTGTGAGTCCTCCCGAAGGGCTGTCCGAGTGACCGTTCGAGCTTCGAAGGTCCTCCCGAAGGGCTGTCCGCGACACCGTCCGGGGAACTGTCTGACCGCCTCCCGGAGGGCTGTCCGAGGAGCGGATGAGGGTATACATCCTCGCGGTTGGGAGGTTGTAAAATCCTAGCTGCGGGGATCTGCACCGACGATCGTCATCGACTCTACTTCCGCTGCGCTACGAGTCGGTAACGAAAAAGATCAAACCTTGTATGCAGTCTCCATAGTGGTCCTGGGCTGGTGCGTAGATCGAAATTTTTTGTTTTCTGCTGCGTTACCCAACAGCTAGGTCTTGGGCGGCGGCGGCGGCCCTCTGGAGCAGCGGCGAGAGCGCGGATACGGGAGGCCTTGGTTGCCGCCACCTCGAAGCGACGCTTCCTTGACGAGGACACGGCCGTCAGCCGTGACGTACGGTGGCGCGTCGCTGATCTGGGAACGCCGCCGTCGTGGGCTTCGATCTGGAAGCGCAAGCGCCGCGGCGGAGAGGCGATCCCGGCGCGTCGCCGATCTGGTGGCGCGTCGTGCTGTTGGTCGACCCCGGCGGAGATCGGGAGCCCTCTCTTTCACGGCGGAGCGGCGGCGGCGAAGGGATGGAGGGCGGCCGCGAACGAGGGCAGTGAGTCGGGCGTGCGAGTGGAGGGCAGTAGAGTCGTGCGTGCGATTGGTTTATGTTTTTTTTCGCTGGTTAATTTTCGTAGGTTTTTTTTCGTTGGTTAATTTTCGTAGGTTTTTTTTCCTTCGCTTGTAGATGGGTGCGACGGGAGGTGCGGCCCTGGAGTGCGTGGGGGCATCGCGACGTGGTTTTTTTTGGTCTGACGCGGCTAACAGTGAGGTGGGATGAGGAACGAAAAAAACCATGATAGATGGGACGAAAATTAACCGCGGAGACTATCAACTGAGACATTAGGAGTAGAGATAGTGACATGAATTGCCCTTCAACCCTTGCATTGCTCACGAGGTCTTGCTAAGAGATCAACACACGGGAGTAAGAGCTGAGAGCCATGACATTCTACGCGTCTCTCAAAGATGGGTTCAATGCAAGATATATTTCCTGTAGTGCCGTAAACGCCGAGCGGGACAGGAGCAAGGGGTGATATTCCTCCAATTCGTCGGGTCAGCAGTAGTTGATCTAGAGGGTAAAGTCAACTTTTATTTTGATGTTTCTCCCTCCTCCAGTCCCCCACCCTCTGTATATATACTCTGTTAAACCTTAAAATTAATAAATGTGTTCGGGCTGGCTTTTGCCCGCCGTAGTTTCCTCAAAAAAAAAAAAAAGTCAACATAGGTTCCCCTGTGCTAACCATGACGGTCAAATCAAGTTTGGACGAGCCGTGTGACTATTCCTTCTCCGTGCGATAGTGCCACTAAGTCAACGCTGCCTAGAATAAATTGAAATTGAAATTGAGAAGTTGATGTGTGATCCCTCTCGCTTCTTGGTCTTTCCCTCTCATTTTGCCCTGAAGTGGTTTTTCTTTGACTCGTCACCAATTGATTTTCTTTGTCTAGAGTCCATTAAGAAGTGAGTAATCACATAAAATCCAGGATTGCATGCTCGTAGATCAACAAAATCACTAATTAAGGAGTACTCCTTACAAAAGTCCCTAGATTGCAATAAGTGGCACACTGCATGCGTGCTACTTCTCGCAATATGTGAGTTTTCTTTTTTTTTCTTAGATTTGTTTATTCAAAACATTTTTATCTCTTAAACAGTGTGTCAAAACCCCGAGCCGGAAGCACATTTTCCACCTTTCCGAGTGTGTCTCTCGCGGAAGCAAATATACACCTCCACGAGAAGCAAATCTGTGCCTCTCGCCAAAGAAACGTATTTTCTCCCTTTTCAAGAGGCACAACTGTGTCTCCGGTGAAAACAAACCGGTGTCTCCAAGAGAGGCACAACCGTGCTTCTTGCGGAAGACAAAAATACACGCTTTATGCCCTGTTTGAGTCGTGCCTCTCGTGGAAGCAAACGTGTGCCACCACGAGAAACAAATATGTGCTTCTCGCAGAAGGAAAAAAAGAAAATGTCTTTTTTCTCTTTTCGAGAGGCATGGTTGTGCCTCCCACGGAACGAAATCCATGCCTCCAAGAGAATTGATTTTTCTCTTTTTTTGAGTTTTTTTTACTGTTTACTGTCGGGAATTACGTGGGGGGTTACGTGGGGTGCTAAGCTGACAGTTTCTGGATCCTTCCTTCCTTCGTCCCTCCAGAGAGACAAGAGGGCAGAGGGAAAGGGCCGTTTGCCGCTCCCATCGCTGGCCTGAGCCGCCGCCGCTGCCGCCATCGCTGCCTCCTCCTCCCCCCGCACCTCCCTTCCCCCGTCCATCCTCTCCCTCTCTCGCCCCTGCTGGACTCCATCTTCCCCATTCCCTATCCCTCTCCGTTGCGGGTGGTGGCCGGATGGGCTCCAACTTCTCCGCCCCACCCTTTTCCTTGCGGCCGACGGCAGAAGGAGGCGACATGAAAAGGGCAGGTGGAGCGCGGGTCGCCGTCTCGCCGAGACGGCTACTGCGACACCGTCTTCGTTGTTCATTTTCCTCCCAACATGGTGCGCACGAGGGGACACACCCAGACAGCTGCAAGAAGAGATGGTGGGCTGAGCGCACGGACGGGGCTGCACGCGGCGCTACCACCATCAAGAGTGGAATTGGCAGGTACAAGATCATGCATCCATCCCAGATTCTCCTTGATGTAGCACGGACCCATGTTCTGCTTCCTCCTTCCCTGTTTTAGTTCTATCTACATCATGTCGCCTGCAAGGTGTTTGCTAAAATGTTCTTCCCGTGGTTTCTACTGTACCAGGATTCGGTTCAAGTTGGTGCTGTTGTGGACATGGATGAGGTGCTGGTGTTTGACAGCTGTCTTCATGCTCTCTGGTTTTGGTAATTAACCTGAAGGTCTACCTATTTTCTGGTTTAGATTAGTATTGTTACTTATGTGTGTATAGATGCTCATTTTCACTGAGAAAATGTAACTTGCATTTGGAATTTTTAGTACTCCCCCCCTCCTGTTTGCTTGCTAACTTCTGGAAAACGATTCCATTAACTAATAAAGTTGTTGTTTAATTTTTCAGATTGGATTGATGGGTCAGTAGTAATTTTTTTACCATATGTGCCTATTTCCAAGTGATAAGTAAGTTTTGTTCTTCATTATCTTTATCTCATTATTCTGAAAATGCTACATATATGTACGGACTTATCATTCTTCGATCCTAAACTGACACAAGTTATTGATGTTTTTTTTGCTTAGTGCTACTTTATGGACATTAATCCTCTGAAGTGTAATGATGCCGTGTTTCCTACGTTCAGCACAAAAAATATCAAGTTGCATCCTACAACACAAAAAAAATATCAAGTTGCATCTTTAGCAATGTTTAGAATTTACATGGCCTCCCATCTATATTGTGATCTTAGTTTTGTCATTCATGGATTCAAGTTGTTCGTGGGTGGCCTTATAATATTCATTACTCATGGAAGTTCAGGAGGTCACCCTTTCAGATTTGTGACTTAATTTTGCAATTTTATACTGCACATTGCTCATGGAAGTTTGCCCATCATGTTATTCTTGGTAAAATATCATAACAACTTGCGGGAATTTTGAATTGAATGTGCTACTTCTGTTCGTGGGTGCCTATTAAAGAAACTGAATTTCTTATATTGCTCTACAGCTCTGAAACCATGTGCATGCTTATCCTCAAAAGGGTCCTTAATGAGTCTGTAGCCTATCCTTGCTAAAGAAAATAAATTCTTGGTCGGTTGGGAAGCTAAGTCTTATGAGTGTTGTGCCATCATGGTGCACATTGGATCTTGCAAAGCATAGGCTGCTATGGTTTGTCTGGTCTGTTATTCCTAGGCAGCAGCAAGCTGAATACTTCATTCTAAAAAGAAAAAGAACACAAGTAACAAGAATGCAAAGATGCCTGCACCCTCGTTTAGCACTGAATTGCCATGTTGAGTTTGTGGTCTGCACAATTCAGTCTTTGAGTTACAGTCCACTGCAGCCTGGTAGGTCATTCCCATGGCTCTATTTGCAACCATAGTAAGTGGTGCAAAAGGTTAATAAGAACAAGAGTTTGGTGATACTGAGTGACCATATAAACAATTTGGTTCAACATTTTGCAGGGGTTTGTAAGTTATAAGAGAACTCTTCTCCGTTATTTTTTTGTAGAGATTATGGTAGCCTCTCAAGTTCTCTATGAATAAAGATTGTGTAAATCGTGACATTTAGCCTGATGATAGTGTTTTCTTATAGTTTCTGTCATAAAATATTTTGCAGTATCCTGTGTCGATGTCACGTTGGATTTAGGCTATACTTCATTCCAGTGAATCATTATACAATTCACATGTATGTTGTACCATTGTATATTTGCATTTTGGGCTGATAGGTTCTACCATAGAGGCGACCAACATATAACATAACAACTCACTGGATGCAATGTCCTCATGAGTGGTTCAAGAAATTTCCAGCTATTTTTTATTTGAAATGGCAAAGGATCAATTTAGCCAGGCTTGCAGATTATACATAGTGAAAGTTCTATTAGCAGTATTAGAAACACTGTTTAATTATACTTCTTTTCTTGATGGGCAACCTAAAACTATCTTGCTATAATTTATGTATGTGTCTATCAGCAACAAGGCTCAATACTACTTCCTCCGTTCCAATGAATAAACCGCGCACGCATTTTAGAATTGAACTTTGTATATCACTATGTATTTTGTTAGTATCAACAGTCTAGAGGAATGTCTATATGATAGTTTGTTCAACTTTATATTTTGCTGATATAGATAATAGTGTCAATGTGGAAACTGCTCCCAATGTGTTTAAAATGCATGGCACAGTTTATCATCGTATTGGGTCCCTTATGCCACAAGAGGATGGAGTGCCAAAATTTGCTCAACTTTAAAGAGGGTGCTGGGTTAGATGATCCGGATCCTTTTATTGTGCAGTCACTCACTGAGATGTTGGATGGATGCAATAACTGCAAATGTATAGAAGTGCGCATGAAAGATTGCATGGCTCTGATGTTCCTAATGTGTGTATTCCTTTTTTTGGAGATGAAGACGGGTCGCATGCAATAGGTTTTCTGGGCCCACTGCTTCTGAAGTAGCAGTTTTATTGTTGGGGATTTGGATTCTCAGTGTCACAGGTTTGATGTTATTGTACAAGCTATGTCTGGTGAATTGGAACACATTTTGTATTTGAATTCTTTGTTGATGCCCTTACAATATCCTTTTTGATGCAGATACTAATAGGCGGCCTTTCAAGGAAATGTTCATGGCCAATGCACAATTAGCTAGAAGAATGTGCGCTTTCTAGCATTACACTTTTATTATTGAGCCCCTCTCTCCACTTGGTTAACAACCTGTTCAAACCGTTTTCGAAGCTATAAATCAAACACTGGATGTTGAGATCGAGCCAACTGTCCATGAGGACCGGAGAACAAAAATATTATTTCTTTTCCTCATCAATCATCATAGTGAGGCTTTCAACGCTTTCAGGCTTTCGGATCAGGATGACACTTTGTGTGTGAATGGTGTCCCTTACTGCTTCATATTTGAGACTTCGGAGATACATCACATGACGGTTCCAGCTCCTTGAAGAATCATGGTAACTTTAAAGAATCTACCACTTTACCTGCTAACCTGTCTGATAGTTGAGCAGATACTCAGTGCATATTGTGTACTTGATTATGCATCACATGACATAGACATCATAGAAGATCTCTCTGAATTTTCTTGCATGGTCGAACACAGCACGACAAATCCTTCCCTGCTAATATAGTTGTTAAAGTTATGATGACAACTTTCAGAAATTTGGAAATCCTAACACTGAATATTCTGCATTTCTTACTGGATATACAGTCAAATTTAAGCTCATTGATCACACTGACAGATCAATTATTTAGCATTGCAGCAGAAAAAGGTAAAATATTTTCATTTCAGCCACATTGGTAGATTATGGACTCAAACCTGTTACTTGAAATGCTCCAAAGCCAAAGCAACCCACCCCTGCAAGAAATAAATGAATTCTGTTTGGTTCAACAATCTCAAATGTAGAAGATCTTTTTCATGGGTGTATACAAATGTTCTGTTTGGTTCAACAAACTCAAATACATACCACAACGTTTGGGAATCAAGAGGTTGCCACTCCACATGCAAATCCACGGACCTTTTCTGCCAAAAATACTGCCTCTGTTTCACTCATGGAAGTGGATATCGCTGCATACATCAACTAGGACACTTTGCCTATGATTCAAGATGTTGATGCCCTGAATCGTCTGAAAAGCTTAGTGTTTTTAAGAGAAACAATTTTGGGTGCAAAAAAAGGAATAGCGATCTTAGCTGCATTATTATCTTTCATGTATATCAATTTTGCCAAACCATCTTAGTGTACAAATGGCCTGATTGTTACAGAAAAGGGGCAAAAAATAGGTCCAGCCCCAAGAATTTCTTTTTCTTATGAATATAGTGCATAACAAAAAAAAAACCCGACAATTGCTCCATTACGAGTCCAAGCACCGAATTCAAAAATTTATGTGGCCAAGGACACTCATAACTGATCATACAATAATGTTTCACCTTAAAACATGGTCAATAGGTTATTGATATCTTAGCCATCATTTTGAATATTTCTTTGCTTTAACCTAAAAAAATTAGTATTGTTCACGTGCTTTAGGCTACATTGACTCTCTTTGATTTGTTAATTGTAGTGATTAAGTGGTGCAACAATATGATTGCGATTTACTGATTTCATGCAGATACAGATGGGTTGCTCTCCAAATATTTTTGCATGCCTTTCCTCTTGCTCTATGCTCATTGTCCAAGTCAGCAAGCTTTTGTAACTCTTGACAGCGACTACTGTCACTTTCAAGTGGAAGCTACAGAACAGGTGGCTAATACAAAGTTGTTGGCTCGCTTGCCATTGAGCAACAATGCACATCCAGGTTCAGCAGGGCAATCCTTCTCCTCTGCCTTACTGCCAATTCATGCCTAGCAACATCACCGTCAACAAATCTTGCTTCACAAAAGAATGGAAAGCTTCAGCTCAGAGAAAATGACGCATGAATAATTAGGGAGTATTTTACAATGCAGCCAATGCAGAACCGATCCTGCTTCTTTCACTGAATGTCAACGGACTTCGTATACCGAAGAAATCCCACAAGGACGACAAAGGGGAAATACTGATGGTTCACTGACCAGCAGCAAAGCCAAGCAAAGATTAATATAAATTTCTTTCGAAAAACTATTAGATGAATAAATCACACGTACTAATCTTGGATCATTTCCTTCTATCATACCGCCGTACTGCTTTCATACAGCCGTACTGCAAAGCAGTTATCTCAGAAGCAAGACGCAGCACCTGAGACTGAATCTTCTGGATGGCCAGGCGTCCAGCTGAAAAGATGGGACTTTTTAGCTTTCTATCCTATTGAACTATCGTTTCTTCAGTTGTAATAATAACAACTCAGTGTATACACATATGTACTGCCTACCTCTAAGATAACGCCTTGCACTTCGTATGTTTAGTGTACGCACAGTGTATGCAGGAGTGCCTTGAGCACTTTGTATGATTCTGAACCATAGTTCTTTCGTTAGTAACAATGGTATGACTACGCTGTGAGTTTCTTCTGCTATACATATTATTTTTTGCCATTTACTCCATTTGCCTGTTCTATACAAAAAAGAGTCAACAATTGGAGTACTGTTCTCACCAAAACTGCTCTTCTTATAGGCTAAGAGTAATACAGTGCTTGCTAAAATGTCACAGCGCCTAGAATGCAATCCTCTTCACGGGCGCGGCGTGACGCCACGCGCTTTGGCGCTAGTTAAATGTAAAGTTCCCTCCCACGATTTGAAGGGCTACTGCTCCGTTTTCCTCTGAATTGCCCATCTCCCGCCAAACTTGCCCCTTCCACCCCCAGCGACCAGGAAAAGAAAAGAACGAAACAAGAGAGACAAGAGGGGATCTCGGGGCGACCTAGCTAGCTACTAGGACGACGGTGACCAACTACGGTGGTCGGCGGGGACGCAGGTCTGTTCCTCCCCGATCTCTCCTCCTCTTTCCCATGCCCATTCAGGATTGCTCCGCACCACCCGCATCCCTGCGTTCCCGCTCTCCATCTCCTGGGGCGACCATCATCCCTTCCGCGGCGGCGACCACCATCCCATCCCTTCCCCATCCCCATGTGCTGCATCCCTCCCCCTTCCGTTTTATACCATCCCATCCCGTCCCCATCCCCATGTCCGGCGGCTGCATCACAACTTACAGAAGGAAAATCACTGCCCGTTTGCAGAGTCAGTTCCTCATGAAAGGGATTCACTTCCATTGGCCTAATGCTAGCATTACCACCATGCAGTTCTTGACTTGATTTCTCACCAAATACATGTTGCTCTCAACTCAGAGGAGTATGGCTAATATGTACTTCTGCAGTACGAAACAATGTTATGTACTCCCTCTGTAAAGAAATATAAGATCGTTTAGATCACTATATTAGTGATCTAATAAAATGTCTTATATTTCTTTACAGAGGGAGTACTTTACTCTGTTTCACACACAACACAAATATAAGGAACATCTAATATACGTTCTCTTTCCCTCAAGAGGTTGTGCCCGGACGCTGATGAGACTGGCAAATGGTTAGAGAACTGGAATTACATGAAGCTCAGTTCTCACCAGAAGCTCAATCTGTTTCAGGCATGTTGCTTAGTAAAAGACTATGTTTTGTTGAAGGATGATGGTACTGGTTGTGGTTTGCAGTGCCGTGTGGGCTGCTTGCTGTTTTCTTTTTTTCTCTCTCTTTTTTTTTGCGGCTGAGGGACTACAAAGACTGTGTGGCATTCTACTAATCTTATGAAAATTAAATTTGGGGCAGGTGCACCTTAATTCCAAGGAAAAACACAACACCTGTTGATATGACTGGGGCTTCTATGCCCTTGATGAGATGTGATCTATCTTTATACCTAGAGTTCAACATGCTGTCTGGCAGCGTTTCACACTGGAAAACAGTGCCATCCTGGAATGCATAATTAAATATTTTACTTGGTGTTCTATCATTCCCTGGAAGCTTCCAACACCCAAAGCACAAGTTAAAAGCAAATATTGAGTCTATGTACTGTTTGTTATTGTTTAGAAATTTGTGCTATGTTATCGTAAGAGAATACTCTTGTTTTTGTGCGACCATTTGTGTTGTTGTGATTTATTTCTAGAATATTATTATTTTTAACCGCTATATATTCATTCAATTATAGGCACATGTGAGCAGATTTCATTTTTGAGTCGTGTAGAACAAGGTATTATCTTCTTGGTAATGTAGCTATGCAATTCCAAAGTTTGTCATCCAAACAAGATTTGGTATTGAAACCTCAGAACCATTTCAAGGGCCAATTCAGTCAACAACCAAATAGGCGAATGAGTATTCACGTCATTTCAGTTTCCTTACTGAATTGGAATCCCAGTCCAATTCAATAAGGAGCTCTCCAATACAGACATCCAAACAAAGCGTAACTTCGTCCGACACGAAGGCTCGCTATGTAAGTCACGAGTTATAGGTGTATGAAAATAAGATGTCGTCATATCGTGTAGGGCTATCGGATAATTCGAGCACGCCATACTGCCCTGCTTTTCCTTTCGAAGGGAATTATGTCTTGTACTCACCTTGCTTGAGCCACCTTTATTATACTAGAGCATTGATCCCAAAGCATTTTCTCTCTATACACAAGTTTTTTTAACACTCTCTATAAATAAGTTCGTTCATCTCACATCTTTTTTTATGGTGTTCATCTAACATCTGAGAATGGACGTGCTGCAGGGGAGCAACAGAGTGAGGAAGAGTAAATGGGCAAGGAAGCCCACTAACAGAGGATGAATCAGAAACCGTCCTACTAATGCTGCTGCGCATTTCTAAAAAGAAAAATTAACGCTGCTGCGCTGTGAACGCGCGTGTGTGGCTGGAGGCCGGCAGCGGTATTTTCAAAGTTCTCTGTCAAACTACAACTGAATCTCGTATTTCGTTGGATGCGATGCTGAGGGATAGTGATTCACGCGTTGCTCTTCTCTTGGTATTTCCTGCCTATGTGCATTCGTTGTTGCAGGTTCCTCTAGTCGTACGTGATTGTTCAAGAGCACAAACCACATTGCCAAAATTTAAGGCTAGTACCATCTAAACTTATTTCCATTTGCTGTGTTGTGACAGCTTCTGCAGAGAGAATCGTAGTGCAGCAGAAGAGGTTGCGTCACTTACTCGCTTTACAAACTCAGACTCAGATTTGGTATTAATACACTATTTTTCTTGCAATGGGAAATATATCTGGAATTCACTGCTCCATCATGACTCTCAATTGCGAGAAGATAATAGCCACACTGTGAGCTGGGTCTGAAACTTTGAATACATTGGATGCGATGTGCAAAACGGCTGCATCCTTGCCGCTGGCAGCCAACCATGCATCATCGCTGGTGAATGCATTGGGCATGTCATGCATATTTGCTCGAAGCAAGAAACTGATCTCACCTTTTGTGTACTTTTTATTTTTGCCCGTTCCAGCCGAATTACCAGAGCAAATTTTCACTCCTAGAATGGATTAGGCGACGCGTACTTAACCATATATCGAAACTACTGAATAAGAGGTGGTCTTCATGTATATATAAGATGTGAATTGCCTGACACGAATCTTCTACCGAGTGTTTGAGTGATGGTCGAAACGAGGCTTTATGTAAACCCGAGGTACCAAAACGAGGCTTTATGTAAAGCTGGACATGTCACGGAAAGTTAAAAGTAGCACCATCTGTTTTTGTTGTTATTATTGTGCGTGTGAAGTACCAAGCATTTACACGATTACTTGATTCTGTTTGTACCATCTGGCTTACTTATTGCTTCATGATAGCTCAAGATGTCGATCCATTTCCCCAGATATTAATACCAATTTCCTCGAGCTGCTGGTCTATTCTGTCATCATGAATATTTCGTGGCATATTGCCGTTCGCTCTGTAGCTATTTGATTACTTTTAGGCATGGAAGACGTCGGGAAGTTTATTGTGAGATGACTTGCCGTTCAAACCTTGCATTGCTCATGAACTCTTGGAAACGAACCCACACACGTACGGGAGGAACAGCTGAGAGCCATGACATCCCACATGTCTCTCAAAGATGAGTTCAACGCGAGAGAGTTTTCCTGTAGTGTCGTAAACACCGAGCGGGACAGAATAAACGGGTGACATTCCATGAATTCGTCGGGTCAGCAGTAGTTGATCTAGAGGGTAAAGTCAACATAGGTTGCCCTGCGCTAACCGTGACGGCCAAATCAAGATTGGACGAGCCGTGCGACTATTCCTTCTCCGTGTGATAGTGCCACTGAATCGACACTGCCTAGAATAAACTCAAATTAAAATTGAGAAGTTGATGTGTGCTCCCTCTCGTTTCTTTGTCTCTCCATCTCATATTTTTAAGAAATGATGAATTTTTTTATTATTTTATTTTTAATACTCCCTCCAATATTATTAGGAGGGAGTAGGTTCTTGTATACTTAAAGTCTTAAAAAAGTTCAAACAACCCAGTTTCTGAAAGAAAACCGGCTGAAAAACAGAACAAACAAAACAAAAACAAAAAAAGTGCGACGCCTCCATCCGTCTCGCTTG
The DNA here is from genome assembly GCA_011799875.1 of Thinopyrum elongatum. Taxonomy (NCBI): domain Eukaryota; kingdom Viridiplantae; phylum Streptophyta; class Magnoliopsida; order Poales; family Poaceae; genus Thinopyrum; species Thinopyrum elongatum. The sequence continues at coordinate 80,724,941 of CM022303.1, forward strand.
AATATTTATTCGTGTCAAGAGTTACTGGGTCGGCCCATAATGAGGTAGTGTGAGAGCGGCACCGGACCAGATGGGTAAATCTGTTGCCCCACCTATTCAAGCCGTTCATCCTACTTGGCACGTCAGATTTAGAGATCGTTCAATCTGGAGCCAAACCGAGTGAACGCGGAATTGCTCCATCTCTCCCACTCACCCACACCACAGCGGTCTTTCCCTCCCCAAACTTGCTCTTCCCCACCCCTCATGTAGGATCTCCCTATCCTGGCGAGGGTTGCGGATCCCCAACGATTCCCGGCGACACAAGGCCCATGAGATGTGCGACGATGCCACGTGGGGCAACAGATTTACGCATCTGGTCCGGTGCCGCTCTCAACGCGTGACGAGGCTCCGTGGGGCGCCAGAGATGATGATGGCGGGAGTTTGCGCGGCGGTGAGCTGCAGATGGTCGAGGGGAGCAAGCAACACGATGATAAGAGGAGGCGCCTGCGTGAAAGCTGGTGGTGCCAGCCCAGGAGGTGGAAGGCCGTGACGCCCCGTCAAGGCACGTTACTCACCTCGAGGCAGAGGGCGACTTGGAGATGGGGAAGGCGTCAGAGGAGGTTGGCCATGAGCCAGCTCTTTAGGGTTGGGGCGCCTCCATGGCGCCGTACGCGAGGCCAACACGCAGGGGTGGGGGACCGGCGGCCGCAGTTGCTGCAAGCGACGCTTAAGCATGACTAGGCGGGTGGTGCGCTCGCAGGACAGGGACCAGTCGGGCGGCGCTGATGACGGGGCGGGAGCATGGCTTGCTTTGGGCGAGATGGTGGTGGTAGGTGACTAGGGGCGTGGTCCTTCTTGACATATTTTTATCCTGTAGGTATTTATTTTTGACATGAGCTATGGCAATTTCCCGTAGGGATTTTTTTAGTGTTTTCATGCAAATTTTTTATAGATATTGTTTATTCGGGATCATCATATTTTGCTATAGAAGCCCAACAGAAAAAGGCTCCAGAACACTCCGCAGAGGGATGCGGCTGGCTTGCATACAGAAGAAGCGCTTCGCCTTAATTGTCTATAATAATGGCCTGGCCCATTAGCATGCACACAGCTAACCAGTCGGGCTAGCATCAAGTTCTTGCTAAATTAGTAGGGCATGACCATTTGTTTTTTTTTAATTTTTAAACCGGGTTTTGTTCTGATTTTTTCTCGTATTTTTTTCTCTTTTTTTAACCTTTTCATGTTTTTTCCAATGCGTGAACTTTTAAAATTTAAAAAGTCATGCACTTTTTCTCAATTTTTTTAATCTTATTCCATTTCACGATAAAATTTAGTGATTGCTTTTTGAAAATCTGCAAAAATTTTCAAAATCTGTGAACATTTCTTCAAAGTCGATGAACATTTTCCAATTGCAGGAATTTTTGGGCCGGCCCAACAGGCACTCGATGAGAGCTTGTCGCATAGTTGGGCCAAGGCCTAAGTTTTTTCTATTTTTCTGTTTTTGTTCTTTTTTTTCATTAGTTCGTTTTTCTTCTTCAAAAATTATTTTCAAATATTTTTTGCAATTTCTAAAAATGTTTTCAAATTTCATGAAATGTTCCCGCTTTCGAATTTCTTGTTCACAACTTTATAAAAAAATCCTTGCAACAAAAAAATAAAATAAACTTAGCCAAAGATGTGTTACGACATGTGTTTATTGTCTTAAGAAAATGTATATGCAATAAAAAAACATGGGATCGCCTAGAACTCAGCCGGCTAAGACATAGTTATGTCTCACTCAGCTGACGTCATTTCAATTTAAATATGCTTTTTTATTCGCCCAACAACCTGCGCTCGTATCCCTCAATCTGGACTTGTTTATTTTAGGCTAGGCAAGGCCCACCGTCTTGTCTTGTGGGTTTGTGTAGTTGTGGGCCTCGTTGTAGTCTTTTTTCTTTTTTCTGACTAGGTCCATATTTCCTTCCGTGGCTCACACCCCGATGCAAAAAGTAGTGTGGTGAAAAACAAAAGTTAGAAAATGAGCCAAAATGGAAAAAATTGTATGTATCCTTAGTGAGGGAAAATTATATAAGATTAAAAAAAGGACATGCAACTGCTCGTCAACCCCTTTTCACCCCTAGTTGCAATCGCTTTGTACCCTGGCCGTTGCAGTCGAGTGATAATGCTTATAATTGCATGTCTAGTGGTGTATATGTAACTGCGCGACAACCCTCCTTCCGACCCTCAGTTGTAGTCGCTTTGTGCTGATGCAATTGCAGTTGGTGTACATTCAACTGCCCGACAACCCTCCTTGTACTTGCTTTGTGCCGGTGCAGTTGCAGCTGGAGTCTGGAGTTATTATGCTTACAACTACATGTTTAGTGATGACCATGCATCTGGCTCAAACAACTCCCTCATACCACAGTTGTAGTCGATTTGTGCATGTGCAGTTGCTGCAGCTAGGTTACAATGCTTGCAGTTGCATGTCTTTTTGTGAACATGCAACTGGCCCACAACCCTCCTCTCGACCCCAGTTGCAGTGGCTCTGTGCCCATGTAGTTGCAGTCGAAGTACAATGCTTGTAATTGCACGTTTAATGGCAGACATGCAACTGGCTCACCCCAGTTGGAGTAGCTTTGTGCCCATACAGTTGTAGTGGGGTTACAATGCTTGTAGTTGTCAATACACCCCCTTCTCAACCCCAGTTGCAGTCGTTTTCTGCCCCTGCAGTTACAACCAGGTTATAACGCTTGCAGTTGCATATCTAGTGGTGGATATCCAAATGGCTCGCTCCAGTTGCAGTCGCATTGTGGCCTATGAAGTTATAGTCTAGCTATAACGCTTACAGTTGCGTGTCTAGAGATGTACATGCAAAAATGCAAACTGGCTCAACACCCTCGGCCATAGTTGCTTTGGGTCCGTGCAGCTGCAGTTAGATTACAACGCTTATAGTTGCATGTCTAGTGGCGGACATGCAACTGGTCCAACAACCCCCACCCAACCCCTAGTTGCAGTCGCTTATGTCTGCGCAGTTGCAGTCGGATTACAACACTTGCAGTTGCATGTCTAGTGGTGGACATGCAATTGGCCTGCAACCCCCACCCACCCCTAGTTGCAGTCGTTTTAGATTTGTGCAACTGCTGTCAGGTTACAACATGCTTGCAGTTGCATGTCTAGTAGTGGACATTCATACATCTCATACATATTTATAATTTTTGATTGTTCCATTGCATATCGAGTGGTGAACAATTTTTCAATATAGGTTTTGATGTCTAGTTTTTCCGTACACATTGTATATTTTTGGTATACATCTAAGAATTTTTTATATAAGCTGTACATTTTCTAAATACATGATTAACATTTTTCTAGACACATCTTTTGAACAGCTTTTCAAATACGTGCTAAACATTTGTTCAACACACGGTAAAATACATATTTATTGATAAGAAATAAAAATTAAACCACACAGACATTTTTTTACATTGTATAAATATTTTTAAAACTACCACGAACATATGTTTTGAAACACGTGCACATCCACTAAAAAAAGAAACAGACGCATATTTTTTAATGTAACGTACATTTTTTGAATGGTACAATATTTTTTAAATTACACAAATATTTTTTAACATAATATAAATATTTTCTAAAAATAGAAGGTACATTGTCTTGAAACACAAGAACATTTTTTAGATGCCACAAACATTTTTTGAAAAGCTATCAAAAATTTCTTTAAATTATGCTAACAAAAATCTACTTGGCATTAACATTTTTTAAGTTCATGGTTTTTGATTTTTTACGTAATTAAGTTTTCAAATATATTTATTTAGAGTTTTTTTCGAACATATAAACAAAGGAAAAAAAAACGAATGAATGAAGAGACACAAAAGAAAAACGATCTAGGAAGTTGGACCGGACCAACAGTAGCGACTGGGTGCGCTCCTCCCCACGCGGAAGATCCTAAACAAGGGCGGCCCACCTTAGCAGGTGGAGACTAATTGGGCCTTCGTGTTACATGGGTGGGAGGGGGGCATGCATATTTATGACCAATACGTCCACGCGGTTATCACATGACATATGTGATAAGCAATCCAAACAATTAAAAAAAAACGTCCATGCGGTCTGCCAGAAAAAATAAATCACGTGCGTGTCATCGTTCCGCTCATAAAAAGGAGTTCCTGCCAACATATGCCGCGCATTAAGCAGCTCAAAGTATGATTTTTGAATGGCATGACACGCAAAAATGGTGCATTTTTACTGAATAAGTGTAAATTCGTCAAAATCCACAACTACGATGCATGGTTCTCGTTTCACATAACCACAACTTACATTTTCCCCCAAAAAAGCTGCAACTTATAAAGTAAACTCCTATGAAGAGGTTTGTTAGTGAAATATCTATTGTCCATCCATAATGCGTTGTTATAGATGATGTTAAATTTTTATTAAGAGATATGCACAGACCCGTAGTGATGAGAAATTTTTACTGGTTTTCTTGGTTTATTATTTTCTCACCTTGTTTTGAATTCTACCGTCTTTGGTTTCTTGGGCTGGTGATGGTGCGTATACCATTAAGCAGTAAGAACTGCTGAGACAACTTAATTTATAGAAAGAACTTGATTTAAATAAAATAGTTATAATTAAATGACTTTTCATATAGCAAGTGGAAGTTTTTTCTTTATTGCCTGAGCATCATATTCCTGCGTTGACACTTTAAAATCCCTCGTAGCTACTTATTTACCTTAATGCAGTTTTTTGGTTGGCAAAATATGTCCACCCTATGAGTCCTCACAAAGATCCCAACACTTGTGAAGTTATGTACCAAGAGGAGAGTAATCAGTCCAAAGAATTGTAAGAAGAACAAAAAGTGTAATTAATTTCACATGAATGCTGCTAATATTATAATTGTACTTTCCTTACAATTTGTCCTCTGTTGCTCTACCACATTTACTAATAAGGAATGGCACACACTTTTGTTTTGGGCCTTCTTGATTTGCAGTGACACTATGGATAGAATAGACTTCGATCTTAGTACTAAGATAGATGCAACAAAAGATAAATCTACCACACGAAAGAGGAGTACGAGTCAGCACATTGACATGCAGCCCCAAATGTTGGCGACCCAGCACCGTTTAGCAGCTAGGTGGACAGGAAGGGAGCATGAGAGGAACCGACACACATAGAAGAATACGACTCCCTGCGCGACACAACCAGGTTGAAGGGATACCCAGGACCATACGCAGACCCGACGCATGATTCTCGGCGTGCCAAGATACTCACTAACCGCGTGCCGAAACAACCATCAAGCACGTGCCGAAACATCAACCGGTACACGGGACGATAAATGCGGATTCGACGTCATCTCACAACTACCCCCTCCGTTCGGAATTACTTGTCTCGAAAATGAATGTATCTAGAACTATTTAATTCTAGATAGTACATCCATCACTGACCGCGTGCCGAGACACCCACCGACCACGTGCCGAGACATCAACCGGTAAACGGGGCCATAAATGCAGACTCGACGTCGTCTCACAGCTGGGTAGATATGAATGGAGCACCGGAGGAGGCAACACATTTCGACCATACATGGACTTGGCATCGTCTAATAGCTGGACTGACAGGAAGGGAGCACCGGGGGAGCCAGCAGGAATTAACGAGACAACGACATGCTTATTCCCAGCAGGTCAAACGGCCGACGCCCCAGCCAAGCCCCAACCCACACAAACCTTCAACCCAATAAATTGTAAAGCGGGTCCATATGCCGACCCAACGTCGTCTAAAAATTAGGTAGACAGGATGAAGAGAGTACCGGAGGTCCAGCGTGGGGAATAATGGTACACGTTACCTGCCGTACTCTCCTAACCCCACCCGCCATGCACGGGGCAAGCTGGGGCGAAGAGAACGTGCACACAGAGGCGACGCAAAAAACGCTCCATCAAGTGCCCCCCTCGCCAACGGGATCTACATGTTATCGACCGACGAATCTGGCCAGTGTACAAGTGAGACGCCAATTAACGAGGATCAACTGCCGACAAAAGACTCAACTGCCGAGAAAAGACCGCGTGGTAAAACCGTACGCTGTCAGCCAGATCGAACGGCCCAGAAAGAACACGTTCCTCAGGATCGCTAGTGAGGCAGGTATTTCAGCGTTCTTTATAGAATTAACAATAGATAGACATATAGACAAACAGATTGATCGATGAACAAATGTGAACTCTGCTGAGATGAACAAATTTTATTTCACACATGCACACAGACGCAGCAGGCGCTCTTGTGCCAGCACATACGCACACACGCACACGATGGAGTACATCCATTCTTTTTGAGGGGGGAAAGAAAATTCTCATTACTCAAGGGGGCCTCTCAGCCATAGCCAAGTTTATAACAAAGTCCGGCCCAGCAGTAAACCAGACTGCCGTACGTGGGGTACTACGGCCGTACGCGGCCAGCTCATGGCTAACATTGTTCTGCCAGCAGCTACAATGGGTGAACAAAATCTCCGTGGCATCTAGCTCAACTAATCTGTTTATTTCCTCTACGAGTGTACGATGCTGCGACCTGTCTGTCATGGGTGCTCTGACACTAGTAGAAAACAGGGCTTTGGTTCAGGCCTGGCCAGCCCATTAGTCCCGGTTTAGTGACGAACCGGGACCCATGGGGGCATACGTCCCGGTTCGTGCGCCCAGGGTGCCGGCCGGGCCTCGTGGGGCATTGGTCCCGGTTCGTCTGGACCCTTTGGTTCCGGTTCCAGACACGAACCGGGACCAATGGGCCTCGCTCCTGGCCCACATCCATTGGTCCCGGTTCATGGATGGAACCGGGACCAAAGGAGGTCCTTTGGTCCCGGTTCCATCCATGAACCGGGACCAATGAGGTGCCTATATATACCCCCACAAGCAGAGCACTCCACTGCTCTGTTTTTTCTGGCCGGCTAGGGGAGGGCTTTGTGGTGCTCTAGCTCACCTCCTATGCACATGAGGTATTCGATGAAATGCCCGAGCCACACTACTTAAGCTTTCTTCTCTCCAAGCTCGACCTCCAAGCTCCATTTTCCTCAAGATTTGTTTAGGTTTAGCGGTCCGTCACGTCCCGTCCCCATCTTCACCGCCGTCGATCGCCCGCGCCGATCTCGTCGCCGGCACCACCGTGGTGAGCTTCTTGTTCTTATCTTCTTTCTAAAAGAGAAAAATTCTTACTTGTATGATTTAGATAGATACTTGTATAATTATATATAATGCACGCAGATGAACCGTCAATGGATGTACGGTGACAGACGCACCTCCGAGTACATTAAGGGCGTGCATAATTTTCTCGAAGTGGCTGAGGCAAACAAGCAGAATGGTTTTATGTGTTGTCCATGCCCTATATGTGGGAATACGAAGTCTTACTCTGACCGAAAAATCCTTCACACCCACCTGCTTTATAAGGGTTTCATGCCACACTATAATGTTTGGACCAAGCACGGAGAAAGAGGGGTTATGATGGAAGACAACGAAGAAGAAGAGGATGATGACAACTATGTGCCCCCTGAATACGGTGATCCTGCAACGGGGGAAGCTGAAGATCAAGAGGAACCTGACGATGTGCCTGATGATGATCTCCGCCGGGTCATTGTTGATGCAAAGAGACAGTCTGAAAGTGAAAAGGAGAAGCTGAAATTCGATCGCATGTTAGAGGATCACCAAAAAGGGTTGTACCCCAATTGCGAAGATGGCAACACAAAGCTCGGTACCGTACTGGAATTGCTGCAGTGGAAGGCAGAGAATGCTGTTCCTGACAAAGGATTTGAGAAGCTACTGAAAATATTGAAGAAGCTTCCAAAGGATAACGAATTGCCCGACAGTACGTACGCAGCAAAGAAGGTCGTATGCCCTCTAGGATTGGAGGTGCAGAAGATACATACATGCCCTAATGACTGCATCCTGTACCGTGGTGCGTATGAGGATTTGAACGCATGCCCGGTATGCGGTATAAGATCAGACGAGATGACCCTGGTGATGTTGACGGCGAGCCCCCCAGGAAGAGGGTTCCTGCGAAGGTGATGTGGTATGCTCCTATAATACCACGGTTGAAACGTCTGTTCAGAAACAAAGAGCATGCCAAGTTAATGCGATGGCACAAAGAGGACCGTAAGAAAGGCGAGAAGTTGAGAGCACCCGCTGACGGGTCGCAGTGGAGAAAAATTGAGAGAAAGTACTGAGAGGAGTTTGCAGGTGACGCAAGGAACGTATGGTTTGGTTTAAGCGCGGATGGCATTAATCCTTTTGGGGAGCAGAGCAGCAATCACAGCACCTGGCCCGTGACTCTATGTATCTATAACCTTCGTCCTTGGCTGTGCATGAAGCGGAAGTTCATTATGATGCCAGTACTCATCCAAGGCCCTAAGCAACCCGGCAACAACATTGATGTGTACCTAAGGCCATTAGTTGAAGAACTTTTACAGCTGTGGAATGGAAACGGTGTACATGTGTGGGATGAGCACAGACAGGAGGAATTTGACCTGCATGCGTTGCTGTTTGTAACCATCAATGATTGGCCTGCTCTCAGTAACCTTTCAGGACAGACAAACAAGGGATACCACGCATGCACGCACTGTTTAGTTGACACCAAAAGTATATACCTAGACAAATGTAGGAAGAATGTGTACCTGGGGCATCGTCAATTTCTTCCGACCAACCATCAATGTTGAAAGAAAGGCAAGCATTTCAAAGGCGAGGCAGATCACCGGAAGAAGCCCGCCATGCGTACCGGTGATCACGTACTTGCTATGGTCAATGATTTACACGTAATCTTTGGAAAGGGTCCCGACAGACTATCTGTTCCGAATGACGCTGAGGGACGCGCACCCATGTGGAAGAAGAAATCTATATTTTGGGACCTACCCTACTGGAAAGACCTAGAGGTCCTCTCTTCAATCGACGTGATGCACGTGACAAAGAACCTTTGCGTGAACCTGCTAGGCTTCTTGGGCGTGTATGGGAAGACAAAAGATACACCGGAGGCACGGGAGGACCTGCAACGTTTGCACGAAAAAGACGGCATGCCTCCAAAGCAGTATGAAGGTCCTGCCAGCTACGCTCTTACCAAAGAAGAGAAGGAAATCTTCTTTGAATGCCTGCTCAGTATGAAGGTCCCGTCTGGCTTCTCGTCCAATATAAAGGGAATAATAAATATCCCAGAGAAAAAGTTCCAGAACCTAAAGTCTCATGACTGCCACGTGATTATGACGCAACTGCTTCCGGTTGCATTGAGGGGGCTTCTACCGGAAAATGTTCGATTAGCCATTGTGAAGCTATGTGCATTCCTCAATGCAATCTCTCAGAAGGTGATCGATCCACAAATCCTACCAAGGCTAAGGAGTGATGTGGCGCAATGTCTTGTCAATTTCGAACTGGTGTTCCCACCATCCTTCTTCAATATCATGACGCACGTCCTAGTTCATCTAGTCGACGAGATTGTCATTCTGGGCCCTGTATTTCTACACAATATGTTCCCCTTTGAGAGGTTCATGGGAGTCCTAAAGAAATATGTCCGTAACCGCGCTAGGCCAGAAGGAAGCATCTCCATGGGCCATCAAACAGAGGATGTCATTGGGTTTTGTGTTGACTTCATTCCTGGCCTTAAGAAGATTGGTCTCCCTCAATCGCGGTATGAGGGGAGACTGACTGGAAAAGGCACGCTAGGAGGGGACTCAATAATATGTAGCGACGGGCATTCTTGGTCTCAAGCACACTACACAGTTCTACAGAACTCTACCTTGGTGACCCCGTATGTCGATGAACACAAGAACATTCTGCGCTCCAAACACCCGGAGCAGTGTGACGACTGGATTACATGTGAACACATCAGGACTTTCAGCAGTTGGTTGGAAACACGTCTCAGAGATGACAACACTATTTCTGATGAGCTGTACTCGTTGTCCAGGGGACCATCTTCGACTGTATTGACTTACAAAGGATACGAGATAAATGGGAATACATTTTACACGATCGCCCAAGATCAAAAGGGCACCAACCAAAACAGCGGTGTCCGCTTTGATGCAGCAACCAAGAGGGGAAAGGACACATATTATGGTTACATAGTGGATGTATGGGAACTTGACTACGGGCATGATTTTAAGGTCCCTTTGTTTAAGTGCAAATGGGTCAATATGTCAGGAGGCAGGGTACAGGTAGACCCACAGTACGGAATGACAACAGTGGATCTGAACAATCTTGGATACACAGACGAACCATTCGTCCTAGCCAATGATGTGGCGTAGGTTTTCTATGTGAAGGACATGTCTACCAAACCGAGAAAAAGAAAAGATAAGGAAGCAAATACATCATACGATGAGCCAAAGCGCCACATAGCTCTTTCAGGAAAAAGAGACATCGTGGGATTGGAGGGCAAGACAGACATGTCTGAAGATTATGAAAAGTTTCATGAAATTCCTCCCTTCAAAGTCAAGGCTGACCCAAGCACCCTGTTAAGCGATGAAGAATATCCATGGTTACGGCGCAATAAGCAAAGGACACAAGCGAAGAAAAAGTGAAGACTTTCTCTCCACAACTATTATGATGATGCCTTTGATCTAGAATATCACTGCAGTTACATGTGAAGAAATGAAATGCCTTTTGTAACAGACGAGTTTCCGTATGAAACACTGATACTTCGAAAGAGATTGTCCGTTTTGTACACGAAGTGCATCCAGTTTTTGCCGTAACCCTCTCAACTTTTTAGCACATGCTATGTGGGTGAAATGATGATACCATGCCAACTTTCAACCTTTTCAGAGTTCATTTGAAGTGCTTTTCAATTTCAGGGTCATATAGCTCAAAAAAATTAGTAAATGCATGAAAAATAACAAATGAAGTCAGAAAGGGTTGAAAATTGATGATGTGGCTTTGAATGGTGCATTTTGAACACACAAAAAGTCTGGAGTTCAAAAAAATGAAATCCCTTTGTAACAGACGAGTTTCCGTATGAAACCCTGATACTTCGAAAGAGATTGTCCGTTTTGTACACGAAGTGCATCCAGTTTTTGCCGTAACCCTCTTGTGACGACCCCGGCTTAATCGTGCACTAACCATACACGCAAATGCACACGATCAAGCCTAAGGACTCACTTGAAGATTTCACAACACAACTCTAAAACATAAATAAAGTCATACAAGCTTAATATTACAAGTCAGGGCCTCGAGGGTTCGAATACATAGCTCGATGGCATACAAGTGGCAGCGGAAGCATTAGATATCTGGGTACAGATAAATTACGGAAAGAGAGATAAGCCTTCACAGAGGCGGGGCAAAATAAAACTCTACGATCGAAAGGTGTAGGCCTCCTGCCCAGGACCCTCCGAATCCTACTCCTGGTCGTCGGTCGGCTCCTCATAGTAGTAATCGCCGGGAGGGTAGTAGTAGTAGCCGTAGTCGTCGACAGGGGAAGCTATCTCAGGGGCTCCGTCATCTGGCGGCGTCAATTGGATATGGGGGAAAAAGAAAGTAAAGCAAACGTGAGTACTCCTCCGAAGTACTCAGCAAGCAAGGTTCTACACTACATATGCAACATTTTCAAAAGAGGGCTGTATATGTGGACTGGGCTGCAGAAATGCCAGAATAGAGAGGGAAAGCCTAGTCCTATCGAAGTCTAGCATCTTCAACATCTTCATCGGTCTTGCAGCATTAGAAGAATGCAGATTAACATAAAGTAAAATAGTTGTAGTATCATCAACCTCGGCCAGAGATCCTTTCTCGACTCTCTGCGAGAAAGCAATCCCAGAGCCATACTATCCAGTTCTCATCTCAGTTCTAGTTGTACCGATCGGGATACAACTCCGAGTGTTCGTTACCGTAGGACAGGCTATCGATAGATTAGTTCTTCCCTGCAGGGGTGCACCAACTTACCCACCACGCTCGCTTAACTCTGGCCGGACACACTTTTCTGGGTCATGCCCGGCCTCGGCTAAGCAACACGCCGCAACCCGACCAAATACTTAACAGAGAGGTCAGCACGCGGGACTAACCTATGCCCCCAGGGGTCTTGGGCCATCTCCCCGGACGCTCCTGCATGTTGCGTACACCGCCGGTGAGCAGACCTAGCAACCCCTTATACAAGTGCGGTTGCGTTCCCAGTCCAACCCAGCTTGTGCCGCTCAGTTGCTGACGTCTATTAAGCTTCGGCTGAAGTATACGACGCAGAACGCCCATACTATGCCCACGTGATGGTTAGTGCTATCAGGCCAGAGGCCCCTCGGATCAAATATCCAAACCGTTTAGTGGATTAGGAGCGCGCGATAACGAGCAGAGACTCACAATCGATGTGTCCCCGTCGCCCCGTCTTGAGGACTTGCGGCAAGGGCTAGGAATGCCCGGCCATGCCTCGTAGTTATCTCGCGGGCACCTCTCAGGTCAACCCGACTCCACATCACTTCGCATCCATGCTCGCGCGGGTACCCCTCAGGGCTGACCCGTCTTTAGTGACATGGTTAAGTGATCAACCATAGTATCCAAAGTATCCGTGTGTCTGACACCAAGGGGGAATCCTGAGGAATCACCCTCGATGGAATTTCCCTCTGATGTTACCGTCAAGGTGAACGAAGGAGGAATCACCCTCGAGGTCCACACTTGAGGTGTTGCACGACGGCGGCGGTATTGGGGGTGGTGTAGGAGGAATCACCCTCGCTTACCACGACCAATTAACTAACCTACAAGGTTATCTTCAGAAGTGCTGACGAGGTATCACCCTCGGCACCCGATAGTAACCAAGTAGTGTCGAGCAAGTTAAGGGGGAAGTGACGTGCGGTGCCAGGGTTTGATCTTCGATCCCGTTGCTCGGGTCTTCTGAGAGTCCAGCGGGGCAGTCGGAACAAGTGGGTCTCTGATAAGGCTCTACCCATCCTATACTAAACAGTTTAGGATAGCAGGAAAGTATCAACAGCAGGTTACAAGTAAACAGGCTATGCAGCAGATATAGGACAACAGTAGCAGCAGTAACTTCTAATGCAAGCATAAGAGAGAAGAGAGTGGGCGATATCGGAATGCTCAAAATGGGGGTGCTTGCCTGTCTGCTCGACGGCAAGGGCAGGGTCATCGGGGACGTAGTCGTACTCCGGAGCGGCGTCTGTCTCGGGAGTTACGTCAACGTCGGGGTCTACCGAGAGAGAAGAGGGGGAGGAAACAAATAAATACACAGCAACAATGCAATACAGGGTATGCTACGACTATGATGCAGTGCAGGGTTGCCTAAAGATGCATCTAGGTCATTTTAGTTATTTTAGGATTAAAGTTGGATTTACCATCCGGTGGTTATGCACTATTCATCTACTGGATACGGACGAAAAGTTACGGGTTCTCCTACATAGGAGGTTCCAACAAGGTAACAGATGACATGATCAAACTCGTCTCGTCGTTCTGAGCAACTTTCATGTTTTAAGTTTTTCGATCTGAGCTACGGTTTAAAAGTTATTAATTTTCAAAGTTTTAAATGATTTTCTGGAATTATTTTTATTAACAGAATTGAATTATGATGTCAGCATGATGCCATGCTGACATCAGCAGGTCAACAGGTCGGCTGACTAGTCAAACCTGACATGTGGGTCCAGTGGGACCCACATGTCAGTGGCTCAGCTAGCTAAATAGAGTTAAAACTAACTAATTAACCTAATTAGCAGGTGGGCCCGCACTGTCAGCGTCTAACTAATTACCATATTAACTTAATTAATCAGAAACAATAATTATGCGCGTGGGTCCCACATGTCAGCTGCTGGGGCCGGCCCAGTCAGCAGTTGACCTGGTCAACTGGGTCAACTGGGTCCACGAGGCCCAGTTGCCAGTGACTCAGGGGGCCCCACCTGTCGGGCCACGTTGGCGACACATCGGCGCCGGCGCCGGAATAGCGCCGGCGAGCTCTTCGCGGCGGTGACCTCGCCGGAGAGGCTGGGGTTTCGCCTACAGAGGGCCAAAACGGGCGCGGTCTATCTCGTTCGAACGAGGGCGATGTGCCGCTTCTCGCGGTGGCGGTGGTTTTGCCGGAGCTGGCCGAAAACGGCGCCGGCGTTGAGCAAAGGCGGCGACGCATTCGAGAGCTCTACGGGGTCGGTGTTGCGGCGTGCTACGGAGCGAACGAAGAGGCTAGGCAGGTGCGGCGCAACGCGGTGGGACAACACGTTTGACCCCGTGACCATTTGGTCACCGAAAGCTCGTCGGCGATGAGCGCGGGCGGAGTCGCATTCGGGCGCACGTCGATCTAGGGGCTAGAGGGCACGGGGAAGCTCGTGCATGGGTGCGTCCGGCTCCTGGAAGCACCAGGAGCACGATGCCGTGCTCAGGCGGGCATGACAGAGGCCATGGCTACGGCGGCGAGGCGCTCAGCGGCGGTGAGCTCACGGCATCGACATCAGCTAACTATAGGCGTCGACAGGCAGCGCAAAGCAACGGGGAGGAAGGAGGGAAGCTCGCCGAGTGGTCACGAAAGACCGTTGGCAAGTTAGTAGCAGCAGGGCTCGCCGGAGAGAAAAGGGGATCGGCGGCGACCTGAGGTTGCAGACGATGGCGAGGGCTCGGTGCAGAGGCTCCCAGCTCCGCCCAGTGGCACTGGTCGATGCAGCGTTCGACAGCGAAGCTGGCAGGCACGGAGAGGCGACGAGGCGGTGGCTGTGGCCACGGAAACGACGGACACGCGACGGCGGTGGCGCTCGGCCTCGATGGATCTGAGCGATAAGAAGGATGGAGCGAGCGATGGGAGAGGGGAGAAGTGACGGGGAGGACCAGGGGGAGTGGTTGAGCTCACCCTTATCCTCTCCGCTGCCCTGTAGTGTCGTTGGGGCGGTGGCGTGTCGGCGCGCGAGCGCTCGGCCATGGAGGAGACGACACGCGAGGGAGAGAGAGGGAGTTGGGCCAGGTGGGCCGCGGTCGGGGCACTGTGCACTTAGGCCCAGTGCACAGTGCCTCGTTTTATTTTTCCGTTTTTGTTTTCTAGTTTTCTTTTATTTCTTTTCTGCTTGGAAATAGTGAGGCCATTTGTGCTCTTTTGTAAAATATGGGACTTGGTCCAAATATTAATATGCAATGTAAACATTCACCAAAAATTGGTTTGAGCAAAGTTGGGCTTCATTTGAAATTGATATGATTTTAGATGTATTATATATTGCTGTTTTGGTGCTGTTTCATATTGTTTGAATCATTTAATTAATCCAAGTATTACTGGGGATATTTTTATGAGTGCTTCTGGAATATTTGCTATTTAGTGAACATTTTTGCAACAGTGTTTGAGCAAATTTATTTTGCACTTTTGAATTTGAGTTGATTTTCAGAATGGAGTTGAATTGTTTTGGTTAACCACTATGTTTAAGCACTGCAATGATATGACTTGGCATTATTAGCAGTAGATTACAGTGACTAATACACAGGGGTGTTACAAGTTCTCCTCCTCTAAAAGAAATTCTCGTCCCGAGAATTTAGGAGGTGGAAGGAAAGAGGTCGGGATATTCTTCCCGGAGATGATCCTCGCGTTCCCAAGTGGCTTCATCTTCAGTGTGATTCGACCACTGCACTTTTAGGAACTTGGTCGTCTTCTGACGAGTTCGACGTTTAGCTTCATCAAGGATGCGGATTGGATGCTCCTTATAAGATAAGTCATCTTGCAATTCAAGCATCTCGTGATCCACTGCGTGGTGCGGAGATTCCTTGAAGCATTTGCGAAGTTGCGACACATGGAAGACATCATGAATATGAGAGAATTGTGGCGGCAACTTCAATTTATAAGCCACCTGTCCATGTCTGGCAACTATGCGAAAAGGACCAATATAGCGAGGAGCTAGCTTGCCCTTGATTCCGAATCGACGGGTGCCCTTCATAGGAGTGACACGAAGATAAGCTTGATCACCTGGTTGATAGGTCAAGCCCCATCGCTTGCGATCATAGTTGCTCTTCTGGCGGTCCTGAGCTGCTTTGAGATTTTCTCGGACAATTCTGACTTGTTCTTCAGCGTGTTGAATAATGTCCGGTCCAACGAGTGGTCGTTCCCCAGTTTCTGACCAATTCAGAGGGGTTCAACACTTACATCTGTATAACACTTCGAAAGGGGCCATTTTCAAGCTGGCTTGATAACTGTTGTTATAAGAGAATTCGGCAAATGGAAGAGATTCTTCCCACTTCTTACCGAATGATATAACACAAGCGCGAAGCATATCTTCAAGTACTTGGTTAACTCGCTCGACTTGGCCTTGGGACTGAGGATGATAAGCTGAACTCCATGTAATGTGAGTGCCCATAGCTTCTTGGAAACTTTCCCAGAACTTGGACGTGAAAAGACCGCCATGGTCCGAACTGATCTCCTTCGGAATACCGTGGAGTGAAATGATTCTGGAGATATACAGCTCTGCTGGCTGGCTAGCAGTGACAGTCTCCTTGACAGGCAGAAAATGAGCAACCTTGGAAAGTTGGTCGACGATGACAAGAATAGCATCATGACCTTTCTGAGACTTGGGAAGACCAATAATGAAATCCATCTGCACTTTATCCCACTTCCACAAAGGAATAGGGAGTGGTTGAAGAATTCCAGCGGGCTTCTAATGTTCTGCTTTCACGCGACGACATACCTCACATTCAGCAACATATCGAGCAATGTCCTGCTTCATTCTAGACCACCAGTACCTCTGCCGCAGATCGCGATACATCTTGGTGCTACCCGGATGGATAGACAGCGGTGTATCATGAGCCTCCTTCATGACCTTCTCAGTCATAAGCTCGAAGCGAGGTACTATGATGCGGTCTCTGAAATATAATGTTCCATCTTCAGCAACTGAGAAATCCCGGTACTTATCAAGGTGAAGCTCTTTCTTCATCAAGTCAATTTCAGCATCTTTGGCTTGCGCTTCCTTAACAGCCTTCTAAAGGTCTGGCTGTACCACAAGGTTATTAAGAGAACCCTGGGGAACAATTCGCAGATTCAGCTGAGTCAATTTTGCATAAAGACGAGGTTGAGCTCGGCTAACCATGAGGTTGTTGCAATATGACTTGCGGCTCAGGGCATCAGCCATCACGTTAGCCTTGCCCGGGGTATATGAAATACCACAGTCATAGTCCGTAATTGTTTCCAACCATCGTTGCTGACGGAGATTAAGATCCGGTTGAGTGAACAAGTATTTCAGGCTCTGGTGATCGGTATAAATCTCACACCGATTACCCAGAAGGTAATGTCGCCATAACTTTAATGCATAGATCACTGCAGCAAGTTCAAGATCATGCACTGGATAATTTTCTTCATGCGGACGCAATTGATGTGAAGCATACGCAATTACTCTTTGTTCTTGCATTAGGACACAGCCTAATCCCTGACGAGAGGCGTCGCAATATATGACAAAGTCCTTGCGAGAATCAGGAGGAGCAAGCACTAGAGCAGAAGTAAGCTTGTCCTTGAGGGTCTGGAAACTTTCCTGACACTTGTCTGTCCACTCAAACTTAACGCCTTTGTGGAGCAGATTAGTCAAGGGCTTGGCGATCTTGGAGAAGTTCTCGATGAATCTACGACAATAACTGGCTAGACCGAGGAAGCTTCGGATTTGCTTGGCATTCTTCGAAGGAGTCCAGTCAAGGATAGCCTGAACACGCTCCGGGTTAACGGCAATACCGTCCTTGGAAATCACATGTCCAAGGTAGGTCACTTCAGAAAGCCAGAATTCACATTTGGAGTACTTGGCATATAACTTGTGCTCTCGAAGCCTCTCCAGAACAAGGCGAAGATGTTCGGCATGTTCTTCCTTATTCTTCGAATATACTAGGATATCATCCAGATACACCACGACGAACTTGTCGAGGTAATCCATGAATATGTAGTTCATTAAGCGAGAGAACATAGCGGGAGCATTCGTTAGGCCAAATGACATGACGATGTATTCATAGGAGCCATAACGAGTAATGAATGCAGTCTTTGGAATATCTTCTTCGCGGACACGAATCTGGTGATAACCCAACCTCAAGTCGAGTTTAGAGAACAACGATGATCCAGCAAGTTGATCATATAAGTCATTGATCCGGGGAAGCGGATATTTATTCTGAATGGTTGCCTGGTTGATAGGACGGTAATCTTGGACCAACCTATTCGTACCATCTTTCTTTTTGACAAAAAGAGACGGCGCTCCCCAGGCAGAGGAACTAGGACGGATGAAGCCCTTCCTAAGAGATTTATCGATTTCTTCCTTAAGCTCAATAAGGTGGTGCGGTGGCATCTTGTAAGGACGCTTCGCAATAGGAGTGGTGCCAGGCTTCAAGTCAATGACGAACTCGACAGCTCTAGCAGGGGGTATTCCTGGAAGTTCTTCTGGAAAAACATCCGGGAAGTCATAGACAACTGGGATGTTCTCGATCCCCTCAAGCGGAGAAGCATTCAACGCGTTCAAGGCATAAATCTGAGCCTCGGTGTTCTGAGTGATATGAGCTCGGTAGTTCACTAACTCATCTGATGGATGAAGGAGGTGTACCAATTTAGTGGCACAATTGATTGAGGCGTAGTGAGCCTTCAACCAATCCATTCCCAGTATAAGGTCAATGTTGGAATTATTCAGAATTATGGGGAAGGCCTGAAACTTTCTCTCTTCAATCACAATAGTGACTTCGGGGCTGAATATGGTGGCTTGGCACCGACCCGCGGGAGTGTTTACAACTAACGGATGGTGTAGTGTTTCACACTTAACGTCATGCAAGAGTGCAAAATGTTCTGACATGAATGAATGCGATGCTCCTGAATCAAATAAAACAGTTGCAGGTACTGAATTAACAAGAAGTGTACCCATCACTGTTGCTGGTTGTTCGGGTTCTTCATTCATGTTGACATGGAAGGCCTGCCCACGACCATAAGAAGGTCTGGCATTGCTGTAGCGAGGCTGAGAATTCCCACGGCCATTACCACGGCCAGCAGGAGGAAGAGCCAAGTGATTCTGCTTCTGAGAACAATCTCTAGCACGGTGACCCGGCTGGCCACACTTGAAGCATAGTCCATTGTCAGGACGAGGTGCAGGAGCTCAAGGTGCTGGAGCTTGCAGAGGCTGCCTTGGTGGTGGAGGAGGCATACGAGGTACAGCATACGAAGGCCTGTACACTGGAGCTGCTGGACGGTACATGCTCTGTGGTATCCAAATGCGGTGCTTCTGGGAGGACGAGCCCGCCTCACGGGTGCATCTGGTTGCTTCCTTGTGCTTCTTCAGACCAGTTTCGACCATGATAGCCTTATTCACCAAGGTGGCGAAATCAGGATAGTCCTGGACAAGCAGAGCTAACTGAATATCATGATGCAGCCCTTCGCGGAATTTCTCCTGCCTTCGGTCATCAGTAGGTATGTCTTCTTCAGCATAGCGAGACAAGTCAAGGAATTCACGCTGATAAACTTCCACAGTCTTGTTACCTTGAACAAGACTACGGAACTCGGCCTTCTTCCGTGCTATGACAGCTTGAGGAATGTAGCGAGCACGGAAAGCAATCTTGAATTCTGCCCAAGTGACGACGGTACCAGGTGGTAGGGTCTGTCGGTGAGTGGCCCACCATTGTGATGCGGGACCCTTCAGAAGGTATGTCGCAAAGGTGACATAATTGGCCAGGGCGACATCAGCAGACTCCATCTCATAGGAGATGTCACGCAGCCAGTCCACGGCATCCAGCGGGTTGACTGTGTTGCGAAAGAACGACGGGTTGAGCCGCATAAATTCTGGCTAGGTGATGGATGGTGGCGGCTGGTCGGCATTGGGACGGGGAAATTGTTGCATAATCCCCGTCATGAACTGACGGTTGAGTTCAAACTGTTGCATCATAGCAGCCATATAGTCAGGCGGTGGCGGCGGAGGTGGATTGTTATCACCCATCCTGTTAAATCAACAGGGGTAGTTTAGCAGAAGCCAATGCGAGTGTTTAGCAACAAGCATGATGTAACACGATGGAATTTAAGTAGTAGAACAGATGCTTAATAGTAGTCATTAAGTCTTACAGGTCCATACAGAGTCGGTTACATTTGGAAAGCATAACGACGCAAATTCAAAAGCTAGACATACTAGGCGGCGCGCAGGCTCGCGGTAAGGAAGTACACAACGAGACATAGCAAAGGCTACATCAACATCGGAGAAAACCACTGAAACGGGGTAGCTGCAAGTGCGGATGACGGACGTTCGTCGCAGAAGGATCCTGCGCTCCATGTGCACTCTGATGCAGAACCCAGTCTCGAGCTGTAAGAAGAGGTCCACGTGCAGGTGTGTTACCTCCCACAACAGGCCAATCGATCCCTGATGGCATCTCGGTCCTGCTCGGGTAAAGAATGTGCTCCGGATGTATCCCTGCATGAACAGCTGGTAGCAACTGCGTCATAGCCTCATAGAGTCGTCCTCGAGTGGCAAACAACTCGACAGCAAGAGCGCGAATAGTGCGATCCAGAGCTTGAGTACACTGGATCAGAACTCGCTGATCGTAGCGACAAGGCTCGTAAGGGGCACAGACAGCTGTGTAGTATCTAGTAGCATCTCCAGCAGGGGCATACGGAATGTACCGATACTCAGAAGCATCCAAGCTAGCACTGTGCTCTCCTCGGAGATGTGCGACAGCAGAGTAAGCGGCATCATGGACTGCCATCTCAATCGTCACGCCGATACCGTGAAAACGGTGTAGCTCAGTGTCAGAGTCATCCTGCTGATAGTAGATGCGAACATCAGCATAGTACTGCTCTAGGTTGAACTCACGATAGACCTCGTAGACCATGTACTCGGGGCACCAGCGATATCCCAGCCTGATTAAGAGGGCGATCAGAACAGCTGGAAACCCAGGGACGTCTCGAGCACAGGTGCGAAGCACAAGCTGTGTCGTAGGGCGAGGTGGAAGCACAAGATTTAGGATTGTCATTCGACGACGACAAATATAACAGATCTCGAATTCAAAGGTTAAACAAAACAATGGAAAGGAAAATGATTATCAGACTAATCAGATCAAAGACAGGGAAATCGCACTGAATCCAGCTCTCCGGTTGGATAGAATTTACGAGATCCTAAGTGTCGGTGTTAGTAATTTATTAAACTCGAATAGAAGAGAGATCAGGGTCCCAGAGTAAAGATCGAGGAATAAAAGATCCTAGTACCACCCAGTTGGCAACGTGGGCCCGTAAGCCACACAACCAAGTTAGTAAAACAATTTTTGACGTCTAGACTCAACTTCGGCCAAGGAATTGGATAGGGGGATTCCTAGAGACAGTCGGCTCTGATACCAACCTGTGACGACCCCGGCTTAATCGTGCACTAACCATACACGCAAATGCACACGATCAAGCCTAAGGACTCACTTGAAGATATCACAACACAACTCTAAAACATAAATAAAGTCATACAAGCGTAATATTACAAGCCAGGGCCTCGAGGGCTCGAATACATAGCTCGATGGCATACAAGTGTCAGCGTAAGCATTAGATATCTGGGTACATATATATTACAGAAAGAGAGATAAGCCTTCACAGAGGCAGGGCGAAATAAAACTCTACGATCGAAAGGCGTAGGCCTCCTGCCTAGGACCCTCCGAATCCTACTCCTGGTCGTCGGTCGGCTCCTCGTAGTAGTAATCACCGGGAGGGTAGTAGTAGTAGCCATAGTCGTCGGTAGGGGCAGCTATCTCAGGGGCTCCGTCATCTGGCGGCGTCAATTGGATATGGGGAAAAAAAGAAAGTAAAGCAAACGTGAGTACTCCTCCGAAGTACTCAGCAAGCAAGGATCTACACTACATATGCAACATTTTCAAAAGAGGGCTGTATATGTGGACTGGGCTGCAGAAATGCCAGAATAGAGAGGGAAAG
Organism: Thinopyrum elongatum; assembly: GCA_011799875.1. Classification (NCBI taxonomy): domain Eukaryota; kingdom Viridiplantae; phylum Streptophyta; class Magnoliopsida; order Poales; family Poaceae; genus Thinopyrum; species Thinopyrum elongatum. The sequence continues at coordinate 80,746,691 of CM022303.1, forward strand.
CCTAGTCCTATCGAAGTCGAGCATCTTCAACATCTTCATCGGTCTTGCAGCATTAGAAGAGTGCAGATTAACATAAAGTAAAATAGTTGTAGTATCATCAACCTCGGCCAGAGATCCTTTCTCGACTCCCTGCGAGAAAGCAATCCCAGAGCCATACTATCCAGTTCTCATCTCAGTTCTAGTTGTACCGATCGGGATACAACTCCGAGTGTCCGTTACCGTAGGACAGGCTATCAATAGATTAGTTCTTCCCTGCAGGGGTGCACCAACTTACCCACCACGCTCGCTTAACTCCGGCCGGACATGCTTTTCTGGGTCATGCCCGGCCTCAGCTAAGCAACACGCCGCAACCCGACCAAATACTTAACAGAGAGGTCAGCACGCCGGACTAACATATGCCCCCAGGGGTCTTGGGCCATCGCCCCTGACGCTCCTGCACGTTGCGTACACCGCCGGTGAGCAGACCTAGCAACCCCTTATACAAGTGCGGTTGCGTTCCCAGTCCAACCCAGCGTGTGCCGCTCAGTTGCTGACGTCTATTAAGCTTCGGCTGAAGTATACGACGCAGAACGCCCATACTATGCCCATGTGATGGTTAGTGCTATCAGGCCAGAGGCTCCTCGGCTCAAATATCCAAACTGTTTAGTGGATTAGGAGTGCGCGGTAATGAGCAGAGACTCATGATCGATGTGACCCCGTCGCCCCGTCTCGAGGACTTGCGGCAAGGGCTAGGAATGCCCGGCCACGCCTCGTAGTTATCTCGCGGGCACCTCTAAGGTCAACCCGACTCCACATCACTTCACATCCATGCTCGCGCGGGTACCCCTCAGGGCCGACCCGTCTTTAGTGTCATGGTTCAGTGATCAACCATAGTATCCAAATTATCCGTGTGTCTGACACCAAGGGGGAATCCTGAGGAATCACCCTCGATGGAATTTCCCTCTGATGTTACCGTCAAGGTGAACGAAGGAGGAATCACCCTCGAGGTCCACACTTGAGGTGTTGCACGACGGCGTCGGTATCGGGGGTGGTGTAGTAGGAATCACCCTCGCTTACCACGACCGATTAACTAACCTACAAGGTTATCATCAGAAGTGCTGACGAGGTATCACCCTCGGCACCCGATAGTAACCCAGTAGTGTCGAGCAAGTTAAGGGGGAAGTGACGTGCGGTGCCAGGGTCTGATCTTCGATCCCGTTGCTCGGGTCTTCTGAGAGTCCAGCGGGGCAGTCGGAACAAGTGGGTCACTGATAAGGCTCTACCCATCCTATACTAAACAGTTTAGGATAGCAGGAAAGTATAACCAACAGGTTACAAGTAAACAGGCTATGCAGCAGATATAGGACAACAGTAGCAGCAGTAACTTCTAATGCAAGCATAAGAGGGAAGAGAGTGGGCGATATCGGAATGCTCAAAATGGGGGTGCTTGCCTGTTTGCTCGACGGCAAGGGCAGGGTCGTCGGGGACGTAGTCGTACTCCGGAGCGGCGTCTGTCTCGGGAGTTACGTCAACGTCGGGGTCTACCGAGAGAGAAGAGGGGGAGGAAACAAATAAAAACACAGCAACGATGCAATACAGGGTATGCTACGACTATGATGCAGTGCAGGGTTGCCTAAAGATGCATCTAGGTTATTTTAGTTATTTTAGGATTAAAGTTGGATTTATTATCCGGTGGTTAGTGCAGGGTTGCCTAAAGATGCATCTAGGTTATTTTAGTTATTTTAGGATTAAAGTTGGATTTATTATCCGGTGGTTATGCACTATTCATCTACCGGATACGGATGAAAAGTTACGGGTTCTCCTACGTAGGAGGTTCCAACAAGGTAACAGAAGGCACGATCAAACTCGTCTCCTCGTTCTGAGTAACTTTCATGTTTTAAGTTTTTCGATCTGAGCTACGGTTTAAAAGTTATTAATTTTTGAAGTTTTAAATGATTTTCTGGAATTATTTTTATTAACAGAATTGAATTATGACATCAGCATGATGCCATGCTGACATCAGCAGGTCAACATGTCGGCTCACCAGTCAAACCTGACATGTGGGTCCTAATTAACCTAATTAGCAGGTGGGCCCACACTGTCAGCGTCTAACTAATTACCAGATTAACTTAATTAATCAGAAACAGTAATTATGCGCGTGGGTCCCACATGTCAGCTGCTGGGGCCGGCCCAGTCAGCAGTTGACCTGGTCAACTAGGTCAACTGGGTCCATGAGGCCCAGCTGCCAGTGACTCAGGGGGCCCCACCTGTCGGGCCACGTCGACGACACGTCGGCGCCAGTGCCGGAATAGCGCCGGCGAGCTCTTCGCGGCGGTGACCTCGCCGGAGAGGCTCGGGTTTCGCCTACAGAGGGCCAAAACGGGCGCGGTCTATCTCGTTCGAACAAGGGCGATGTGCCGCTTCTCGCGGTGGCGGTGGTTTCGCCGGAGCTGGCCGAAAACGGCGCCGGCGTTGAGCAAAGGCGGCGGCGCATTCGGGAGCTCTACGGGGTCGGTGTTGCGATGTGCTACGGAGCGAACGAAGAGGCTAGGTAGGTGCGGCGCAACGCGGTGGGCACAACACGTTTGACCCCGTGACCATTTGGTCACCGGAAGCACGCCGGTGACGAGCACAGGCGGAGTCGCATTCGGGCGCACGTCGATCTAGGGGCTAGAGGGCACGGGGAAGCTCGTGCATGGGTGCGTTCGGCTCCTGGAAGCACCAGGAGCACGATGCCGTGCTCAGGCGGGCATGACAGAGGCCAGGGCTACGGCGGCGAGGCGCTCAACGACGGCGAGCTCAGGGCATCGACGTCAGCTAACTATAGGCGTCGACAGGCAGCACAAAGCAACGGGGAGGAAGGAGGGAAGCTCACCGAGTGGTCACGAAAGACCGTTGGCAAGTTAGTAGCAGCAGGGTTCGCCGGAGAGAAAAGGGGATCGGCGGCGGCCTGAGGTTGCAGACGATGGCGAGGGCTCGGTGCAGAGGCTCCCAGCTCCGCCCAGTGGCACTGGTCGATGCAGCGTTCGACGGCGAAGCTGGCAGGCACGGAGAGGCGATGAGGCGGTGGCTGTGGCCACGGAAATGACGGACACGCGGCGGCGGTGGCGCTCGGCCTCGATGGATCTGAGGGATAAGAAGGACGGAGCGAGCGATGGGAGAGGGGAGAAGTGACGGGAAGGACCTGGGGGAGTGGTTGAGCTCACCCTTATCCTCTCTGCTGCCCTGTAGTGTCGGCGGGGCGGCGGCGTGTCTGCGCGCGAACGGCGCGCGAGCGCTCGGCCATGGAGGAGACGACACGCGAGGGAGAGAGAGGGAGTTGGGCCAGGTGGGCCGCGGTCGGGGCACTGTGCACTTAGGCCCAGTGTACAGTGCCTCGTTTTATTTTTCTGTTTTTGTTTTCTATTTTTCTTTTATTTCTTTTCTGCTTGGAAATAGTGAGGCCATTTGTGCTCTTTTGTAAAATATGGGACTTGGTCCAAATATTAATATGCAATGTAAACATTCACTAAAAATTGGTTTGAGCAAAGTTGGGCTTCATTTGAAATTGATATGATTTTAGATGTATTATATATTGCTGTTTTGGTGCTGTTTCATATTGTTTGAATCATTTAATTAATCCAGGTATTACTGGGGATATTTTTATGAGTGCTTCTGGAATATTTGCTATTTAGTGAACATTTTTGCAACAGTGTTTGAGCAAATTTATTTTGCACTTTTGAATTTGAGTTGATTTTCAGAATGGAGTTGAATTGTTTTGGTTAACCACTATGTTTAAGCACTGCAATGATATGACTTGTCATTATTAGCAGTAGATTACAGTGACTAATACACATGGGTGTTACACCTCTCAACTTTTTAGCACATGCTATGTGGGTGAAATGATGATACCATGCCAACTTTCAACCTTTTCAGAGTTCATTTGTAGTGCTTTTCAATTTCAGGGTCATATAGCTCAAAAAAATCAGTAAATGCATGAAAAATAACAAATGAAGTCAGAAAGGGTTGAAAATTGATGATGTTGCTTTGAATGACGCATTTTGAACACACAAAAAGTCTGGAGTTCAAATAAGTTCAAAAAAATAAAATCCCTTTGTAACAGACGAGTTTCCGTATGAAACGCTGATACTTCGAAAGAGATTTGTCCGTTTTTGTACGTGAAGTGCATCCAGTTTTTGCCGTAACCCTCTCAACTTTTTAGCACATGCTATGTGGGTGAAAATGATAACCTACCAACTTTCAACCTTTTCAGAGTTCATTTGTAGTGCTTTTCAATTTCAGGGTCATATAGCTCAAAAAATCATAAATGCATGAAAATAACAATGAAGTCAGAAATGGTTGAAAATTGATGATGTGGCTTTGAATGGTGCATTTTGAACACACAAAAAGTCTGGAGTTCAGATAAGTTCAAAAAAATGAAATCCCTTTGTAACAGACGATTTTTCGTTCGAAACCTGATACTTCGAAAGAATTGCCTGTTTTGTACACGAAGTGCACTCCAGTTTTTGCCGTAACCCTCTCAACTTTTTAGCACATGCTATGTGGGTGAAATGATGATACCATGCCAACTTTCAACCTTTTCAGAGTTCATTTGTAGTGCTTTTCAATTTCAGGGTCATTTAGCGCAAAAAGAATGAACTATAGCAAAGATGAACTTAAAATAATCAATTAAAATATTCTGTTAGATCAACTAAAACAAAACTATAATATTCTTCAATAGCAAAAAGAATCAACTAAAAAGCTTTTATAAAACTCATATGCAAAAGGAATCAACTAAAAAGCTTTTATAAACCCTAGTATTTTTGAAACTAAATTTAAAAATTTTTATGCAAGTAAAATTATCAAAGTATTTTCTGTGCAAAACATTAATAGCAAAAGAATTATCATAAGATTTTTTTGTTAGAAACTTTAAAGCAAAAGATTATCATAAAGAATTTTTTGTTAGAAACTAAAATAACAAAATCTATTTTTGAATATATTGTTAAAACACAGTAATATTAAATAGCAGGAAAAAGAATCACTCAAAAATCTATTTTTATAGTAAAGTTATTCACAAACTAGTGATTCACACAAATTTCAAAGAATTCAAATTTAAACTATTCAAATTTGAAAACTAATGGCACCAGTAGAAAGTTTATAATTTTTGTGACCTAACAGCAAAAAGAATTAAGAAAAATAAAGCAAAAACAAAAGAAAATAAATAATGCAAAAAACAAAACAAAAAAACTGGAAAAAAAATAAAAAAATACCGCCTACTGGGCCACCACGGCCTGAATACGACTAGAAACCCAACTCGGCAGGTGGGCCAGAATTCAGGCCCGCAGAAGGCCCAGTAGGCCCACAGGCACAGAGACACAGTTAGGCCAGTAAGCCTGCAATAGAGAGGAGTTCGAAAGGGGAGGCACAGCCGCGCTTATAAACTGGTGCCGAAGCTCCTCAGCTAGCGAGGTGGGACTAAACATCCACCGCAGCTGTGCCAGGCACAGGCTATTGGTCCCGGTTGGTGGCACGAACCGGGACCAATGCCCACCTTTTGTCCCGGTTGGTGCCACGAACCGGGACAAAAGGTGTGGGTATATAACCCCACACTTGGAGAAATTTCCCCCCACCCCGCCATTCTTCTCTGAACGCCGCCAGGCTGCCCCTGCTTCCTCGACGCCGTCGCCGCCCGCTCCTCGACGCCGTCGCCGCCCGCTCCTCATCGCCGTCGCCGCCCGCTCCTCATCGCCGTCGCCCCGCGCTCCTGCCCTGCCCCGACGCGCCGCCCGGCCCATGCCCCCTTCTTCCTCGACGCCGTCGCCGCCCCGTGGTCGCCGTCGCCGCCCGCTCCTCGACGCCGTCGCCACCCGCTCCTCGTCGCCGTCGCCCCGCGCTCCTGCCCTGCCCCGACCACGCCGCACCTCTCCTCGCCGTTCGGTCCGGCCGGCCTCCTCCTCTCTGTTTTTTTAATATGATGATTTTTTTTGTTCATAGATGATATATATGTAGTGTATATGATGATATGTATGTGTATATATATGATGATATGTCCTGTTTTTTCATAATTTTTTTGTTCATAGATGATATATATATGTAGTGTATATGATGATATATATGTTTGTGTATGCAAAAGTTACATTTAAGAAAAAAAATGTATGTATTATGTTCATATGCAAAGAATATGCAAAAGTTAGAATTTTTGTTCATATATGTATTTTTTTTGTTCATATGTGTATTAATTTTTTTGTTCATATATGTATTTTTATAGCATTTTTTTATGTATATATGTATGTGGCTATGTATGTATAGATGGATATCATTTTTTTCCATGTATGTATGTCGTTGTCGATATACCCCCTCCCCGATAATTTCGACATGAGGGGGGCGGGGGGGGGGGAGGAGTCCTCGAAACATATTCAAGTGCACTTATAAATTCATATGTTGAGTTAGTTGATTTAGGTTAGTGCATTTTAGGTTAGTTGATTTAGTGCATTTTAGGTTAGTTGTATTGTTAGTGCATTTTAGGTTAGTAGATTTTAGGTTAGTGGAGAGGAAAAAGGAAAATAAGGAAAAAGAAGAAAAGAGGAAGAAGGAAGAAGGAAGAAGAAGAAAAAGAAGTAGAGGAAAAAGGAAAATAAGAAGAGGAAGAAGGAGGAGAAGAAGGAGAATAAGAGGAGAGGAAGAAGGAGGAGAAGAAGGAGAAGAATAGGAGAGGAAGAAGAGGAGAAAAAATAAGAAGAGGAAGAAGAAGAAAAAAAATAGGAGAACAAGAAGGAATAGAGGAATGGAAAACTAACTTCTTCTCCTCTATTCTATTCCTTCTTCTCTCCTCTTTTTTTTTCTTCTTCTTCCTCTTCTTATTTTTTATCGGGAACGAGGGTGTCGAGGATCACCGAGCGGTCGAGGGTCGGGAACTAGGGTAGAGGGTCGAGGGTCGCCGAGGGGTCGAGGTTCGAGGATCGCCGAGGGGTCGAGGGTCGAGGGTCGAGATTTATCAAGAATGCCCCCATTATGGATGTGCACAAGTTGATCCAATTTTTTTCTAATCTCATCTATATATATATTCTTCTATATGTCACGTTGTCTGTCAAAGTATTGAACAAATCCATGGCTTCATCATTAGCCGAAAGTAACAGGCGTATGATGCTACGAAGCTCTTCAAAGTTCTTTTGGAACGGAGTTCCGGATAGAATAATTCGCTTTTTGGTACGAATTTCAGCAAAGGCCTTCCAAATAGCGATATTCGGAAGGCTCTTGCTGAACTTTCAAAAAACTAATTATCCTATCTGGGACTCCGTTCCAAAACAATTTTGGAGAGCTTCGTACCATTATGCGCCTGTTACTTCCGGCTAATGATGAAGCCATGGTTTTCTTGAATCCTTTGACACTGACAACATGACATATAGAAGGGTAGATGAGATCAGAAAAAATATGGACCATTTTCTGCACATCTAGAATGGTGCCATTTTGTTAAATCCCTTGTTTGACATTCATGAGAGAGGCGGTCCGGACGTCGGACATTCATGAGAGAACTCCGGTAACTCTTCAACATGAGGGGGGATGTCGATCAACCCCCTCTCGCCCGACCAAACCCTAGAAGCGTCGAGGCCACCCCAAACCCTAGAAGCGTTGCCGAGGCCACCCCAAACCCTAGAAGCATCGAGGCCACCCAAATTTACCAAGTTAAAAGAGCGTTGTCGAGGCCACCCCAAACCCTAGAAGCGTCGAGGCCACTAATTAATATTCCTTGTTGTGATTAGCTAGCTAGGTCTATGTTTGCCACTAATATATCCATCTCTCACGTTTGTATATTAATTGCCATGTTGTAATATTTGCAGAAACTATGGATCAACAAAGAGACTTGGAAACAGAAGAGTTGTTGGGGGACATCATCCTCGGCAGAGGTGATGTCTTGTCGTATCTCAACGACACCGATTGTCTAGAAGGAGAGGGTGAAGGCTCCGGTGATCGAACAATGGAGGAGGAAGGACATGATCATGATGGCTCCGGTGACCGAATGCCGGAGGAAGAAGGAGACCATGATGATGGCTCCGGTGATCGAACGGAGGAGGGAGCTGTTGCAAAGTCCGGCGAGGTATATATATTAATTAAGCCTGTGCTGACTAGCTAATTGATGCATTAATTGTTTTGGTATGTACATATATTAACTCTTCTTTCTTCTTTTAAAGCCCTCCGGATCGAGCCAAACTTCGGTAACAAGACGAGGCCCGAAGAAAAGGTTGCGTCAGGATGAAAGGTTCACGATCACAGCAATCGCGAACGATGGCCAGCCGATTGAACCGAGGCGGACCAAGGATGCATTTTCAGCTCAGTGCGGAGCTATTGTTAGGGACAGCATCCCGATCAGCATCCAGCTATGGAATGAGCCTAAGAAGAACGAAGACCCTCAAGTTTCTTATGTCACCGATAGACAGAAGGATGATCTTTGGACCTCGCTGAAGGCAAATTTCACCCTACCGCCAGAGGAGGATCCGGATAAGCCAGTTATAGAGCCATTGGTCAAGGCGTGTGCTCTTAAGAAGGAAAGACTCCAGATCTATTCAGGAGGTGGAAGAATGAGTTGAAATCAATGTTTGTCGACAAAGGAAAGACTCCAGAATTCACCGGCCGATTTGAGAAGATAAGAGATCACTGGCCCGCATTTGTGGCCTACAAGACATCGGACAAGAGTAAGAAGATGTCGGAGACAAATAAGATAAATGCTGCAAAGAAGAAGTTTCACCATCGCACGGGGTCAGGTGGCTACCTCAAAGCCCGGCCGCTATGGGACAAAGCTGAAAATGACCTGCTTGCTAAAGGGGTCGAACCAGAGACATTGAATTGGCCAGACCGTTCAAGGACTTGGTTCTTCGGGGTTGGGGGAACCTTGGACCCTGAAACAGGGAAGTGCGTTTGGACGGACGAGCAACTTGCAATACCCGTCAAGAAGCTTCAGAAGTGTATCGCCGCAGCGCAACAAGGGACGTTCATTCCCGACAGAGAGAATGATGAGCTGACCGAGGCCCTCGGGAATCCTGAGCACCCTGGACGAACACGTGGCACGCCAGGCTCCGTTGCGTGGAAGGTTGCATTTCCTGGCGCAGGCGGTTACAAAACCCGGGAGAGGAAGAGGAAACTGGAGCAGAGCGAACTGCAGAAGCTGAATGCAAGGGTACAAAAGCTAGAGGAACAAGTTGAGAGCCAGCGAGCTGCCGGAGCTACCCCAGAAGCTACCCCACCATCTCAGCAGAGAAGCAGCGTGGCTTCCACCGAGCTCGTTCAGCAGCCTGACTTCACGGCTCCTAGCTACCCCGTGGATGCTATCACGGAGGCTCAACATTGCCAGCTTATGACGCAATGGTAGAACCTCAAAGTCAAGGCGGTTGTCGGCTCTGTTGCACCTCCTCAACCCGACGGAACTTTTCATTGCCGTCCGATTCCACAAGGCTATGCTGTTGTGATGGTGGATGAAGTAACGGAGGGATTTGAGGAGCTCGAGCTTGACCACCCTACAGGTGAAGGGGAGACTCAGCTGGGTCTTGCTCTGAAGACTCCATGTCTATGGCGGAAGGAGCACATCAAGCTTCCGAACTGGACGCCTCTGCCTCCGGCGAGTCAGGGCACTCGGCCTCCTCCTCCTCCTCCTCCGGTGAGTGATCACGACACTCCGCCTCCTTCTCCGGCTGCTTCGGCGCGTGAGGGCGGCACTCCGCCTCCTTCTCCACCTACTCCGGCGTGTCCGAGCAGCCCACCTCCTCCTCCGCCTCGTTAGCAACGGCGGAAGACAGAAGCCGCCGCTCCGGGTGCTCCGGCGCGTCGGAGCACTCCGCCTCCTTCTACTACTCGTCAGCAGCAACGGAAGAGAAACGCCGCCGCTCCGGCGTCTAGCAGTACAGCCAGAGGCGGGAGGCAATACAAATTTGGTCCATCTCTCAAGCCTCTAGAGAAGTTACCATACGAGATGACCGAGGAGGAAAACACGGAGATCTGTAAAGCCCAAGTGAGGGACTTTTTTGCAAAGAAACCTCCACCTCCGGAGGAGAAGATAGATCCGGTAAAGCAAAGCGCACTCTCGATGCCCTGAAGCGACCACCACCGTCTCCGCCGCAAACCAACTATGAGCGCATTATTGAAAGGACATATCAGGAAGCGGAGCGGTCGGGAAGTACTTGCAGTGATCGAAGGTTAGCAGAACGAAGAAGTGGGAAAAAAATTCCCTAGCTTGGCGAACAAGAGAACCAATCGTGCCCCCCACTCAAGGTGTCTAGCGATATCGTCGCTAATCATCCGGGGATGGTGCCCGGTACCAATCCTGCAGATTACCTGCCCGACGATGCACATTTTGATATAATGGAGGTGGACGAACACAAATACTGGCACGGGAAGCCTCTCGTCAAACCTGGTCATCCTCCTCTAACAACGATGATGCGAAGATTCCATGAGTGGTACATGGACACCTGCAAGGAGTCTGGGACGGATACTTTGATGCTGAGAGTTAAAGAGGAGCACGACCTCGTTGGAATTGATCTGTTGTCTGTTCCATTTGAGGAGTTCTTCCAGTTTTTCAATCAAAAGGCCCTCGATAAAATAATCGTCACTTGCTACTGTCTGTAAGTACTACTTCTGTAATTAAGTCTCTATATATATCTCAGCTCTTTCATTGCATGTATATATAATTATCCTCACTATATTATGCAGATTGAAGATCGTCGAATGCAGAAAAGCACAAATCTATGATATTGGGTTCATTAACACAAATCTCATAGATGAATGGACGGTTAAATATAATGCCGAAGAAACCGAGGCCAACTTGCTACAATCGTTGCTTCGAAATCAAAACAAAGATAAAATACTCTTTCCTTACAACTTCAAGTGAGTGTTACTGTCTTGTGCATATTCGGTTTCCCTTACTACTCGAGGTTATAGTAATGTAATTGATGAGTTATGCATGCGTGCGCAGCTTCCACTTTATTCTCCTAGAGATTAAGCTTGAGCAGGGACTAGTAACCGTCTTAGACTCGAGACGAAAAGATCCCAAGGAGTATGCGGCCATGACTAAAATGCTCGAGAAGTAAGTTCAATCGATTGTTATCGCACCACATCGGCAACTTTGTTCATTTCCTGATATCAAGTAATTGTTTTCTTTGTCTGGCAGGGTTTGGAAAGAGTTCACCGCTAAAGCTCCGGGACGGCCGGGGGAGCTCCGATTTACACACGCGAAAGTAAGTACTACTAGCTAGTTCCGCGCATCTCCCATTGATTCTAGCTAGTTTCATCAATACCATTTAGCATGCTTGCTTATCAGTTTGATTGACCTCTATTTCTTGTAAAGTGGTTGTGGCAGGAAGGCGGGACTGATTTTTGTGGATACTACATTTGCGAGTTCATCCGCCACACGACCTGTGAGCGGGGCTACTCTGAAAAACAATATGAAGTGCGTAAGCAATAATATTCACAATTTTATTTTATTACCATCATTTGTGTTGAGTTTCATTCATATATATGTATTGACCCCCTTCTTCAAATTAGATGTGGCAGATGCGGGATGAACTACTACCACAAGATCGCATAAAAGCAATTCAATAGGAATTGGCGGGATTCTTTCTTGACATCAGATGTTAGGGATTGTAAGAGATCTTATATTGTATATATGTAGCTAGTAGCGTCGGATAGATATACGAAAACTTGTTGTTCGACCAATCTCTCGGAGAAGGAGGAGGTCGATCACTTCTCTCTGTATATATATTTTCATGACGATCTTGTATACTTAATGGTTTCCTTCATTTTCTTACTAGCTAGCGTGTTGCGAGTTCTCTCTATACGTATAGTACGTAGCGTCGACCAAGCACGGAGATAAGAGAGGTCACTTCTCTCTATTACCTAGCTAACACAATATATACCCTACAAAACCCCCAACCCCCCCCCTTTTAAAAAAAAAAACCCTAGCCCCTGAACTGCTGACGCGTGGAGGCTTTTTGGTCCCGGTTGGTGCTACCAACCGAGACAAAAGGCCCTCCTGTCTGGGCAAGCCGCAGCGGCCACGTGGAGCCCCATCTGTCCCGGTTCGTAGGTGAACCGGTTCTAAAGGTATTGGGCTTTAGTCCCGACCCTTTAGTCCCGGTTCCAGAACCGGGACAAATGGGCCTCTGGAACCGGGACAATTGGGCCTTTTTCTACTAGTGTGAGCATCAACACTGCCTCGGCACTATCCATCTCAATGATGATAGGCAATGTGGTCCGGTGTAAGGCCAGATCCAGGCCCTCTCTACAAGCTAAGAGCTCAGCCTCCAGCGCATTATCACATGTACGAAGCTCCCTGCATGCGCTATAGATGATATCACCTCTATCATCCCATAGGACCATCCCTCCTCCGGCCGCACCTGTGGGCACAACAAAACTCCTGTCCGTGTTGAGCTTAGCCCAGCCCTGGCTAGGCGGGATCCAGCGTGGCCGCACCTTTGCCACTGGGCTAGGCCTCACACTCGGCTGAGTAGAACTGACCACCTTCTTCCCCTTCTCTAAATTATCACTTGGGTACTACTGTATGCACAGGAGTGAAGTGATGTAGCCATGTAAGAAGCATCGGGACGCCTCAGCGGGGGGTGGCAGTTGTGTGATCTCGTTACGCACATGCCAGATTCTCCACATGATCATGATCATGACCAACCTCGCCGTTTCATCCAGGGGTTCCAACATCGTGAATAACCACTCTGGCCCTGTGTTGCGGATGGACTCCACCTTGGGAATGTTCCAGTCCAGGGCCATGACCCACCATAACTCTCTAGCAGGTGGGCACCTGCAAAGCGCGTGGAATCCGTCCTCGCGTTCCACACCACAGAGGGGACAGACGTCAGTAAGCTCGAGGAGCCGTGAGGCTTTGTTGGCCCAAGTAGCGAGTGAATTAGTCACAACTCTCCATGCAAACACGCGTGCCTTAGGGGGAGCAGGGCACCCCCATATGATCTTCCAGATGGCGCGACGACCATCCGGTGTCCTGCTCGTGGCGGTAGCCGATGGCCGCTCGCGCTCGTCCATGCAAGGCGATAGGCAGACCGAACGGTGAAGATACCGTTCTTCTCCGGCGCCCAGGCGATGGTGTCGTCGGTGACGCGCGGCGAGGTGCGGATGCTGGTGATGACGTCGATGTCCGCTGGGAGGAAGTGGCGGCGGAGGAGGTCTGTGCGCCATGACCCACCACCATCCAGGAGCTCGGCCACCCTCCTTAGGCGACAGGTGCCCTGCTGCGTGATGGGCTGGCACGAGGGCTCCCTAGGAAGCCAGCGGTCGCGCCAGATGCGGATGTCCTGGCCATCCCCGACACGCCAGATGATGCCCTTCTTCAAGAGCTCCAGGCCGTGCTGAATAGCCTCCCAGGTCGGGGAGGCGTTCCCCGAGAACACCGTATCCTCGACAAAAGACTCAACTGTCAAGAAAAGACCACGTGGTAAAACCGTACGCTGTCAGCCAGATCGAACGGCCCAGAAAGAACACGTTCCTCAGGATCGCTAGTGAGGCAGGTATTTCAGCGTTCTTTATAGAATTAACAATAGATAGACATATAGACAAACAGATTGATTGATGAACAAATGTGAACTCTGCTGAGATGAACAAATTTTATTTCACACATGCACACAGACGCAGCAGGCGCTCTTGTGCCAGCACATACGCACACACGCACACGATGGAGTACATCCATTCTTTTTGCGGGGGGAAAGAAAATTCTCATTACTCAAGGGGGCCTCTCAGCCATAGCCAAGTTTACAACAAAGTCCGGCCCAGCAGTAAACCAGACTGCCGTACGTGGGGTACTACGGCCGTACACGGCCAGCTCATGGCTAACATTGTTCTGCCAGCAGCTACAATGGGTGAACAAAATCTCCCTGGCATCTAGCTCAACTAATCTGTTTATTTCCTCTACGAGTGTACGATGCTGCGACCTGTCTGTCATGGGTGCTCTGACACTAGTAGAAAACAGGGCTTTGGTCCTGGCCTGGCCAGCCCATTAGTCCCGGTTCAGTGACGAACCGGGACCCATGGGGGCATACGTCCCGGTTCGTGCGCCCAGGGGGCCGGCCGGGCCTCGTGGGGCATTGGTCCCGGTTCGTCTGGACCCTTTGGTTCCGGTTCCAGACACGAACCGGGACCAATGGGCCTCGCTCCTGGCCCACATCCATTGGTTCCGGTTCATGGATGGAACCGGGACCAAAGGAGGTCCTTTAGTCCCGGTTCCAGCCACCAACCAGTACCAATGAGGTGCCTATATATACCCCCGCAAGCAGAGCACTCCATTGCTTTGTTTTTTCTGGCCGGCTAGGGGAGGGCTTTGTGGTGCTCTAGCTCACCTCCTATGCACATGAGGTATTCGATGAAATGCCTGAGCCACACTACTTAAGCTTTCTTCTCTCCAAGCTCGACCTCCAAGCTCCATTTTCCTCAAGATTTGTTTAGGTTTAGCGGTCCATCACGTCCCGTCCCCGTCTTCACCGCCGTCGATCGCCCGCGCCGATCTCGTCGCCGGCACCACCGTGGTGAGCTTCTTGTTCTTATCTTATTTCTAAAAGAGAAAAATTCTTACTTGTATGATTTAGATAGATACTTGTATAATTATATATAATGCACGCAGATGAACCGTCAATGGATGTACGGTGACAGACGCACCTCCGAGTACATTAAGGGCGTGCATAATTTTCTCGAAGTGGCTGAGGCAAACAAGCAGAATGGTTTTATGTGTTGTCCATGCCCTATATGTGGGAATACGAAGTCTTACTCTGACCGAAAAATCCTTCACACCCACCTGCTTTATAAGGGTTTCATGCCACACTATAATGTTTGGACCAAGCACGGAGAAAGAGGGGTTATGATGGAAGACAACGAAGAAGAAGAGGATGATGACAACTATGTGCCCCCTGGATACGGTGATCCTGCAACGGGGGAAGCTGAAGATCAAGAGGAACCAGACGATGTGCCTGATGATGATCTCCGCCGGGTCATTGTTGATGCAAAGAGACAGTCCGAAAGTGAAAAGGAGAAGCTGAAATTCGATCGCATGTTAGAGGATCACCAAGGTGGCGAAATCAGGATAGTCCTGGACAAGCAGAGCTAACTGAATATCATGATGCAGCCCTTCGTGGAATTTCTCCTGCTTCGGTCATCAGTAGGTATGTCTTCTTCAGCATAGCGAGACAAGTCAAGGAATTCGCGCTGATAAACTTCCACAGTCTTGTTACCTTGAACAAGACTACGGAACTCGGCCTTCTTCCGTGCTATGACAGCTTGAGGAATGTAGCGAGCACGGAAAGCAATCTTGAATTCTGCCCAAGTGACGACGGTACCAGGTGGTAGGGTCTGTCGGTGAGTGGCCCACCATTGTGATGCGGGACCCTTCAGAAGGTATGTCGCAAAGGTGACATAATTGGCCAGGGCGACATCAGCAGACTCCATCTCATAGGAGATGTCACGCAGCCAGTCCACGGCATCCAGCGGGTTGATTGTGTTGCGAAAGAACGACGGGTTGAGCCGCATAAATTCTGGCAAGGTGATGGAAGGTGGCGGCTGGTCGGCATTGGGACGGGGAAATTGTTGCATAATCCCCGTCATGAACTGACGGTTGAGTTCAAACTGTTGCATCATAGCAGCCATATAGTCAGGCGGTGGCGGCGGAGGTGGATTGTTATCACCCATCCTGTTAAATCAACAGGGGTAGTTTAGCAGAAGCCAATGCGAGTGTTTAGCAACAAGCATGATGTAACACGATGGAATTTAAGTAGTAGAACAGATGCTTAATAGTAGTCATTAAGTCTTACAGGTCCATACAGAGTCGGTTACATTTGGGCAGCATAACGGCACAAATTCAAAAGCTAGACATACTAGGCGGCGCGCAGGCTCACGGTAAGGAAGTACACAACGAGACATAGCAAAGGCTACATCAACGTCGGAGAAAACCACTGAAACGGGGTAGCTGCAAGTGCGGACGACGGACGTTCGTCGCAGAAGGATCCTACGCTCCATGTGCACTCTGATGCAGAACCCGGTCTCGAGCTGTAAGAAGAGGTCCACGTGCAGGTGTGTGACCTCCCACAGCAGGCCAATCGATCCCTGATGGCATCTCGGTCCTGCTCGGGTAAAGAATGTGCTCCGGATGTATCCCTGCACGAACAGATGGTAGCAACTGCGTCATAGCCTCATAGAGTCGTCCTCGAGTGGCAAACAACTCGACAGCAAGAGCGCGAATAGTGCGATCCAGAGCTTGAGTACACTGGATCAGAACTCGCTGATCGTAGCGACAAGGCTCGTAAGGGGCACAGACAGCTGTGTAGTATCCAGTAGCATCTCCAGCAGGGGCATACGGAATGTACCGATACTCAGAAGCATCCAAGCTAGCACTGTGCTCTCCTCGGAGACGTGCGACAGCAGAGTAAGCGGCATCATGGACTGCCATCTCAATCGTCACGCCGATACCGTGAAAACGGTGTAGCTCAGTGTCAGAGTCATCCTGCTGATCGTAGATGCAAACATCAGCATAGTACTGCTCTAGGTTGAACTCACGATAGACCTCGTAGACCATGTACTCGGGGCACCAGCGATATCCCAGCCTGATTAAGAGGGCGATCAGAACAGCTGGAAACCCAGGGACGTCTCGAGCACAGGTGCGACGCACAAGCTGCGTCGTAGGGCGAGGTGGAAGCACAAGATTCAGGATTGTCATTCGACGACGAGAAATATAACAGATCTCGAATTCAAAGGTTAAACAAAACAATGGAAAGGAAAATGATTATCAGACTAATCAGATCAAAGACAGGGAAATCGCACTGAATCCAGCTCTCCGGTTGGATAGAATTTACGAGATCCTAAGTGTCGGTGTTAGTAATTTATTAAACTCGAATAGAAGAGAGATCAGGGTCCCAGAGTAAAGATCGAGGAATAAAAGATCCTAGTACCACCCAGTTGGCGACGTGGGCCCGTAAGCCACACAGCCAAGTTAGTAAAACAGTTTTTGACGTCTAGACTCAACTTCGGCCAAGGAATTGGATAGGGGGATTCCTAGAGACAGTCGGCTCTGATACCAACCTGTGACGACCCCGGCTTAATCGTGCACTAACCATACACGCAAATGCACACGATCAAGCCTAAGGACTCACTTGAAGATATCACAACACAACTCTAAAACATAAATAAAATCATACAAGCGTAATATTACAAGCCAGGGCCTCGAAGGCTCGAATACATAGCTCGATGGCATACAAGTGTCAGCGGAAGCATTAGATATCTGGGTACAGATATATTACAGAAAGAGAGATAAGCCTTCACAGAGGCAAAGCGAAATAAAACTCTACGATCGAAAGGCGTAGGCCTCCTGCCTAGGACCCTCCGAATCCTACTCCTGGTCGTCGGTCGGCTCCTCGTAGTAGTAATCACCGGGAGGGTAGTAGTAGTAGCCATAGTCGTCTGTAGGGGCAGCTATCTCAGGGGCTCCATCATCTGGCGGCGTCAATTGGATATGGGGGAAAAAAGAAAGTAAAGCAAATGTGAGTACTCCTCCGAAGTACTCAGCAAGCAAGGATCTACACTACATATGCAACATTTTCAAAAGAGGGCTGTATATGTGGACTGGGCTGCAGAAATGCCAGAATAGAGAGGGAAAGCCTAGTCCTATCGAAGTCGAGCATCTTCAACATCTTCATCGGTCTTGCAGCATTAGAAGAGTGCAGATTAACATAAAGTAAAATAGTTGTAGAATCATCAACCTCGGCCAGAGATCCTTTCTCGACTCCCTGTGAGAAAGCAATCCCAGAGCCATACTATCCAGTTCTCATCTCAGTTCTAGTTGTACCGATCGGGATACAACTCCGAGTGTCCGTTACCGTAGGACAGGCTATCAATAGATTAGTTCTTCCCTGCAGGGGTGCACCAACTTACCCACCACGCTCGCTTAACTCCGGCCGGACATGCTTTTCTGGGTCATGCCCGGCCTCAGCTAAGCAACACGCCGCAACCCGACCAAATACTTAACAGAGAGGTCAGCACGCCGGACTAACATATGCCCCCAGGGGTCTTGGGCCATCGCCCCTGACGCTCCTGCACGTTGCGTACACCGCCGGTGAGCAGACCTAGCAACCCCTTATACAAGTGCGGTTGCGTTCCCAGTCCAACCCAGCGTGTGCCGCTCAGTTGCTGACGTCTATTAAGCTTCGGCTGAAGTATACGACGCAGAACGCCCATACTATGCCCATGTGATGGTTAGTGCTATCAGGCCAGAGGCTCCTCGGCTCAAATATCCAAACTGTTTAGTGGATTAGGAGTGCGCGGTAATGAGCAGAGACTCATGATCGATGTGACCCCGTCGCCCCGTCTCGAGGACTTGCGGCAAGGGCTAGGAATGCCCGGCCACGCCTCGTAGTTATCTCGCGGGCACCTCTAAGGTCAACCCGACTCCACATCACTTCACATCCATGCTCGCGCGGGTACCCCTCAGGGCCGACCCGTCTTTAGTGTCATGGTTCAGTGATCAACCATAGTATCCAAATTATCCGTGTGTCTGACACCAAGGGGGAATCCTGAGGAATCACCCTCGATGGAATTTCCCTCTGATGTTACCGTCAAGGTGAACGAAGGAGGAATCACCCTCGAGGTCCACACTTGAGGTGTTGCACGACGGCGTCGGTATCGGGGGTGGTGTAGTAGGAATCACCCTCGCTTACCACGACCGATTAACTAACCTACAAGGTTATCATCAGAAGTGCTGACGAGGTATCACCCTCGGCACCCGATAGTAACCCAGTAGTGTCGAGCAAGTTAAGGGGGAAGTGACGTGCGGTGCCAGGGTCTGATCTTCGATCCCGTTGCTCGGGTCTTCTGAGAGTCCAGCGGGGCAGTCGGAACAAGTGGGTCACTGATAAGGCTCTACCCATCCTATACTAAACAGTTTAGGATAGCAGGAAAGTATAACCAACAGGTTACAAGTAAACAGGCTATGCAGCAGATATAGGACAACAGTAGCAGCAGTAACTTCTAATGCAAGCATAAGAGGGAAGAGAGTGGGCGATATCGGAATGCTCAAAATGGGGGTGCTTGCCTGTTTGCTCGACGGCAAGGGCAGGGTCGTCGGGGACGTAGTCGTACTCCGGAGCGGCGTCTGTCTCGGGAGTTACGTCAACGTCGGGGTCTACCGAGAGAGAAGAGGGGGAGGAAACAAATAAAAACACAGCAACGATGCAATACAGGGTATGCTACGACTATGATGCAGTGCAGGGTTGCCTAAAGATGCATCTAGGTTATTTTAGTTATTTTAGGATTAAAGTTGGATTTATTATCCGGTGGTTAGTGCAGGGTTGCCTAAAGATGCATCTAGGTTATTTTAGTTATTTTAGGATTAAAGTTGGATTTATTATCCGGTGGTTATGCACTATTCATCTACCGGATACGGACGAAAAGTTACGGGTTCTCCTACGTAGGAGGTTCCAACAAGGTAACAGAAGGCACGATCAAACTCGTCTCATCGTTCTGAGTAACTTTCATGTTTTAAGTTTTTCGATCTGAGCTACGGTTTAAAAGTTATTAATTTTCGAAGTTTTAAATGATTTTCTGGAATTATTTTTATTAACAGAATTGAATTATGACATCAGCATGATGCCATGCTGACATCAGTAGGTCAACAGGTCGGCTCACCAGTCAAACCTGACATGTGGGTCCTAATTAACCTAATTAGCAGGTGGGCCCACACTGTCAGCGTCTAACTAATTACCAGATTAACTTAATTAATCAGAAACAGTAATTATGCGCGTGGGTCCCACATGTCAGCTGCTGGGGCCGGCCCAGTCAGCAGTTGACCTGGTCAACTAGGTCAACTGGGTCCATGAGGCCCAGCTGCCAGTGACTCAGGGGGCCCCACCTGTCGGGCCACGTCGACGACACGTCGGCGCCAGCGCCGGAATAGCGCCGGCGAGCTCTTCGCGGCAGTGACCTCGCCGGAGAGGCTCGGGTTTCGCCTACAGAGGGCCAAAACGGGCGCGGTCTATCTCGTTCGAACAAGGGCGATGTGCCGCTTCTCGCGGTGGCGGTGGTTTCGCCGGAGCTGGCCGAAAACGGCGCCGGCGTTGAGCAAAGGCGGCGGCGCATTCGGGAGCTCTACGGGGTCGGTGTTGCGGCGTGCTACGGAGCGAACGAAGAGGCTAGGCAGGTGCGGCGCAACGCGGTGGGCACAACACGTTTGACCCCGTGACCATTTGGTCACCGGAAGCACGCCGGTGACGAGCACAGGCGGAGTCGCATTCGGGCGCACGTCGATCTAGGGGCTAGAGGGCACGGGGAAGCTCGTGCATGGGTACGTTCGGCTCCTGGAAGCACCAGGAGCACGATGCCGTGCTCAGGCGGGCATGACAGAGGCCAGGGCTACGGCGGCGAGGCGCTCAACGACGGCGAGCTCAGGGCATCGACGTCAGCTAACTATAGGCGTTGACAGGCAGCGCAAAGCAACGGGGAGGAAGGAGGGAAGCTCACCGAGTGGTCACGAAAGACCGTTGGCAAGTTAGTAGCAGCAGGGTTCGCCGGAGAGAAAAGGGGATCGGCGGCGGCCTGAGGTTGCAGACGATGGCGAGGGCTCGGTGCAGAGGCTCCCAGCTCCGCCCAGTGGCACTGGTCGATGCAGCGTTCGACGGCGAAGCTGGCAGGCACGGAGAGGCGACGAGGCGGTGGCTGTGGCCACGGAAACGACGGACACGCGGCGGCGGTGGCGCTCGGCCTCGATGGATCTGAGGGAGTGGTTGAGCTCACCCTTATCCTCTCTGCTGCCCTGTAGTGTCGGCGGGGCGGCGGCGTGTCTGCGCGCGAACGGCGCGCGAGCGCTCGGCCATGGAGGAGACGACACGCGAGGGAGAGAGAGGTAGTTGGGCCAGGTGGGCCGCGGTCGGGGCACTGTGCACTTAGGCCCAGTGTACAGTGCCTCGTTTTATTTTTCTGTTTTTGTTTTCTATTTTTCTTTTATTTCTTTTCTGCTTGGAAATAGTGAGGCCATTTGTGCTCTTTTGTAAAATATGGGACTTGGTCCAAATATTAATATGCAATGTAAACATTCACTAAAAATTGGTTTGAGCAAAGTTGGGCTTCATTTGAAATTGATATGATTTTAGATGTATTATATATTGCTGTTTTGGTGCTGTTTTATATTGTTTGAATCATTTCATTAATCCAAGTATTACTGGGGATATTTTTATGAGTACTTCTGGAATATTTGCTATTTAGTGAACATTTTTGCAACAGTGTTTGAGCAAATTTATTTTGCACTTTTGAATTTGAGTTGATTTTCAGAATGGAGTTGAATTGTTTTGGTTAACCACTATGTTTAAGCACTGCAATGATATGACTTGGCATTATTAGCAGTAGATTACAGTGACTAATACACATGGGTGTTACACCTCTCAACTTTTTAGCACATGCTATGTGGGTGAAATGATGATACCATGCCAACTTTCAACCTTTTCAGAGTTCATTTGTAGTGCTTTTCAATTTCAGGGTCATATATCTCAAAAAAATCAGTAAATGCATGAAAAATAACAAATGAAGTCAGAAAGGGTTGAAAATTGATGATGTTGCTTTGAATGACGCATTTTGAACACACAAAAAGTCTGGAGTTCAAATAAGTTCAAAAAAATAAAATCCCTTTGTAACAGACGAGTTTCCGTATGAAACGCTGATACTTCGAAAGAGATTGTCCGTTTTGTACGTGAAGTGCATCCAGTTTTTGCCGTAACCCTCTCAACTTTTTAGCACATGCTATGTGGGTGAAATGATGATACCATACCAACTTTCAACCTTTTCAGAGTTCATTTGTAGTGCTTTTCAATTTCAGGGTCATATAGCTCAAAAAATCAGTAAATGCATGAAAATAACAAATGAAGTCAGAAATGGTTGAAAATTGATGATGTGGCTTTGAATGGTGCATTTTGAACACACAAAAAGTCTGGAGTTCAGATAAGTTCAAAAAAATGAAATCCCTTTGTAACAGACGAGTTTTCGTTCGAAACCCTGATACTTCGAAAGAGATTGCCTGTTTTGTACACGAAGTGCATCTAGTTTTTGCCGTAACCCTCTCAACTTTTTAGCACATGCTATGTGGGTGAAATGATGATACCATGCCAACTTTCAACCTTTTCAGAGTTCATTTGTAGTGCTTTTCAATTTCAGGGTCATTTAGCGCAAAAAGAATGAACTAATAGCAAAAAGAATGAACTTAAAATAATCAATTAAAATATTCTGTTATGATCAACTAAAACAAAACTATAATATTCTTCAATAGCAAAAAGAATCAACTAAAAAGCTTTTATAAAACTCTAATAGCAAAAGGAATCAACTAAAAAGCTTTTATAAACCTCTAGTATTTTTGAAACTAAAATTATAAAAATTTTATGCAACTAAAATTATCAAAGTATTTTCTGTTCAAAACATTAATAGCAAAAAGAATTATCATAAAGAATTTTTTTGTTAGAAACTTTAATAGCAAAAATAATTACATAAGAATTTTTTGTTAGAACTAAAATAACAAATTATTTTTGAATATATGTTTAAAACACAGTAATATTAAATAGCAGGAAAAAGAATCACTCAAAAATCTATTTTTATAGTAAAGTTATTCACAAACTAGTGATTCACACAAATTTCAAAGAATTCAAATTTAAACTATTCAAATTTGAAAACTAATGGCACCAGTAGAAAGTTTATAATTTTTGTGACCTAACAGCAAAAAGAATTAAGAAAAATAAAGCAAAAAACAAAAGAAAATAAATAATGCAAAAAACAAAACAAAAAAACAGGAAAAAAATTAAAAAAATACCGCCTACTGGGCCACCACGGCCTGAATACGACTAGAAACCCAACTCGGCAGGTGGGCCAGAATTCAGGCCCGCAGTAGGCCCAGTAGGCCCACAGGCACTTTAATGAAGTTCTAAGGTATGATGAGCATGATGGAATTGGCCATAGGAGTCAAACACAGATACAGGGCTTCCGTGATGCCGTGGATGTTTGGGGTTTGATAGATCTAGGCTTTCAAGGGAGGAAGTGGACTTTCGAGAAAAAGGTGGTGGGAGGTTCTTACACACGGGTCAGACTAGATAGGGCACTCGGTTCCGTTGAATGGTGTGCACAATTCCCGCTGGCAACTGTTGAGCATCTTACAGCAGCAACATCAGATCACTCCCCGATCCTGGTGAAGCTCACCCCTCCGGCTATCAGGAGCAACGCCCAGCAAATATTCCGTTATGAATGTATGTGGGACACTCATGAAGAACTCACTCCCACTGTCCAAGGGGCATGGGAAACAAACAGGCCAAATCATACGGCCGCCCAGGTGCGTGCCAATCTGGAGTCTCTGTCCAAAAATTTGGGTGTTTGGAGTAAGACGACTTTTGGTAGTGTACGGACGGAGATCAAAAAGTTGAAGAAGGAATTGGACAGATTGAGAAGTGACCCAGCCCGAGTAGGGCCGAGCCATGTTGAGATCAAAATTAATGATCGTCTAATAGAACTTTACTTGCGAGAGGAGCTTATGTGGCGGCAAAGGTCGAGAGTGCAATGGTTATCGGAGGGTGACCGTAACACTCATTTTTTTCACCTCAGAGCCTCGATCCGGCACCGTAAGAACTTGATTAAAGCATTGCAGAAACATGATGGACAGCTGACGGATGACCTGACGGAGATGCAGCAGCTCGCGCTTGAATACTATAAAAATTTATACACATCAGAAGGAGTTCAAGGAATGAATGAAGTACTGCAGCATGTGCCGTGTAAGGTAACAGCGGGCATGAATGAAAAACTGATGGCGCCATACACAGAACAGGAGGTAAAGCGTGCACTTTTCCAAATGTTTCCAACAAAGGCCCCCGGGCCAGATGGATACCCGGCGCATTTCTTTCAACGCCATTGGGACATTTGTGGAGCAGCCGTCACGAGGGCAGTTTTGGGCATTGTTCGTGGGGAGGAAAGTCCTGCTTGTGTTAATGACACCATGTTGGTCCTGATCCCAAAGGTATCTAACCCCACTCTCTTGTCCCAATTCCGCCCGATCAGTTTATGCAACGTTTTTTATAAAATAGCTTCAAAGGTTCACGCAAATCGTTTGAAGGAGATTCTCCCGGAGATCATCTCGGAAGAACAATCAGCGTTTGTGCCAGGAAGGCTTATCACAGATAACATTATATCAGCTTATGAGTGTTTGCACTTTATGAAAAGTAACAGGTCAAAATCTAATAACTATTGTGCCCTGAAATTGGATATGATGAAGGCGTACGACAGAGTAGAATGGAGTTATTTGGAAGCCATAATGAGGAAGCTGGGGTTTGCTGAACCATGGATCTCAGTCATCATGAACATGGTTAGCTCAGTCTCCTTTTCTATTCTGTTTAATGGGAACCGGTTGGAGGAATTTAAACCAACTCGTGGAATTCGGCAGGGAGATCCTATCTCTCCATACCTCTTCTTGCTAGAAGCAGAGGGCCTTTCGTGCCTATTGAAGTCTCAGAATGAATCATCCCAGCTTTGCGGCATTAAGGTGGCTACGACGGCACCGTTGGTGAACCATCTTTTATTCGCGGATGATAGCCTGCTGTTCTTTAAGGCGAGTGTTGATGGAGCTGAAAAGGTTTCAAACCTCATACTGTCATGCTTCGGGACAGAGGATAAATAGGGAAAAATCTTCAATCTTCTTTAGTAAAGGATGCTCGGGAATAGTCAGGGATGCAGTCAAGGGCTGCTTGCATGTGCCCAATGAATCCTTAAGCGACAGATATCTTGGCATGCCAACTGACGTTGGTCACTCAAAAATGGGTACCTTCAAATATCTGAGTGACCGAGTGTGGGACAAGGTGAAAGGTTGGATGGGAAAATGCTTATCTTCAGGCGGCAAGGAGGTGCTTATAAAGTCGGTTGCCCATGCCATCCCAGTATATTCAATGTCCTGTTTTAAGCTCCCTAGAGGCTTATGCAATCATTTAAACTCCATCATTAGGAGGTTTTGGTGGGGGTGCAAACAGGGCAAGAGGAAGCCAGCATGGGTGTCATGGGAAGTGATGACGAGACCCAAATATTTGGGAGGATTAGGGTTCGGCGATTTTGAGCTTTTTAACCTTGCACTACTTGCAAGACAGGCTTGGAAAATGCTCCAAGAACCAACCTCATTGAGTGCCAGGATTCTTAAATCAGTGTACTATCCGGGTACAGATTTTCTCAATGCAGAAGTTGGGTCTAGGCCATCTCAGATTTGGAGGGCAATACATGAGGGTAAGGAGATACTCAAACAGGGGATCATACGAAGAATCGGGAATGGACGATCGACGAATATTTGGGATGATAATTGGATTCCCAAGGAAGCATCTTTGCGCCCAATTACCTACCTAGTCCCGAACCCTCCCGAGATGGTTTCTGAGTTGCTCTTACCGGCGATGGCAGCATGGGACGAACAGTTAGTCCGGGGAATTTTTCTGCCCATTGATGCCGAAGCAATACTGAAGATCCCAGTTTGCACTAGGAACACAGAGGATTTCTGGGCTTGGAACCCTGACAAAAAGGGCATGTTCACAGTGAGTTCAGCCTACAGATTTTTGGTAAATACAAAATATACGAGAGAAGGATGGCTGCATGAGCGTGCTGGCTCATCGAGCTACGATCGTGAGGAGAAAGACTGGACGAAGCTTTGGGGACTTACAGTCCCATCAAAAATCAGAATTTTTCTCTGGCGCCTTGCACGACACCCTTTACCAACGACAGACGTGATGAACAAAAGAAACATGGCAACCAGGGATGCATGCCAGCTGTGTGGGGTGCGGGATTCATGGCGCCATGCGCTTATATCATGCACTATGGCAAGGAGTACTTGGTCACTGGCAGAGCCGGAGCTAGTATCAAAGATGACAGAAAATGTGGAGCCACGGGCGAAGAACTGGCTGTTCGAGTTAAGTGAAACATTGGATCATTGCTCGTTTACCTCAATGGTAATCACTCTTTGGGCCATCTGGTTCGCAAGGAGGAAAGCAATCCATGAGAGTATCTTTCAATCTCCTCAGCAAACATCATCGTTTGTTACATCGTATATGAACGAGCTGAGCAAACTGGCCACCGTTGTGCCAAGGCAGGTCCCAGGTGCTGTCCAACATAACTCTTCCAATTCCTGGATTGCATCACCGGTGGGAGTGGCGAAGTTGAACGTGGATGCAGCGATTTTGCGCAACAAAAGAGGTGGAGCGGTGGCCGCCGTTTGCCGGGACCACACAGGGCTCTACCTCGGCTCCTCGGCCATCCTGGTTCGAGGCATCACTGACCCAATGATTCTTGAAACTTTTGCTTGCAGAGAAGCATTGGCCCTAGCAGATGATCTAAACATCCAGAGAGTGATGGTGGCATCGGACAGTTTAGGCGTGGTGAAGGATATTAATTCTGGTACTAGAGGCCCTCACTCAGCAATAGTACATGAAATAACAGAACATAGTAGTAGTTTTATTTTGTGCTTTTTTGTTCATGAGCGTAGGAACCATAATTTCGAAGCTCATAATCTCGCCAAATCGGCCTGTAATCTAGGCTTAGGTAGACATGTTTGGTTGGACACTCCTCATGACCCGAACCGTGTACCTATGAACATTACCGTTGAGTAATAAAGTGGCGAGATTTCTCAAAAAAAAAATGTTGTTTGCATGTATTTTCCTTTAATCACCTCATGAATCATCTTGACTTGTCTGTTCTCTTCTACCAAATCGTTCTTCAATTCGAGATAAGTTGTACATGAAAAAAATCCACCTTGATGTTCGGATTCCATTCAGGCGATCAGATCATAGTTCCAGTCACAGTACATGTTGAATTTTCTGTTCATATTTCAAGCCTTTTTGGACAAAATACAACAAATTCATGGCACATGGTTGACCGTTTCAAATTTCCTTTGACGAGTAGCTTCACCTCGTTGTTTGATACGACTTTCGTGTTGTATGTTTTCTGTTTCACAAATCGTAGACAAGTAGATCTACATGTCACTACTGTACTTTAATACGCATGTCACACTCGTAATCTCCTTCACCCCTAATCTCATTCACTAGTCTCTTCTAATCTACACAACCTTCAAAAAAATTATTTAATGGGCCTATAAATATTTAATTAAGAATATTCAAATGGTACCGTCACTGGGAATTCTTTCAATGTAGGCTATTTCATGACAATTATTGCACGATTATATGTT
Source organism: Thinopyrum elongatum (assembly GCA_011799875.1). Lineage (NCBI taxonomy): Eukaryota > Viridiplantae > Streptophyta > Magnoliopsida > Poales > Poaceae > Thinopyrum > Thinopyrum elongatum. The sequence goes on from CM022303.1 coordinate 80,773,857, forward strand.
TCAAACTGAATTTCTTTCAAAGGAGGCTAGTTGGTAATTCATTGCACATTTATCTATTTCAAGTTGATTTCCCTCTGACAAAAGAAGTCCTCTTCTGGGACTTGGTTGCATTGCTCATTCCTCTAGCTGAACAAATTATTCCCTCCAGCAAGGAAATGATAGGCGGCGGCAGTTTCAAGCACATGCTACTCAACATGAGACTACCCATTAGCCACAACAGTCAAATTACTATGTCGCTGGATTAGCTACCGAAGCAGACGCTTTAGAGATGGGATATAGCGTTTAGCTGCCTGACCACCCGCGAAATGGATCTTTGGGGGGAGGTACCCTCAAGTTTCTGTACACATGAAGGTTTGTGCCTAACACAATGTTCCTAACATCTTCCAGTCCCACAATCTAATTACAGAAACACCCACAATCTTGAATGCACATCATTGAAGCCGTACATAAAGGAAGGGGAAATGGTGCTACTTGCAATAGTGTTTGTAGTGGCAGCTTGGAGCATGAAAAGCTCGTTCAGAAGCACTGATACTTATAGTACCCAGCTAGCGTAGTCGTCTGGTGCCACATGATGGAGCATTGATGTATGAATCAATGATTGTGGTACTTCTATTGCCCATGATTTTTATTAACTCTATGCGAAATTTAATGGGTTTCTGCATGACAATCATGTAGGGCTTGTAACATAACTAAATGATCTTGGACATTGCTAGTGTGACACAATGGTCGTGAATGTGTGTGTGTGCGCACACGCACGATGATATGAAATAGTTGCCAATCATACCAGGGTACACCATCAATATTTTTAGGCCGGAGTATTTATGTGGCGACATTAGTTCTCAGTGCAAAATTATGATTAGAGAAAAATTCACTGTAGGTCCTTAAACTTGTAATGGTGGTCACTTTAGTCCCCGTAGTTCAAAATACCCGAAATACCACCCTTCAACTTGCTCGAGGGGTTCACATACGGTCCAAAATATGATTTGCTCTATGTATGTGCTGATTTGGCAGTGGTCAAGTCGATCCACATGGCCGCTGACTGCCACGTCATCTCAGCCGCTTGAATACACAGGGAACTAGGGGGTCTTTTGCAAAAACGACGAACAGGAACGGCAGCGACGACGCGTCCTGCACTGTGTGCCGGAGCTGCAGGTCGAGGCCGACGGAGTGGGGCTGCGCTGGTTCCTAGAGGTCGGCGTGACGGCGTTCCTCAGGCTGCTGCCGGTGGCCGGCGGCTGCGAAGGTGGTTGGACCGGCGAGTCCGGGCCGGGGAGGAGCGGGAGCTTGGCGGAGGAGGCGGCGTTGGCGGAGGAGGCCGACAGCGGCGTGGGCGGGAGCTCGATACTGTTGTCCATCGCGCACTCGTCGTCGTCCACGTACACGACTCTCGCCGCCTTCGGGGTCCACGGCGACGAGGGTTGCGCCTTGTCCGGCCACTCGCTGCACTTCCTCGACGACCTCTTCCCGCCGTCCCCGTCGACATCGGCAAGCTGGTCGCCTGCGCCAGCGGATGCAGCCTCGCCACCATAGCTCTCCTTCCTGTCACTGTCAGCTTTGCAGTACTCCTTGGCACACAGAAGAAGACGCGCCTCTGGTCCCATGATCCGCAGCTGCTGATCCCCATCATTCAGAAGCTGCATGTCCTCCTGTTCATACATACAGTAAATTACCAAATCATTCCTCAAATCTAATGCTATTGTGTAATCCTTTTGGAGCAAATGCTATAACAAAAAATCAGAAAGATTATTATGATGCAACTGGTGCAGTTGATGAACTGCAGCTACTGGCAATCAAGTGTGTTACCTTGAGAGATAGGAAAGAAGTGGACAGAGCAGCCACATGCCCCTCCAGCCTGGTGTTCTTCTCCAGCATTGCCTCATACTTCTCCTGCACAACAGATTCAGTGTCAACTCCACATCAGGCACATGATTAACTCATCATGAAATGCAGGTAAAGTTGATATGTACTGTACAATGAGAGCAGGAGCTGGGCAAAGATTGGTTAAAATTCAGATGTACCTTGAGGAACAAAACCTCCTCCTCCAGCTTGCCATTCGCCCGTGTCGCGCTGGCGTACTTCTCCTGAAAACAGATCCACAGAAATGGCTTCAGCATGATCAACAATGTGGAGAAAACAATTCAACCAGGAAGACATAATTTGAGTATTCAAATTTAACTTGACAGCCATTTCTTGCAAGATAACTAACTAGACAAGTGTGATGAATTTAAGCTGAGGAGGAGTTGGCCGAATTAGTGTACCTCCAAGGATAGAACCTGCTTTTCCAGATTGCCATTGGCCTTCAGCACACACTCATACTTGTCCTGCAAGTAAGATCACCATGAGTTCAAGATCAGCTAAGGAAATACTCAATGGAATAAACAAAAAGAAAGTAAACTTTGCAATTCTTACAGCACTAGTGGAAAGAGATATCCATTCTGATGACTAAAACTACCTATGTCAAGTGTACTTTGCAGTATATCTGCAGATTCATCAATGGAAATAAAAAGGTGCTTTGGCTAAACATCCACCTTAACCTCAGTGTAAAAAATATGAGAAGCAAAGCTGAGAAAGGTTGGTGTGTACTGCAGGTGTCTCTGCAATGCCTTCCATGGATTTCGAGTCGCGCGACTAGTCGTCGACTAGTCGATGAGTGACAAAAAAAATGTCGACTCAACTTAGTGTCGACTCGAGTTGCGAGTCGCGACTAGTCGCAACCGTAGGCTCGACTTTTTCCGAGTCGCTACCCCAGAGCGACTCAGATGAGTCGCGACTCGAAAACCATGATGCCTTCCCAGAGGAGACAAGTTGAGACCTACAAATGTGTCATGCTTTGGAAAGGCAAACCTGCTCCTGCATCTTACAAATTTCAGATGCAGTACTGCAATGTAGTACTATGACACAACCAAAACCAAGACTTGCCACTTGGAAGCAACTCAAATGTCAAAATTTCTTTCTTTCTTTAACTGAAACTAAAAAAACAAGACTATCAGGAAACCAAAACCAAAGACTTGCCACTTCCAAACAAACTCAAATGCTTTCTTTAACTGAAACTCCAACACCAAAGTTTTCACATAAGAAGGAACCAGAAACATGCACACCCTGAAAACTGACAAGTGTGCATCACAATTCACAAGTAAGGGGGTGTGCTCCATTCAGGCATGCATGCATGTCCCATTTTCTGATAATTTTGGCAACAAATATACATGATGCAAAACAGAGAAATGTAATTTATTTATTTTGAGGGGTAGAGAGATGTAAATTTGATAGCAAACATGCATGATGAAAATTGCAACGAAAAGAGATGCATATCAGAGGACAAATAACTGTGATCACCTGATAAGTCTCATGAGAAATGTAGGCTTTGACTGCCTCAGATTTCACCTCATTGTTCATTGTGCCTTGATGTACCTTCACCGGCTGCTGCATGTGCCTTCATACACAAATTCAGAGCAACAGAATTCAGTGCCAACACAGAACTAGCACTGCTACTTACTGTATGCCAAAATGATGACAATTCAGCACAAGTAATCAAACGTAGCACAAATTACCATTGATTTAATCAGCACAAGTGCCTTCATACACAAATACTGTATAACAAAATTCAGTGTTAACACAACAACACTGGCATTGCTAGTTTGCTACTTACTGTGTGAAAGAATCTTAACAATATTAGTAACATTAGCAATTCAGAGCAAATGGTCAGCTTTAATACAAACATTTCTTTGTCACATGCAAGACTCAATGGAAGATCGAATCAGCATTGAGGAAGAAGAAGAAATTGCAAGAGAAGATGGCACGAGAAGGGGGGGAAATGGGACCTTTTTACTCCAGTGAGCTCCTCCACCTGCATGTTTGCCTTGAGGGTGTAGCCGTCCGCGGACACGGGATCTCCGCGATTCCACCCTGGAGGCGGCACCCAGTACGGGTCGACGTCCCGGCGCAGGGCTGCAAGCTCGGCCGGCTCGAGCCAGTACTCCATGGTGCCATCGGCATTGTGGCGGCGAGAGTTACGTACGTGGACGACGACGAGTGCGTGATGGACGGCAGTCTCGAGCTCCGCCCACGCCGCCGTCAGCCTCCTCCACCAACGCCGCCTTATCCGCCAAGCTCCCGCTCCTCCCCGGTCCGGACTCGACGGTCGAACCAGCTTGGCAGCCGCTGGCCACCAGCAGCAGCCCGAGGGACGCCGACCTCCAGGAGCCAGCGCAGCCCCACTCCGTCGGCCTCGACCTGCAGCTCCAGCACACGGCGCAGGGTGCGTCGTCGCTGCCGTTCCCGTGCATCGTTTTTGCAAAAGACCCCCTAGTTCCCTGCGTATTCAGGCGGCTGAGACGGCGTGGAAGTCAGCGCCCACGTGGATCGACTTGACCACTGCCAAATCAGCACATACGTAGAGCAAATCGTATTTTGGACTTTATGTGAACTCCTAGAACAAGTTTAGGGATGGTATTTTGGGTATTCTGAACTACGGGGACTAAAGTGACTACCAGCGCAAGTTTAAGGAGCTATAGTGAATTTTTCTCTTATGATTACTAGCGGTACTCAGGGTGAATGCAGAAGTCAACATTGTGTGATAAATGAAGCACATGTGAGATCCAACTTCACTCTTTACCATTCTCACAAAGTGAGAGAGATATGGCTATCTTCGCCATTATAAATTGTTTTCGAAACTGCCCTTGGTAGCCCCCTTCCTAACGACATCACCATCATTGAGGAGGAGAGGGTCATTAGGTAACACTCTCAAACCTTTGCAGTTGGATTTTGTTGCCCCACTAGCCACTCCATCGTTGTCGTACAAAGAGTTGGAGGGTGGTGGATGTCAACTCTCTCCAGAAGGAGGCTGGAACAGATAGAGAGCGTCGTAGGCGGGTGATGGCCTCGATGGTGGTCGACGCACGCTACTAGGAAAAATGCTTGTAGTTGAGGTCAATTAAGTGACACGAAGGCTCAGAGACCACCACTGGTAATCTGGTCAAATACCTAGTGGCGGATGCAAAACAACCCCCACCATTAGGATTACGTTATATGGTGAAGGGCCCACTGTTCCACCGCCGTTGGTAGTCTGGACCCAGATTAGCCGTTGGCCAAAATTTCTAGTGGCGGCTACCCCAAGCATGTACGCCACTGGTAGTTTGAGAAAGAGTGACATGCCCCTCGAGATGCCCGCCATTGGTAATATAGTAGTAGCTACCAATTTGGCCCACCATAGCACTGGGGCAAGCCTTACAAGTGGCGGCACTTAGGGAGGTCCGCTATTGTTAAAATATATATGTATTTTGGTTTCATGTATTTTCTTATATTTTTAGTGTGCTATTTTTATGGTATTGTATGAAAATGGTTTGAACTTTGTAGGTTTCTTAATTTTTTATAGTTTAGGCATTTTATTAATAAATGTATATTTTTATTGGATGTAATTGAAATTGAACTAGAAGTACAATTAAAAATTTATAGAGGGTGGAAAAAAGGTCCTAAATAAGTTAGTTAGCATATATTTAGGTGTTATGAAATAAATGCTTGGTATTTTCAAATATGTGTATGTGAAAATTAAAACAAACGAACTTATGAAACAATATGATTTTTCAGAAATTATAATATTGCATGGTGTCATTACATGACTTGTAAAGCATGTGGTTGAAATTTGTATTTTAAAAGGCTATGATGTTGGTTGTTTACAAAGTGCAGACGGTTTCATGGCACGCACGATCGCGTGTCAAATTAGTGAACATGTAAACACACTGGGTGAGACAAACACATGACCAATGACCTTTGGCAGGAGCGCTAAATGTGTCTTATCTTTGGCTCTTCATTTAGCACTCGATCTTATCAACAGGCAAGTATTCATGTGGAACGGTGAGAGGAACCCGGCAATCTTTGGTGGAAGGATTATAGTCGCAAGTCTGTTTGTTGATAACTAAGGGCATCTATGCTGACCCTGAAACCAAACACGGTATCCGTCTGCAGACTGGTCCATCAGTCCTTGGACACAGATACGAGAGCCGGCCATCTACAAGCCAATCGCATTCATTTGAAAATGGATTTCAGCAAACCGGACGAAGTTCATGGAAACCAGATGATTTTCATATAAACTAAAGAACATTCATTAAATTTTGACATTTTCATTGACAAAACAACCAGAACCAAACCTAGCCTATGGCGGTGCCCGTCCGCCACGTCCTTGTTGTTTTCCTTCCGGCGATCACCAAGCTCATCTCTCCGTCTCCATGAGCCATATATATGCTTATAACTTAACCGGTGATGCATCCCCTAGCCACCGCTATGCTTTCGTGATGGATCCTTGTGCCTTGTTGTACTTTCTACTTGCATTTTATGTGCTTTCTCTGTTATTGTATGGTTTTTCACCCGACTTTCCTCATAAACAGGATCAATTTGTCAAGGTTTTTTTATCTAGTATTCAATATAAATTGGGTCAATGGTTTTTTTATCTAGTATTCAATATAAATTGGGTCAATGGTCCTTGTTGTTTACATCTGGGCAGAGTCTGGCTGACCCTTCTATAGTCGGTTTACCTATGAAGTAAACTTAGTAATCTTGTGAGACATGGTCAGTTTCGTTTTGGTCGTGGAGCAAGAAAACAGGAGAGAAGACTGCATTGTTGTGGTTTTGTTAAAAAAAAGAGGTGAATGTCCTGGACCTATACATTGAGTGATGCACATAATCTTTTACTCCCTCCCATGTCAGATCCATATTAATGTCACGATTTTAGTACAACTTTATATATGGATAGGAGGGAAGACTAAATATCTCTAACAACAACTTTATATATCGTCAAGTTCATCATTCGGGTTCAGAAAAGTTTAACAACAAAATTACCATTACAAAAATACAAAGGAAAATTAAATAACTAACGTGAATTCCCTAGATTGCCCACCCCATGGGCGGTTGGGGTTATCCAATACTGGTAGCCTACAGGAGTAGTAAATTATACCAAAAAATCGCTGCTCAAGAAAATTCGATGGAGGCAGATCAGAGGAAGATTATTCGTATTGGCTGGCCGTCGAACTAGTTGTGTAGTCGTTGCTGCTGCTGAGCATGGCGTCGGTGACCCTGCTCTAATCCACCAACAAATTACTACGGGCGAAACGGGAGGGCTTGACTCCATACATGCGGCAGGAGGAGGAGGATGTACCCACGCTGGGTGACACATAGGCATGACCAATGACCATCGACAAGAGCACTAACGTGTCTTGTCTTTGGCTCTTCGTTTAGCACTCGAGCTTATCAATAAGCAAGTCGGGAACACTATATGCTCATTAGCATCTAGAGTCATGTCTACTAGCTGATGCTAATATTCAGGGACGCTGGGTTTGCAAAGTATGGATTGCGTTTCTCCTGATGTCTCTAAATCCTACGTGTTTGTGCATCAACTCAGTGCTTCTTTTGTCCTCTTCTCTATTTCCGAGCTTGCTACTCATTTATCTGCTAACATATGTCAAGCAGAAGAATGAGTAAATATGAATGTGTGGATTAACTATCGGGCCCTGCTATACACTTACGTGAATATGGACACTCGTATATATAAGAAAACCATTATACACACAAGTAAAGGTTGGTGGAGTGAAAAAAATTTAGCAACCGGCAAGAGCTCTGGCTTTTCATATAGAAGAAGAGAGTTGACCAGTTAGTAAGAAAAATTGGTCGAAAACCGATACATATGTGGCAAGACCCGCCCCGAGGATGTGTCCCCAATGAGTCGACGACTCCATCACCCAAGAGACTGAAGTCGACACCCTACAACACAACCTGGAGCAACTGCTCCAACATACAACCTCTGCAACGAACACACACCGCTCCGGAGACCATGCACCAGACGACAGCCGGTGGCTCTATAACCCAAGTGACCAGAAACAACACCCGACATCACAAAGGCGCTCTGTGAAGCCGTCACTCCTGCCCTATGGCCGCGAATCCAACGAGCAGACAACTTTGTCACCCAGGTGATCAAAGTCGATAGCCTCAACACAAAAATACTCTTCGGAGCCTCCTCTACATCCTCCACATCGTCCTCAAGGCCGCATAACCGCCTAGCCGATGGTGAAATTGATGGACAACTCCAACAACCTATGAAAGACAGGAGACCAAATCTCCAAGGCGACGCCCCCAAGGGGGATGTTGCATGAACACCGCTGCCGCCCGCTTCGGCCAAAGCTGCAGCTCAAATTTTCACCTAGAGCGCTCTAGATAAATTTCCTTGGGAAGTGAAAAGCTCCATGATGATGCCTCGAACAAGAGGAAAGACATCCTAAGATGTCGTCATAGCCGGCATCGACCGAAGTCGGTGCAAGGTATTCACTTGGAGTTGACCATGCCCAATACATTATTTCAAGTTTGGCCATCCGTCCGAACCGAGATGGTCACATGTCCACACAAACCGTCGCCACCAACAACCACCACCACCGCATACCACACATGGAAGCACCACCACGCACTAGCCTCCCTTCTATTACTGGCCGGGCCATGAATCATGGCACCCACCACCACCTCCGCTGCACTAGCGCAAGAATCCGACCCTCATTGGCCGAGATCCAGCCCAGCCAGGATGCCACCGAGCCCCCCAGCGACCATCACAGCTCCCAACAGCCATAACAGCTCGCCTTCGAGTATCCCCAACACAGATCCGGGGCAGAGCCCGTGCATCCAGGAAGACGAGGAGACGTGCAATGACACATAACTGACGGACGAGCTGCGGCCGGCCACACTCATGGGACAACACACCCTGCCACTGCCGTGTTGTATTGTATCCAGCCGAGGCCGGCCAGAGCCAGCCCCCACACACCTTCTGCCGGCAAACCGTCCGCTGCCACCAGTCAAGGTGCCCGCACGGACGTCCGCCAAGGCGAGTTCCTTTGCACACGTGGGCTGGTCGACAACCGAAAAAACAAGCCCCGCTGTTGGCTCCGTACGGGCTTAATTTGCCCAGCGAAGGCCACTGGCGACAACGAGAAGGAAGGGATGAGGGGAGGGAGTGGACGCTCGGCCCGGAGTGTTTTCTTTGGCGATTCATTCGAATGCATGTGTGCTTTTCTGCAAACAAGAATGCATGTTGTATCTTTGAACCTTGTCGTACATTGATTGTTTTGTTATATGTGTGCCATACATACAATATTTTAAAGCCATCCATATTAATAGATCAAACTTTCTTTGAATAATTAAGGAAGAGGCCAACTCAGTTGTACTTTCATAAAAACTAGCAAAGTGGCCCTCGCAAACGTGAGGGCACCATCGTTAAGATTTTGTATGTATAAATCTGTTTTGGTCATGTATGTATATTATATATACAAAATCCATGAGAATAGACTATTACCATTAATTTAAGGAAAATATGTATTTGTGTTGTTTTTTGGTTTAAAACCATGCATAACAATAGTAGACATCTCTTTAAAAGATCGTTTGTACTCTGGTCTTCTTTTATGATAACATTGTTTCAGATCCATTTTTATTTTTTCTAGGTTAATCTTGTATAGTTTCTTCGTCCAGTAATTATAATTATTGTGCTACATGTTATTGTGTCATATTAAAGCTTAATTTGAATGCAACATCATTCTCTCAATCCTTCCACTGAAGAAATTATTTTTTAAGAGATCGTTTGTACTCCGGTCTTCTTTTATGATAACATTGTTTCAGATCCATTTTTATTTTTTCTAGGTTAATCTTGTATAGTTTCTTCCTCCAGTAATTATAACTATTATTCTACATATTTTTTTGTTACACTGAATCTTAATTCGAGTGCAACATCGTTCTCTCAATCCTTCCATTGAAGAGAAGAATTTGTGTTAATCTCAGAGTAACAGACTACAAAACGACACTCTAGTTGAAATCGCTACTACATATTGTAAGCAATAGAGAACCATACTATTGATACCTGGATAGAACTCCTCAGTGGACATGGAACTTTTAAGTGTAGTGGTTCCTAGCAATATGGCCACCTTTTCATTAGCATGAGACTGAAACAAATTCTCTGTTATTAAAAGACTGAATAACCATGCAATCTTCAACTGCACAAATTGAGAACCATATTGGATAATATGAGTAGCGGGGTAGGAGCTAACCTAGTCTTAAAAAAGAAAAACTCATTTCCCCAGCTCCTATCAAAAGACTTCCAAAATTAAACCCATTAAGTGTTGGGAGAAGGGCAGCCAACCAGCTATGCCACATGGCGCAAGCTGGTTGGTCACGGTGTGAAAGCTTTTGGGATATTTTTTTAGATGGAGGTGACAATTTTTTTGAAATGGTTTTTTTTTTCTTTTTAGATGGAGGCAGGACCTCACGTATTTTTTTAAATGAAGGGCTATGCAAAGTGGCGCTCGCTGGTAGGTTGCGGTGGTAATTTCTTTCTTTTTACTTTTTATAGATGAAGGTGAGGATTTTTTTTCTCGGATGTTTTTTTAGATGGAAGCGAGGACCCCATGTATCATTTGGAGATCTTTTAAAGTACATCAAAGATATATTAACCATCCATTTAAGTGGACGAACGCTCCAGACTTACCAATACTACAGCACGGTTTGGGTAATATGTTAAGACGGTAGGGGCATTTTGGGTAGTAATCAATTAAATCTCAGCCAGGCCAAGGACGCGCTCAGGTCACCGACGCACGCAGGCGGACCCAGCAATTCAACGGAGCCGCCCACCACGTCGCTCGGCAGCCGTCTACTCGGACGCTCGGCGGCCTTTCTCCATAACACAGAGCCCCACGCCACAGACACCACCTCCGGCCATTGCTGCGAGATCGATTCCTTCCCTGTGTTACCACTGTCGCCCATCGTAAGCCCACCTCCCTCACGAAGGTAGCTCAGTCCCTCGCCTTTATCTCTCCTCCGGTGGCATGTGTGTTTTGGTGATTCCTGTGCAAGTGCTGGGTGAATGATGGGTCTCTGTGCTAGCTTAATGATGCGTGTGTGCGCGCGCGGGGCGCTGGAGCGTAGTGTGTGTGATGGATTAGGGGCTGTTTGGACGGCTGCCGATGGCTGCCTTACCAAAATATTGGCGTTGACCATCGGCACGGGCTTCCGTTTGGATGCCAGCCAATTTTTCGGCAGTGTGCCAACTTTTTGGCAGTCCCTTCAGTTTTTCACGCCCTCACGCTGGCGAGTTGGTGGCGGCAGATTCTTGCGCCAATAATTTGGCGCGCCCTGCGTTGGTAGGGCGAGTACAGGCGCGAACCAAACAGCCCCTTAGTGTGTGCTGGCTGCTGCGTACAGAACTGTATACTAGTCAATACATACCTGCATGAGCCTTCAGCGACATAGGCTTGCTAGTCCACTCCAACCTGCACTCCAACCTACAGCCCTGCTGACTCGCACCGCCATGGACAAGGGTGCGCGCCGGGAGGATTGCAGGCAGCGTCAAGATGATAGAAGTCTTCGTGGGGGCGGCGGCCTGCAGGCTGGGTCGACTGTGATTATTGGCGGCGTCGGGATGCTGGAGGTTGGGGACGACCACGTCTAGATGGATCATATTTGAATTAGTTATCTGAATCGTTACAGTTAAAATTCGGAAAGGACAAATTTGCCCCTTTGGGAATTATCAAGACCGTCGCATTGGTTTAATACTACCCATTATATTAGGTAGTATGATGTACCGTAAAATATCTCATATAAATTTGCCATGCATGGTATCCAAAAAGGATTTGACCATGCTATATTCAATGAAATTGACATGGTATATACAAATTGCCATGGTCAAAATACCAGAAAATGCATACATCGAAAAAATGGTATCATCGTCACATGGAAATATTACGAAATGTTTGTACTGATCACATGGCAAAATCTTAAAAAAATTATGTTTTACAAAAAGAAGTAACCAACAGAAAATTGCCATGGTATACCACAGAAAAAAAATGAGAATTGCTATATGACGAATTCACATAGTAATTAAAACCCTACATGAACTTGACATGGTCCAGGACGGAATAAAAAACCTACACGGCCAACATTGAATAGTAGTCTACAATAATATTACACAAAATTGCCATGGTCCAGTTCACGGCAATGTATGTTAAGTTGACATTGCTGTATAATTTAAGTGCCATGGCAATAGAAATAAAGTTGCCATGGCACCGAGGTATTAATGTTGTCGCTAAAATTGTTGTAAAGTGCAAAAGTTGTCATGATCTAAACAATAAAATTGCCATGCCATAAACAGCAAAATTGATACTCCCTCCCTTCCATAATTCTTGTCGTGGCTTTAGCTCAAATTATGGAACCGAGGGAGTATGCTTCACAAAATAAAAATGGCATGCTCTAAAGTACTAACTAGCATGTGATTTAAGTTTCCTTGCCGATATATTTTTAAGTTGCCATGGTACAATGCCAAAAGACACATGCATTATAGAAATTGGCATGGTCCGTTGGCAAGAAAAAATAGTACTATCGATAATGGCACATTTAGAAAATTATGTAGTGTGCAAATGAAAATTTAGAAAAAATTTGTTGCCTGGCAATTTCGGGGAAAGAAACCTGGGAATGCAAACTTGCGTTGTTTTATATTTATAGTGCTATCTGTCAGCACGTTAACTTGGCTCCAGTTTTTTTTCCCGAATACGCTAGGCGCGTATCTTTGCATTGATAGAAGGCGAAAAGAAACAACAGTTGGGGAGGCCCACACACCATACACAAACAGGCGGTGATTAGGATGCCGATGAGCCGAGGGGAGAGGGAGTGCTCTACCGGAAGTACATGAGCTCAGGCTACTGGTAAGATGTTCTCTAAGCCAGTGGCGCCGGCTCATACCCAAGGCCTAGCCTCATCTTCGACGGTCTCGATGATTGAGTGGGTGGAGGGCATCTCGCCTTCGAAGATGCAGGTATTCTGATCCTTCCAGATTAACCAAGCCGGGAAGGTGATGAGGGAGCATAGTCCACGCCAAAGACTCAGGGTGCAGCTCGCAGCAGCCGTGGTCCACCAATCGAAGAAGTTGGTGGAGCCATCGGGCGGCAACAGAGGTAGTCGTGCCCAAGAGAGGATCTTATGCCAGGAAATCTGCGAGATCACGCAGCCAACAAGTAGATGCTGGATGGTTACATCCTCCTGGGAGCAAAGGATGCATTCGGGCTCGTGGTCAAGACCATGCCGGGCCAAGCAATCGGCCGTCCAACAACGGTTTTGTGAGGCCAGCCAGAGGAAGAATTTGACGTTTAGAGTGGCCCAGTGTTTCCAAATGAGGCGCCAGAAGGAACCTTACGTGGATCCGTGGAACAAGGCGAGGTAGGCGGACTTTGCAGAATAGGTGCTAGAGGTAGTCCAACGCCATGGGATCGTGTCCGGGCAAGAAGCGAGGTGGATCCGTTGAATCCGCCGCCAGAGCTCCACGTACTCGACAGTGGCTTGGGATCCCAGAGCGCCGTGGATGTCGCCGATACAGCTGCACTGGAGGAGGCCCTCGTACACGAGCTAGCGGCACCTGCAACGCCGCGGGACAAGTGCAGTGAACGAAGGCGTGTGGTCGGCGACAGAATAGCCGTCCAACCAGTGATCCTCCTAGAAGAGGCAGGTCTTACAGTAACCGAGAACCTAGGTGGTCGAGGCCCGGAAGAAGGCCTTGACTTCAGGCTCGCAAAGAAGGTGCAGGTGGCGCCACGGCCGCGGGGCATCGGTGGCCTTAAGCCAAAGCCAGCGCGCGCGCAGGGCAATGCCGGAGCGGTGGAGGTCGCGAACGCCAAGTCCGCCCAGCCTAAACAGCCGGCACACCCTCGCCATGATACGAAGCAGGAGCCGGCCTTGGCGTCGCGACGTCCTTTACTGAGGAACTCGCGGATGATTCTTATCGCCTGCTGAGAATCGACAGAGAGATTGCCATGGCCATTAGGATGTGCACGGGGATAGCAGACAGAACGTGTCGAATCAGGGCGAGGCGCTCACCACGCGAGAGCAGTGTGGCTTTCCAGGTGGCACGGGGATAGCAGACAAAACGTGTCGAACCAAGTTCTATCGATAATAGAACATTTAGAAAATTATGTAGTGTGCAAATGAAAATTCAGAAAAAAAAATTGTTGCCCGGCAATTTCGGGGAAAGAAATCTGGGAATGCAAACTCGCCCTTTTTTTTATTGTGCTATCTGTCAGCATTTGGATCCAGTTGTGGGACTAGTTTTCACAAAAATGGTCCTTGGATCCATGGATCCATGGTTCTCGTTGTTAGGTTGGGCTGGATGGGAGAACGGGAAGTAGATATTAATTCAAATGTTTGTTTTTTCAAACCTCATTGGGAGGTAAAAGCAGCACACAGATGGATTGCTGTGTTGTCGCTTACAAGTCACGTTCATTATAAATAGGCATTAGGTAGATAATATATATCTGTTTTCTTCACACTAATTGTTTCACATTCTTTTATACAGGGAATATATTAATACCATTGATTTTACGTGAAGGGCCATGCAAACATTTTCATTAGTCTTTTTTCTTTCTAGTCTGATAAGTCACTTAGATGTGCAATAATTATAGCACATTCAATTGGGGCCTAGACAGACCCTATATTAATATCGCGAAGATAGCTTTGAATGGTGCATTTTGAACACACAAAAAGTCTGGAGTTCAGATAAGTTCAAAAAAATGAAATCCCTTTGTAACAGACGAGTTTTCGTTCGAAACCCTGATACTTCGAAAGAGATTGCCTGTTTTGTACACGAAGTGCATCCAGTTTTTGCCGTAACCCTCTCAACTTTTTAGCACATGCTATGTGGGTGAAATGATGATACCATGTCGCGGTGATGCCACACTCGCAATAGCAACACTCTAACCACCACCGAAGACAACACCTGGACCGCGAAAGAGATTCTCCGAAGACGAAACCTTCAAGAAGGAAACAATGCACAAGCATTGTCGTTGCCCGATCGAAGATCTTGAGTTTTGACCGTTGAGAAAAAGTCCCACAAAACAATGCCTTCAGCAATGCCATTGCCAAGCACAACCAATGAAGGCCAAACCTTGGGCTATCACCCAAGTGCAGTCCACATATGCTGCCACCCCCTCTTGCCAAGGCCACTGCTCAAGTCACCAACACTCAACTCACAAGAAGAACCTATGCGACCATTCTTCATGGCCACCAATACAACTTTCCACCATTACAAACCTCCAATCACAGCCACCTTGACTTCTCCACCTTTGCAATACCATGGAAATCTATATTTAGACATGTCGCCTGGCACCCACAAGAAAGCGAAGCTTCGCGGCATGCCCTCAGGAAGTCTCACTGGACAAAGCTAAGGGAGAACACGAACAGATCGATTCCGATCTAGATATCCAGAGGTGCCATGCGCCAATCAGCGAAAATATCGGAGAGGAAGACCAAAACTCATTGGCATACAGATCGAGGAGGCTAGCATGAAGCACATGGACGACTTGGCGCTCGAAGATCAGCAGGGCCAAACCACTGTCATCTCCCTGCCGGACTGGCCGTTGAGAACATGGCAGCCCCGCACATCCACACTGGCCCTGATCAGCCCTGAGACCAAGATCTGATCGGACCACACGACAGCTAGCGGCGCGGCAGCACATCTACGTCACCCTTCCTCATAAGAACATTAGGCGACGGCCTGCATATACGCACCACCCTGCACCCCCAACCAATGCCCCACCTCCGCCTGTGGGCACCGCAGCGAAGTGTCTCTCCTGCCCTGCGTGTTTGATGGGGAAGGGCACCGCCACCGCTGCCGGCGTCGCTCGTGGGAGGAGCGAGCCCGGAGAGAAGTTAACATGTTTGTTTCACATAAGTTAACATGTTTTCCCAATAACATCCCCTGATTGCACTTGAGCCGCTTGGGGGATGGCACTATTTGTTTCACATAAGCTAACATGTTTTCCCAATAACATCCCCACATGTCGGGGCAACTGAGTTCTAATTGTACTAGCTAGTTTGTGGCTACCTGCCATTAGGTCATCAATTCCACTCTTTTATAGTGCCAGCTAACCAACCGTGCGGGGAACATGGAGTACCAAATGGAGATTGCCCATATATATCTTCCTCCTTCTCGTGTGTGGCTATCCTCGTGACCTATTATTATCCATTTTGTTTGTGCATGTTCCATTTTGACAAATTACTGATAGAAATGAAAGGTGTTGGGAATTCTTTTGACTGCACCCGGTCAAGTTCGAGTTATGAGAATCATGTTTCTAGTTTCATCAAGCACGTTTGCTCGGCTACTCGTTTTTTGGGGCCTCCCAGAGCTTTTTGAGCAAGTTTTCTAGCTGCAGTCCATCGCCCTTCTTGCTTTAAAGCTGCCAATAGATACGTCAAGCAATTGTTGGCTAGGACCGACCGGAGTACTTCCTGCCCAGGTGCGACTAGCAAAGCGTCCTCTCTGAATCTTACTTGATTGATACATGTAAGGAACACGCAACAATGACCAAATCCCGAAACAACCCAGTGATATATAGAAGTCCAAACCATACACAGAGTTTAATGACAATGAATCATTTGTTTTACTCAAACACATTTCATAGCAGGTCGCAACCACGACGAGATACAGCTAGCTGTGCAAGCTTGCCTGGTTGGTACATGAGTAGTGAGAATGCGAGCTTACTTCATGGGGGAAATTAAGAGAGAGAGTGCATGGTATTTGATAGGCTTGAATTTACAGTTCTAAGTTCTAACAAATCAATTTAATTAGATTGTCAAAACAAAATCATATCTCAACCACCCATACTGACACAAAATTGTTTATCTTAACTGAACCTTCACGCTCCATCTGTTTATGTTTACCATCCTCTCGCTTCACATGTAGACATCTAGTCAGGAAAATAAAATCTAGGATCTTTCTTGCACCACAATCTCCTATGACCCTTTGTTACCTGATAGGTTGCACGGGCATTATTAGAGCAATGATAGGTGGAAAGAATATTTACCCCATCCTATCTTCTTACGCAATATCAAGAAAATTAGTGTGAAGTGGTTGTGGCGTTCTATTCAGGGAGCCGAGGAGAGGTTAAATCTCCATACATGGTTGATGAAGGAGGCTTGTGTGCACACCGCTTTTTATGTCTTCTTATATCTTCTATGAGACTGTGATGATCTAGTAGTCTCTCAGATTCATCTATGTTAAGTTGTTGAACTTGCTGGAAATTTTGAATTTTTTACTCCAATGTACTCCCTCCGTCCCATAATGTAAGACGACGGAGGGAGTATAATTCAACATAACTACTAATGTCACGGAATCAAACATCTTAATTCTAATAGGTGTGCAGTATTTCAAAAGTTCAGAATGGATTAATTCGAATCTTGCACACCACCATTACATCTCCATAAAAGCATCTTCATCTATACCATCTCAAATAGTACCAGTGCACCAGCGCTTGCCTATTTAGCACCGGGATCATGAAGCCCTGTGGGAAAAGAGGTTCTTTTTTTAGCTGAAAGATGTACTTTCTATATATATATATATTTCACCACATAAAATATGGGAGTAGCTAGGACAGAAATAGAGCCTCTGATGAAAAAAATAGGAAATTCAACCTGAGCAGTTAGATCGGAGTTGTAGTGTCACAGATTTGGTGGAGCCTGGAGCCGTTGGCTTCGTAGTTGAAAAGAAAACACTACGTATGTATAGTCGATGCTCAATGATGTAACATGGGGAAGGATCCACTATTCATTGGTGAGAGAGCCAAATCTGTTCTTGATGGAAAACCAACCTTGTCACGCTAATACAAAATGCAAGGGACGTAGCAGCGGATCTAGGAATATAAAATATGAATGCCAGGCTAAAATCCAGTTATTAGTATGAACATTGCACGAATAGTACCAAATCCTCAATTTCCTTAAAATAAGGTATTGCACAAAAAACAGTAGAAGCATTTCGTAGTCAACACGTGGTTGACTTTGCTTTCCATCAATTGGAGTGGATTCTTACCTACATCGTTGTGCTTCCTTATAAGGAAGATATAGCTACCGTAAATTCCCATATATTTTCCTCCTCCTCGCATTCCACTAACTCTGTTTGGCGTTCCCATCCAATGTACAGTGCACATATTGTCTTCATATGTCGGCATTTCATAAGGTACTGGTTTCCTGGAGCATATCTTCTTGGCGAGTGAATCCATGACAACTACCCTGGTAGATCTAATCCGATCTGCAGCGTCACGTCCCCGCTGTCGTAATAGATATTCCTTTCTTTGCCTCACCCATGTAAAGTACTGATTTTTTGGTCCAGTCCATGAGAAGACTGCATGAGGTCTTCAGTTCTGCTAACGACTAAGACAGAACAAGGCAAAGTCCTCGAAACGGCTCAGATCTGAAGATCCATCATTGAAGCTGCATAGAAGGTGCCTGTGTGCACCAAGGTTTTGGTTACCGGTCGAAATTTCAAGATTTCCCATGGTTACCGCGTATTTCCATGCCCCTCGGTAAATCACTATACCGAGCAAAAAATACCAGTTTTTTTTTGAATTTTTTGAATTTAAACACTCGATTTATAGTAAAGTACGTAGGATCTAATTAATGCCATGAGAGTTGGTTCTGACGTGTTGGTAGCAACCTGGTTCCTGTTTTGAGAGGTCTCTGGTTCAAATGTTCATTCATTCACTTACTTGAATTCAAAATTCAACTATAAAATACGTTCGAAATATTCTCGGTATTTCTCGGTAACCATGGTAACCGCGTTTACCGGCCCCCCGCGTTTACCGGCCCCCCTAGCAGATGATCTAAACATCCAGAGAGTGATGGTGGCATCGGACAGTTTAGGCGTGGTGAAGGATATTAATTCTGGTACTAGAGGCCCTCACTCAGCAATAGTACATGAAATAACAGAACATAGTAGTAGTTTTATTTTGTGCTTTTTTGTTCATGAGCGTAGGAACCATAATTTCGAAGCTCATAATCTCGCCAAATCGGCCTGTAATCTAGGCTTAGGTAGACATGTTTGGTTGGACACTCCTCATGACCCGAACCGTGTACCTATGAACATTACCGTTGAGTAATAAAGTGGCGAGATTTCTCAAAAAAAAAATGTTGTTTGCATGTATTTTCCTTTAATCACCTCATGAATCATCTTGACTTGTCTGTTCTCTTCTACCAAATCGTTCTTCAATTCGAGATAAGTTGTACATGAAAAAAATCCACCTTGATGTTCGGATTCCATTCAGGCGATCAGATCATAGTTCCAGTCACAGTACATGTTGAATTTTCTGTTCATATTTCAAGCCTTTTTGGACAAAATACAACAAATTCATGGCACATGGTTGACCGTTTCAAATTTCCTTTGACGAGTAGCTTCACCTCGTTGTTTGATACGACTTTCGTGTTGTATGTTTTCTGTTTCACAAATCGTAGACAAGTAGATCTACATGTCACTACTGTACTTTAATACGCATGTCACACTCGTAATCTCCTTCACCCCTAATCTCATTCACTAGTCTCTTCTAATCTACACAACCTTCAAAAAAATTATTTAATGGGCCTATAAATATTTAATTAAGAATATTCAAATGGTACCGTCACTGGGAATTCTTTCAATGTAGGCTATTTCATGACAATTATTGCACGATTATATGTTTCAAACTGAATTTCTTTCAAAGGAGGCTAGTTGGTAATTCATTGCACATTTATCTATTTCAAGTTGATTTCCCTCTGACAAAAGAAGTCCTCTTCTGGGACTTGGTTGCATTGCTCATTCCTCTAGCTGAACAAATTATTCCCTCCAGCAAGGAAATGATAGGCGGCGGCAGTTTCAAGCACATGCTACTCAACATGAGACTACCCATTAGCCACAACAGTCAAATTACTATGTCGCTGGATTAGCTACCGAAGCAGACGCTTTAGAGATGGGATATAGCGTTTAGCTGCCTGACCACCCGCGAAATGGATCTTTGGGGGGAGGTACCCTCAAGTTTCTGTACACATGAAGGTTTGTGCCTAACACAATGTTCCTAACATCTTCCAGTCCCACAATCTAATTACAGAAACACCCACAATCTTGAATGCACATCATTGAAGCCGTACATAAAGGAAGGGGAAATGGTGCTACTTGCAATAGTGTTTGTAGTGGCAGCTTGGAGCATGAAAAGCTCGTTCAGAAGCACTGATACTTATAGTACCCAGCTAGCGTAGTCGTCTGGTGCCACATGATGGAGCATTGATGTATGAATCAATGATTGTGGTACTTCTATTGCCCATGATTTTTATTAACTCTATGCGAAATTTAATGGGTTTCTGCATGACAATCATGTAGGGCTTGTAACATAACTAAATGATCTTGGACATTGCTAGTGTGACACAATGGTCGTGAATGTGTGTGTGTGCGCACACGCACGATGATATGAAATAGTTGCCAATCATACCAGGGTACACCATCAATATTTTTAGGCCGGAGTATTTATGTGGCGACATTAGTTCTCAGTGCAAAATTATGATTAGAGAAAAATTCACTGTAGGTCCTTAAACTTGTAATGGTGGTCACTTTAGTCCCCGTAGTTCAAAATACCCGAAATACCACCCTTCAACTTGCTCGAGGGGTTCACATACGGTCCAAAATATGATTTGCTCTATGTATGTGCTGATTTGGCAGTGGTCAAGTCGATCCACATGGCCGCTGACTGCCACGTCATCTCAGCCGCTTGAATACACAGGGAACTAGGGGGTCTTTTGCAAAAACGACGAACAGGAACGGCAGCGACGACGCGTCCTGCACTGTGTGCCGGAGCTGCAGGTCGAGGCCGACGGAGTGGGGCTGCGCTGGTTCCTAGAGGTCGGCGTGACGGCGTTCCTCAGGCTGCTGCCGGTGGCCGGCGGCTGCGAAGGTGGTTGGACCGGCGAGTCCGGGCCGGGGAGGAGCGGGAGCTTGGCGGAGGAGGCGGCGTTGGCGGAGGAGGCCGACAGCGGCGTGGGCGGGAGCTCGATACTGTTGTCCATCGCGCACTCGTCGTCGTCCACGTACACGACTCTCGCCGCCTTCGGGGTCCACGGCGACGAGGGTTGCGCCTTGTCCGGCCACTCGCTGCACTTCCTCGACGACCTCTTCCCGCCGTCCCCGTCGACATCGGCAAGCTGGTCGCCTGCGCCAGCGGATGCAGCCTCGCCACCATAGCTCTCCTTCCTGTCACTGTCAGCTTTGCAGTACTCCTTGGCACACAGAAGAAGACGCGCCTCTGGTCCCATGATCCGCAGCTGCTGATCCCCATCATTCAGAAGCTGCATGTCCTCCTGTTCATACATACAGTAAATTACCAAATCATTCCTCAAATCTAATGCTATTGTGTAATCCTTTTGGAGCAAATGCTATAACAAAAAATCAGAAAGATTATTATGATGCAACTGGTGCAGTTGATGAACTGCAGCTACTGGCAATCAAGTGTGTTACCTTGAGAGATAGGAAAGAAGTGGACAGAGCAGCCACATGCCCCTCCAGCCTGGTGTTCTTCTCCAGCATTGCCTCATACTTCTCCTGCACAACAGATTCAGTGTCAACTCCACATCAGGCACATGATTAACTCATCATGAAATGCAGGTAAAGTTGATATGTACTGTACAATGAGAGCAGGAGCTGGGCAAAGATTGGTTAAAATTCAGATGTACCTTGAGGAACAAAACCTCCTCCTCCAGCTTGCCATTCGCCCGTGTCGCGCTGGCGTACTTCTCCTGAAAACAGATCCACAGAAATGGCTTCAGCATGATCAACAATGTGGAGAAAACAATTCAACCAGGAAGACATAATTTGAGTATTCAAATTTAACTTGACAGCCATTTCTTGCAAGATAACTAACTAGACAAGTGTGATGAATTTAAGCTGAGGAGGAGTTGGCCGAATTAGTGTACCTCCAAGGATAGAACCTGCTTTTCCAGATTGCCATTGGCCTTCAGCACACACTCATACTTGTCCTGCAAGTAAGATCACCATGAGTTCAAGATCAGCTAAGGAAATACTCAATGGAATAAACAAAAAGAAAGTAAACTTTGCAATTCTTACAGCACTAGTGGAAAGAGATATCCATTCTGATGACTAAAACTACCTATGTCAAGTGTACTTTGCAGTATATCTGCAGATTCATCAATGGAAATAAAAAGGTGCTTTGGCTAAACATCCACCTTAACCTCAGTGTAAAAAATATGAGAAGCAAAGCTGAGAAAGGTTGGTGTGTACTGCAGGTGTCTCTGCAATGCCTTCCATGGATTTCGAGTCGCGCGACTAGTCGTCGACTAGTCGATGAGTGACAAAAAAAATGTCGACTCAACTTAGTGTCGACTCGAGTTGCGAGTCGCGACTAGTCGCAACCGTAGGCTCGACTTTTTCCGAGTCGCTACCCCAGAGCGACTCAGATGAGTCGCGACTCGAAAACCATGATGCCTTCCCAGAGGAGACAAGTTGAGACCTACAAATGTGTCATGCTTTGGAAAGGCAAACCTGCTCCTGCATCTTACAAATTTCAGATGCAGTACTGCAATGTAGTACTATGACACAACCAAAACCAAGACTTGCCACTTGGAAGCAACTCAAATGTCAAAATTTCTTTCTTTCTTTAACTGAAACTAAAAAAACAAGACTATCAGGAAACCAAAACCAAAGACTTGCCACTTCCAAACAAACTCAAATGCTTTCTTTAACTGAAACTCCAACACCAAAGTTTTCACATAAGAAGGAACCAGAAACATGCACACCCTGAAAACTGACAAGTGTGCATCACAATTCACAAGTAAGGGGGTGTGCTCCATTCAGGCATGCATGCATGTCCCATTTTCTGATAATTTTGGCAACAAATATACATGATGCAAAACAGAGAAATGTAATTTATTTATTTTGAGGGGTAGAGAGATGTAAATTTGATAGCAAACATGCATGATGAAAATTGCAACGAAAAGAGATGCATATCAGAGGACAAATAACTGTGATCACCTGATAAGTCTCATGAGAAATGTAGGCTTTGACTGCCTCAGATTTCACCTCATTGTTCATTGTGCCTTGATGTACCTTCACCGGCTGCTGCATGTGCCTTCATACACAAATTCAGAGCAACAGAATTCAGTGCCAACACAGAACTAGCACTGCTACTTACTGTATGCCAAAATGATGACAATTCAGCACAAGTAATCAAACGTAGCACAAATTACCATTGATTTAATCAGCACAAGTGCCTTCATACACAAATACTGTATAACAAAATTCAGTGTTAACACAACAACACTGGCATTGCTAGTTTGCTACTTACTGTGTGAAAGAATCTTAACAATATTAGTAACATTAGCAATTCAGAGCAAATGGTCAGCTTTAATACAAACATTTCTTTGTCACATGCAAGACTCAATGGAAGATCGAATCAGCATTGAGGAAGAAGAAGAAATTGCAAGAGAAGATGGCACGAGAAGGGGGGGAAATGGGACCTTTTTACTCCAGTGAGCTCCTCCACCTGCATGTTTGCCTTGAGGGTGTAGCCGTCCGCGGACACGGGATCTCCGCGATTCCACCCTGGAGGCGGCACCCAGTACGGGTCGACGTCCCGGCGCAGGGCTGCAAGCTCGGCCGGCTCGAGCCAGTACTCCATGGTGCCATCGGCATTGTGGCGGCGAGAGTTACGTACGTGGACGACGACGAGTGCGTGATGGACGGCAGTCTCGAGCTCCGCCCACGCCGCCGTCAGCCTCCTCCACCAACGCCGCCTTATCCGCCAAGCTCCCGCTCCTCCCCGGTCCGGACTCGACGGTCGAACCAGCTTGGCAGCCGCTGGCCACCAGCAGCAGCCCGAGGGACGCCGACCTCCAGGAGCCAGCGCAGCCCCACTCCGTCGGCCTCGACCTGCAGCTCCAGCACACGGCGCAGGGTGCGTCGGTGCGACTAGCAAAGCGTCCCTCTTGAATCTTACTTGATTGATACATGTAAGGAACACGCAACAATGACCAAATCCCGAAACAACCCAGGTATATAGAAGTCCAAACCATACACAGAGTTTAATGACAATGAATCATTTGTTTTACTCAAACACATTTCATAGCAGGTCGCAACCACGACGAGATACAGCTAGCTGTGCAAGCTTGCCTGGTTGGTACATGAGTAGTGAGAATGCGAGCTTACTTCATGGGGGAAATTAAGAGAGAGAGTGCATGGTATTTGATAGGCTTGAATTACAGTTCTAAGTTCTAACAAATCAATTTAATTAGATTGTCAAAACAAAATCATATCTCAACCACCCATATGACACAAAATTGTTTATCTAACTGAACCTTCACGCTCCATCTGTTTAGTTTACCATCCTCTCGCTCACATGTAGACATCTAGTCAGGAAAATAAAATCTAGGATCTTTTTGCACCACAATCTCCTATGACCCTTTGTTACCTGAAGGTTGCACGGGCATTATTAGAGCAATGATAGGTGGAAAGAATATTTACCCATCCTATCTTCTTACGCAATATCAAAGAAATTAGTGTGAAGTGGTTGTGGCGTTCTATTCAGGGAGCCAGGAGAGGTTAAATCTCCATACATGGTTGATGAAGGAGGCTTGTGTGCACACGCTTTTTATGTCTTCTTATATCTTCTATGAGACTGTGATGATCTAGTAGTCTCTCAGATTCATCTATGTTAAGTTGTTGAACTTGCTGGAAATTTTGAATTTTTTACTCCAATGTACTCCCTCCGTCCCATAATGTAAGACGACGGAGGGAGTATAATTCAACATAACTACTAATGTCACGGAATCAAACATCTTAATTCTAATAGGTGTGCAGTATTTCAAAGTTCAGAATGGATTAATTCGAATCTTGCACACCACCATTCACTCCATAAAAGCATCTTCATCTATACCATTCAAATAGTACCAGTGCACCAGCGTTGCCTATTTAGCACCGGGATCATGAAGCCCTGTGGGAAAAGAGGTTCTTTTTTTAGCTGAAAGATGTACTTTCTATATATATATATATTTCACCACACTAAAATATGGGAGTAGCTAGGACAGAAATAGAGCCTCTGATGAAAAAAATAGGAAATTAACCTGAGCAGTTAGATCGGAGTTGTAGTGTCACAGATTTGGTGGAGCCTGGAGCGTTGGCTTCGTAGTTGAAAAGAAAACACTACGTATGTATAGTGATGCTCAATGATGTAACATGGGGAAGGATCCACTATTCATTGGTGAGAGAGCCAAATCTGTTCTTGATGGAAAACCAACCTTGTCACGCTAATACAAAATGCAAGGGACGTAGCAGCGGATCTAGGAATATAAAATATGAATGCCAGGCTAAAATCCAGTTATTAGTTGAAACAGCACGAATAGTACCAAATCCTCAATTTCTAAAATAAGGTATTGCACAAAAAACAGTAGAAGCATTTCGTAGTAACACGTGGTTGACTTTGCTTTCCATCAATTGGAGTGGATTTACCTACATCGTTGTGCTTCTATAAGGAAGATATAGCTACCGTAAATTCCCATATATTTTCCTCCTCTCGCATTCACTAACTCTGTTTGGCGTTCCCATCACATGTACAGTGCACATATTGTCTTCATATGTCGGCATTTCATAAGGTACTGGTTTCCTGGAGCATATCTTCTGGCGATGGAATCCATGACAACTACCCTGGTAGATCTAATCCGATCTGCAGCGTCACGTCCCCGCTGTCGTAATAGATATTCCTTTCTTTGCCTCACCCATGTAAAGTACTGATTTTTTGGTCCAGATCTGAGAAGACTGCATGAGGTCTTCAGTTCTGCTAACGACTAAGACAGAACAAGGCAAAGTCCTCGAAACGGCTCAGATCTGAAGATCCATCATTGAAGCTGCATAGAAGGTGCCTGTGTGCACCAAGGTTTTGGTTACCGGTCGAAATTTCAAGATTTCCCATGGTTACCGCGTATTTCCATGCCCCCGGTAAATCACTATACCGAGCAAAAAATACCAGTTTTTTTTTGAATTTTTTGAATTAAACACTCGATTTATAGTAAAGTACGTAGGTCTAATTAATGCCATGAGAGTTGGTTTTGACGTGTTGGTAGCAACCTGGTTCCTGTTTTGAGAGGTCTCGGTTCAAATGTTCATTCATTCACTTACTTGATTCAAAATTCAACTATAAAATACGTTCGAATATTCTCGGTATTTCTCGGTAACCATGGAACCGCGTTTACCGGCCCCCCGCGTTTACCGGCCCCCCTAGCAGTGATCTAAACATCCAGAGAGTGATGGTGGCATCGGACAGTTTAGGCGTGGTGAAGGATATTAATTCTGGTACTAGAGGCCCTCACTCAGCAATAGTACATGAAATAAACAGAACATAGTAGTAGTTTTTATTTTGTGTTTTTGTTCATGAGGTAGGAACCATAATTTCGAAGCTCAATCTCGCCAAATCGGCCTGTAATCTAGGCTTGTAGACATGTTTGGTTGGACACTCCTCATGACCCGAACCGTGTACCTATGAACATTACGTTGAGATAAAGTGGCGAGATTTCTCAAAAAAAAATGTTGTTTGATGTATTTTCTTTAATCACCTCATGAATCATCTTGCTTGTCTGTTCTTCTTCTACCAAATCGTCTTCAATTCCGATAAGTGTACATGAAAAAAATCCACCTTGATGTTCGGATTCCATTCAGGCGACAGATCATAGTTCCAGTCACAGTACATGTTGAATTTCTGTTCATATTTCAAGCCTTTTTGGACAAAATACAACAAATTCATGGCACATGGTTGACCGTTTCAAATTTCCTTTGACGAGTAGCTTCACCTCGTTGTTTGATACGACTTTGTGTGTATGTTTTTGTTTCACAAATCGTAGACAAGTAGATCTACATGTCACTACTGTACTTTAATACGCATGTCACACTCGAATCTCCTTCACCCCTAACTCATTCACTAGTCTCTTCTAATCTACACAACCTTCACAAAAAATTATTTAATGGGCCTATAAATATTTAATTAAGAATATTCAAATGGTACCGTCACTGGGAATTCTTTCAATGTAGGCTATTTCATGACAATTATTGCACGATATTGTTAAACTGAATTTCTTTCAAAGGAGGCTAGTTGGTAATTCATTGCACATTTATCTATTTCAAGTTGATTTCCCTCTGACAAAAGAAGTCCTCTTCTGGGATTGGTTGCATTGTCATTCCTCTAGCTGAACAAATTATTCCCTCCAGCAAGGAAATGATAGGCGGCGGCAGTTTCAGCACATGTGACTCAACATGAGACTACCCATTAGCCACAACAGTCAAATTACTATGTCGCTGGATTAGCTACCGAAGCAGACGCTTTAGAGATGGGATATAGGTTTAGCTGCCTGACCACCCGCGAAATGGATCTTTGGGGGGAGGTACCCTCAAGTTTGTACACATGAAGGTTTGTGCCTAACACAATGTTCCTAACATCTTCCAGTCCCACAATCTAATTACAGAAACACCCACCATCTTGAATGCACATCATTGAAGCCGTACATAAAGGAAGGGAAATGGTGCTACTTGCCATAGTGTTTGTAGTGGAGCTTGGAGCATGAAAAGCTCGTTCAGAAGCACTGATACTTATAGTACCCAGCTAGCGTAGTCGTCTGGTGCCACATGATGGAGCATTGATGTATGAATCAATGATTGTGGTACTTCTATTGCCCATGATTTTATTAACTCTATGCGAAATTTAATGGGTTTCTGATGACAATCATGTAGGGCTTGTAACATAACTAAATGACTTGGACATTGCTAGTGTGACACAATGGTGTGAATGTGTGTGTGTGCGCACACGCACGATGATATGAAATAGTTGCCAATCATACCAGGGTACAACCATCAATATTTTTAGGCCGGAGTATTTATGTGGCGACATGTTCTCAGTGCAAAATTATGATTAGAGAAAAATTCACTGTAGGTCCTTAAACTTGTAATGGTGGTAATTTAGTCCCCGTAGTTCAAAATACCCGAAAATACCCCCCTTCAACTTGCGAGGGGTTCACATCGGTCCAAAATATGATTTGCTCTATGTATTGCTGATTTGGCAGTGGGTCAAGTCGATCCACATGGCCGCTGATGCCAAGTCATCTCAGCCGCTGAATACACAGGGAACTAGGGGGTCTTTTGCAAAAAGACGAACAGGAAACGGCAGCGACGACGGTCCTGATGTGTGCCGGAGCTGCAGGTCGAGGCCGACGGAGTGGGGGCTGCGTGGTTAAGGTAGGCGTGCGTGACGGCGTTCCTCAGGCTGCTGCCGGTGGCCGGGGCTGCGAAGGTGGGGGGACGGCGAGTGGGGGGGAGGAGCGGGAGTTGGGGGAGGAGGCGGCGTTGGCGGGAGGAGGCCGACAGCGGCGTGGGCGGGAGCTCGATACTGTTGTCCATCGGCACTCGTCGTCGTCCACGTACACGACTCTCGCCGCCTTCGGGTCCACGGGACGAGGGTTGGCCTTGTCCGGCCACTCGCTGCACTTCCCGACGACCTCTCCCGCCGTCCCCGTCGACATCGGCAAGCTGGTCGCCTGCGCCAGCGTTGCAGCCTCGCCACCATAGCTCTCCTCCTGTCACTGTCAGCTTTGCAGTACTCCTTGGCACAGAAGAAGACGCGCCTCTGGTCCATGATCCGCAGCTGCTGATCCCCATATTCAGAAGCTGCATGTCCTCCTGTTCATACATACAGTAAATTACCAAATCATTCCTCAAATCTAATGCTATTGTGTAATCCTTTTGGAGCAAATGCTATAACAAAAAATCAGAAAGATTTATTATGATGCAACTGGTAGAATCGACAGAGAGATTGCCATGGCCATTAGGATGTGCACGGGGATAGCAGACAGAACGTGTCGAATCAGGGCGAGGCGCTCACCACGCGAGAGCAGTGTGGCTTTCCAGGTGGCACGGGGATAGCAGACAAAACGTGTCGAACCAAGTTCTATCGATAATAGAACATTTAGAAAATTATGTAGTGTGCAAATGAAAATTCAGAAAAAAAAATTGTTGCCCGGCAATTTCGGGGAAAGAAATCTGGGAATGCAAACTCGCCCTTTTTTTTATTGTGCTATCTGTCAGCATTTGGATCCAGTTGTGGGACTAGTTTTCACAAAAATGGTCCTTGGATCCATGGATCCATGGTTCTCGTTGTTAGGTTGGGCTGGATGGGAGAACGGGAAGTAGATATTAATTCAAATGTTTGTTTTTTCAAACCTCATTGGGAGGTAAAAGCAGCACACAGATGGATTGCTGTGTTGTCGCTTACAAGTCACGTTCATTATAAATAGGCATTAGGTAGATAATATATATCTGTTTTCTTCACACTAATTGTTTCACATTCTTTTATACAGGGAATATATTAATACCATTGATTTTACGTGAAGGGCCATGCAAACATTTTCATTAGTCTTTTTTCTTTCTAGTCTGATAAGTCACTTAGATGTGCAATAATTATAGCACATTCAATTGGGGCCTAGACAGACCCTATATTAATATCGCGAAGATAGCTTTGAATGGTGCATTTTGAACACACAAAAAGTCTGGAGTTCAGATAAGTTCAAAAAAATGAAATCCCTTTGTAACAGACGAGTTTTCGTTCGAAACCCTGATACTTCGAAAGAGATTGCCTGTTTTGTACACGAAGTGCATCCAGTTTTTGCCGTAACCCTCTCAACTTTTTAGCACATGCTATGTGGGTGAAATGATGATACCATGTCGCGGTGATGCCACACTCGCAATAGCAACACTCTAACCACCACCGAAGACAACACCTGGACCGCGAAAGAGATTCTCCGAAGACGAAACCTTCAAGAAGGAAACAATGCACAAGCATTGTCGTTGCCCGATCGAAGATCTTGAGTTTTGACCGTTGAGAAAAAGTCCCACAAAACAATGCCTTCAGCAATGCCATTGCCAAGCACAACCAATGAAGGCCAAACCTTGGGCTATCACCCAAGTGCAGTCCACATATGCTGCCACCCCCTCTTGCCAAGGCCACTGCTCAAGTCACCAACACTCAACTCACAAGAAGAACCTATGCGACCATTCTTCATGGCCACCAATACAACTTTCCACCATTACAAACCTCCAATCACAGCCACCTTGACTTCTCCACCTTTGCAATACCATGGAAATCTATATTTAGACATGTCGCCTGGCACCCACAAGAAAGCGAAGCTTCGCGACATGCCCTCAGGAAGTCTCACTGGACAAAGCTAAGGGAGAACACGAACAGATCGATTCCGATCTAGATATCCAGAGGTGCCATGCGCCAATCAGCGAAAATATCGGAGAGGAAGACCAAAACTCATTGGCATACAGATCGAGGAGGCTAGCATGAAGCACATGGACGACTTGGCGCTCGAAGATCAGCAGGGCCAAACCACTGTCATCTCCCTGCCGGACTGGCCGTTGAGAACATGGCAGCCCCGCACATCCACACTGGCCCTGATCAGCCCTGAGACCAAGATCTGATCGGACCACACGACAGCTAGCGGCGCGGCAGCACATCTACGTCACCCTTCCTCATAAGAACATTAGGCGACGGCCTGCATATACGCACCACCCTGCACCCCCAACCAATTCCCCACCTCCGCCTGTGGGCACCGTAGCGAAGTGTCTCTCCTGCCCTGCGTGTTTGATGGGGAAGGGCACCGCCACCGCTGCCGGCGTCGCTCGTGGGAGGAGCGAGCCCGGAGAGAAGTTAACATGTTTGTTTCACATAAGTTAACATGTTTTCCCAATAACATCCCCTGATTGCACTTGAGCCGCTTGGGGGATGGCACTATTTGTTTCACATAAGCTAACATGTTTTCCCAATAACATCCCCACATGTCGGGGCAACTGAGTTCTAATTGTACTAGCTAGTTTGTGGCTACCTGCCATTAGGTCATCAATTCCACTCTTTTATAGTGCCAGCTAACCAACCGTGCGGGGAACATGGAGTACCAAATGGAGATTGCCCATATATATCTTCCTCCTTCTCGTGTGTGGCTATCCTCGTGACCTATTATTATCCATTTTGTTTGTGCATGTTCCATTTTGACAAATTACTGATAGAAATGAAAGGTGTTGGGAATTCTTTTGACTGCACCCGGTCAAGTTCGAGTTATGAGAATCATGTTTCTAGTTTCATCAAGCACGTTTGCTCGGCTACTCGTTTTTTGGGGCCTCCCAGAGCTTTTTGAGCAAGTTTTCTAGCTGCAGTCCATCGCCCTTCTTGCTTTAAAGCTGCCAATAGATACGTCAAGCAATTGTTGGCTAGGACCGACCGGAGTACTTCCTGCCCAGGTGCGACTAGCAAAGCGTCCTCTCTGAATCTTACTTGATTGATACATGTAAGGAACACGCAACAATGACCAAATCCCGAAACAACCCAGTGATATATAGAAGTCCAAACCATACACAGAGTTTAATGACAATGAATCATTTGTTTTACTCAAACACATTTCATAGCAGGTCGCAACCACGACGAGATACAGCTAGCTGTGCAAGCTTGCCTGGTTGGTACATGAGTAGTGAGAATGCGAGCTTACTTCATGGGGGAAATTAAGAGAGAGAGTGCATGGTATTTGATAGGCTTGAATTTACAGTTCTAAGTTCTAACAAATCAATTTAATTAGATTGTCAAAACAAAATCATATCTCAACCACCCATACTGACACAAAATTGTTTATCTTAACTGAACCTTCACGCTCCATCTGTTTATGTTTACCATCCTCTCGCTTCACATGTAGACATCTAGTCAGGAAAATAAAATCTAGGATCTTTCTTGCACCACAATCTCCTATGACCCTTTGTTACCTGATAGGTTGCACGGGCATTATTAGAGCAATGATAGGTGGAAAGAATATTTACCCCATCCTATCTTCTTACGCAATATCAAGAAAATTAGTGTGAAGTGGTTGTGGCGTTCTATTCAGGGAGCCGAGGAGAGGTTAAATCTCCATACATGGTTGATGAAGGAGGCTTGTGTGCACACCGCTTTTTATGTCTTCTTATATCTTCTATGAGACTGTGATGATCTAGTAGTCTCTCAGATTCATCTATGTTAAGTTGTTGAACTTGCTGGAAATTTTGAATTTTTTACTCCAATGTACTCCCTCCGTCCCATAATGTAAGACGACGGAGGGAGTATAATTCAACATAACTACTAATGTCACGGAATCAAACATCTTAATTCTAATAGGTGTGCAGTATTTCAAAAGTTCAGAATGGATTAATTCGAATCTTGCACACCACCATTACATCTCCATAAAAGCATCTTCATCTATACCATCTCAAATAGTACCAGTGCACCAGCGCTTGCCTATTTAGCACCGGGATCATGAAGCCCTGTGGGAAAAGAGGTTCTTTTTTTAGCTGAAAGATGTACTTTCTATATATATATATATTTCACCACATAAAATATGGGAGTAGCTAGGACAGAAATAGAGCCTCTGATGAAAAAAATAGGAAATTCAACCTGAGCAGTTAGATCGGAGTTGTAGTGTCACAGATTTGGTGGAGCCTGGAGCCGTTGGCTTCGTAGTTGAAAAGAAAACACTACGTATGTATAGTCGATGCTCAATGATGTAACATGGGGAAGGATCCACTATTCATTGGTGAGAGAGCCAAATCTGTTCTTGATGGAAAACCAACCTTGTCACGCTAATACAAAATGCAAGGGACGTAGCAGCGGATCTAGGAATATAAAATATGAATGCCAGGCTAAAATCCAGTTATTAGTATGAACATTGCACGAATAGTACCAAATCCTCAATTTCCTTAAAATAAGGTATTGCACAAAAAACAGTAGAAGCATTTCGTAGTCAACACGTGGTTGACTTTGCTTTCCATCAATTGGAGTGGATTCTTACCTACATCGTTGTGCTTCCTTATAAGGAAGATATAGCTACCGTAAATTCCCATATATTTTCCTCCTCCTCGCATTCCACTAACTCTGTTTGGCGTTCCCATCCAATGTACAGTGCACATATTGTCTTCATATGTCGGCATTTCATAAGGTACTGGTTTCCTGGAGCATATCTTCTTGGCGAGTGAATCCATGACAACTACCCTGGTAGATCTAATCCGATCTGCAGCGTCACGTCCCCGCTGTCGTAATAGATATTCCTTTCTTTGCCTCACCCATGTAAAGTACTGATTTTTTGGTCCAGTCCATGAGAAGACTGCATGAGGTCTTCAGTTCTGCTAACGACTAAGACAGAACAAGGCAAAGTCCTCGAAACGGCTCAGATCTGAAGATCCATCATTGAAGCTGCATAGAAGGTGCCTGTGTGCACCAAGGTTTTGGTTACCGGTCGAAATTTCAAGATTTCCCATGGTTACCGCGTATTTCCATGCCCCTCGGTAAATCACTATACCGAGCAAAAAATACCAGTTTTTTTTTGAATTTTTTGAATTTAAACACTCGATTTATAGTAAAGTACGTAGGATCTAATTAATGCCATGAGAGTTGGTTCTGACGTGTTGGTAGCAACCTGGTTCCTGTTTTGAGAGGTCTCTGGTTCAAATGTTCATTCATTCACTTACTTGAATTCAAAATTCAACTATAAAATACGTTCGAAATATTCTCGGTATTTCTCGGTAACCATGGTAACCGCGTTTACCGGCCCCCCTCGGTAAAAATGCCTCATTCGGTAACCAAAACCTTGGTGTGCACCATAGTCGATTTTTTTTGCTGAGCAGCGATTTAGCATCTATGATATGCATGTGCACCATGATGCGTTAACTGTTGTGCTGAAGTTTTGCCACAGCGAGCCAGCGTCCTAGAGACAACTTTGGTTCGATAGCTTTTCAGCAGGGTAGGCCGTAGACCCTAGGCCTTTTGTGCAGGGAGGAAGGAACTAGAAAGATCAAAATCACGCTATCGTCCAAACCGTGAGAATTTTTTTTCAGTTCCCCTAATGACTCAGAGCGAACAAGGCAAAGTCTGCAGAACGGCTCAGATTGTTGACGTTGGGGGTCAATTTAACCAGGGGTTGAGCTGCATATAAGGTTCGTGTGTGCAGTGCACCAGAGTCGATTTTTTTCCAGCAGCAATTCTTCAGCAAGAGGCAAAAGATTTGCCTCATTCATTAATTAAGAAGAGGAATAGAGTTTAGATTGTGTTACAACACGGATAGTGCTATAACAGCCCGAACAACATTGGGCCATTACTCTCATAGGACCTGCAGGGCACCGCTGGTTCTTGGTGTTGCTACTGACCTAACATGACCCCGATCTGCAGGGCTGCGGTAGAATGATGAATGGATGAACAGAGATGGAGCCATCAACCATGGAGGGGAGAAGGGCGATAACAATGAAGTACCAAAAATACCCGTGACTACCCAGTATTATACTAGAAATTTGGTGTAGTATTGTCTCATCTGGCCATCCAACCACATAAAATAAATGGGCCAAACTAACATGATTTGTTGTTAAAGAACTCATCATAAAAGCAAATGGATATGTAATAAACCTCTTAAATGCTAGCTCACTCTCTTCCTTGGACATATATTTCGTCCTTTAAGCTTCGTTCTGCCACTATATTCAGCTATATATCTCCCCTTTCAGATGATATCGAACATAATATTCATTTGTGCAACCAACATATCCTAATTTAGAGTATCCAACATAATCACACGTGACATTAATCCATTGATTAGCTCTGAGTGTAGCTAGGCATGGAAGGTGGCAGGAATGCATCAACAACTCTGATGCAACTTTAGGGAGCTCGATCCAATAATGGAGGTTCCCAAACTAACTCCCATTGGGCGATGATATTATATCCACTGATAATTTATCGAGTAGATAGGACATGATTGGTCGATCGTTCAGAAGGAAATATGACATACGGTTAATTAAGTTAGTGATTGACTGGATAATCTGCAATAACATGATTAGGCTTTGGAGCCTTATTAGCATTGTTGTCATGTGTTTTTTTACATAAAGTATTGATTTATACATTGCTTTATAACCACCTAAGATTTGTAAAAACTGAAGTGGGAAATTTCCATGCCAATTCGCCTACCAAAAACAGTCTCAAGTCAATATAGTCGAACACTTGATATTGCTAAGACACAAAAAAGGAACTCCTCTTCACTATGAAATATGCAGTGGTTACAATGAAAGGAAACTCTGATGTTGGTTGCTACATTGACGTCTACATTGGCATTCAACCATGGAGGATTGTGCATGTCATCATGTATAATGCTTCTACATGAGCTTGCATGCTAGCAAATACATTATTAGGAAAAGAGAAAAAGTATTTCTTCTAGTTAACTTATGTGCGTCAATTGATAACATAAATGAAAAAAAAATAGTCTTAGCACGGATAAGTTGCACTAAGAGATCTGGGAGAAAAATCTCATTATGTGATTGCCAAAAAGATTTATGTATAATTTTTCTTTAATTTTAAGCTGCAAGAAACTTAGAGATATTGGCTTGGGTAGAAGGTTGATAGAGCACAATAGTTATGTTCTTTTCATGTTTATAAAATGAGTTGGAGATCTAAATCTTTCCCGTATGTTTATAAGGAAAACAAGACTATATATGGAACATGTCATTGCTATGAAAAAAACATGGGGTCTTTGATCTTCTCGGTTTTCAAGTTTTTGTATGCACCATACCATGTGAAGCACACATATGAGTCATAATCTTCGTCTCTTTGCATATCACTTAATTAAGCAAAGAATGATCATTATTTATATGATCCTACCATAGATCAAACTTGTCTTGATGCTAAAACATTGGAATTTCTAGCTCTATACGTTCCCGTGACACTTGAATTTCCTTTTTATTTGTTGTGATAAGATAGGGACATCAACATATCCAAATTTGAATTGGAATGACAAAGTGTGCTATCTATTTTGTTGAACATGTGTCATCTTGATCAAGGACTCTGGAACTCCATGAAGGGAAGTAGGAAATCGTATTTGTGCCGATGAATCGATGAAACTGTTGGTAGATATTGGGGCAGAAAAGCATTACTCGTCCATGTAATTATTTTTTAGAAATTTATTTATTTACATGCTATGATTGTTCATGAGTAGCTATAGGTATGTTTTACAAATCGTGGCATCAACTATTTTTCGCAATACTTTGAGCTGGTGTAAAAAGATTAGCTGCAGTGAACAATTTTTACTTCACCTTGCATATTAAAAAAAGAGTAGCACTTCAACTAGTAAAATCTCAGATCCGTCAATGTTTAGTAATTATAAACTAGTTGTTGAGTAAAGACTGGAAATTATTCTCGGCTTCCCCATCCTCATTGAACTTACATGTCTTTCAATACGCATTGCTAGTTTGTTTATCAAATTGGGCTATACATGGAAGGCTATGTTGTTTACAACAAAGAAATCCACAATATATATCCCAGATTTTTCCCATATTTGGTATGTTTAAAATTTCACATGTAATTATTATTTTTCTATAAAACCCTTGTTTGCTATTAGTTAGTTAACATTGCCTAGGATTTCTAGTGATTGACCTTGATTAGTTGATTCATCAACCTATAGGGTTAAAGGCCCTAGGATACAAGTATCCACCTAGCTAGCATTGGGAGAAATCAAATCAATTAAAAACAAGAAGTTAAAATAAAACCCTAGGGGTCAAATAGGAAGTAATTTTCCCAAAGAGAAAATGTAAAAATATATATGAAAAATGAATTGAAGATGGCTCAGAGAAAAACAAACCAAAGAAAAATAGAAGAAAACCATTTTGGAAAGTAAAAACATTCAAAAAGAATATTAAAATAAACCCTAGAAATAAAGTACATAAAATATCTGACCAAAATGCTCAAATAAAATGTAGACATGTTCAGAAAAATTCATAAATGAATTTAGGAAAATTTGTTTTAAAAAAATCAAATTCAAAGTCAAATGAAAATGGGAGAAGAAAACAGAAAAGAAAAAGTGAAAAGAAAACAAGAGCCTAAAATACAACGCGGCCAGGCTATCCAGCCACAGTCCAGCGCCCCATGCGCGTAGTGATGTCTACTACGCAACTTTATTCTTGTTGACTCGGTTGAGCCTCCAAGCGCAGAGTTTTGTAGGGCAGCAGCAAATTTCCCTCAAGTGGATGATCATAGGTTTATCAATCCGTAGGAGGTGTAGGATTAAGATGATCTCTCTCAAATAACCCTGCAATTAAATGCAAGAAATCTCTTGTGACCTCAACACACCCAATACAAAGGTAAATTGTATAGGTGCACTAGTTCAGCAAAGAGATGGTGATACAAGTGTAGTATGGATAGTATATATAATTTTTGAATCTGAATAAATAAAAATATCAAGGTAGCAAGTAGCAAACAACGAACAAAACGGTTTATCAATTCTTAGAAATAAGGCCTAGGTTCATACTTTCATTAGTGTAATCTCCCAACAGTGCTAACATAATTGAATCAAATAACAATCCCTCAATGTGCGACAAAGAATCACTCCAAAGTTCCTATTGGAGAAAGTAGGATGAAAATGTGTATCAATCTCTATGACTAGATTACCCCAATGTCACAACGGGAATCTGCTAGTTGATTACGAAAACATATGTCAGGTGATCTCGATGAATTACCCCACTGTCACCACGGGAATCCACAAGCAAGACATGCATCAAGTGATCTTAAATTCAAAGTATTCAATCCAGCATACAAAACTTCAAAGAGCAAGACTCAATTCATCACAATAAATATATGGAGGGGGAAGAAGCTCATATGATCCAACTATGTTAGCAAAGATCATGATACATCAAGATCGTGCCAAATCAAGAACATGAGAGAGAGACATATCAAACACATATAGCCACAGGTACATACGCTTAGCCCCGAGGGTGAATGATGACCCACAAGTATAGGGGATCAATCGTAGTCCTTTCAATAAGTAAGAATGTCGAACCCAACCAGGAGCAGAAGGAGACGACAAGTGGTTTTCAGCAAGGTATTAACTGCAAGCACTGAAATAGTCGGTAACATGTAGTTTGATAGCAAGATAATTTGTAACGAGCAAGTAACGGTAATGGTAAATAAAGTGCAGCAAGGTAGCCCAATCCTTTTGTGGCAAAGGACAGGCCAAAACAGTCTCTTATGATAGGCAAGGCGTTCTTGAGGGTACACGGGAATTTCTCCATATCACTTTCATCATGTTCGTTTGATTTGTGTTCGCTACTTTGATAATTTGATAAGTGGGTGAACCGGTGCTTAGGTGTTGTTCTTACTTGAACAAACCTCCTACTTATGATTAACCCCCTCGCAAGCGTCCACAACTATGAGAAAACTATTAAGATAAAATATAACCATAGCATTAAACTTTTTGATCCAAATCGGTCCCTTACGAAGTAGCGCATAAACTAGGGTTTAAGCTTCTATCACTCTAGCAACCCATCATCTAATAAATATTCCACAATGCATTCCCTTAGGCCCAAATATGGTGAAGTGCCATGTAGTCGACGTTCACATGACACCACTAAGGGAATCACAACATACATATCATCAAAATATCGAACACATATCAAGTTCACATGATTACTTGCAACATGATTTCTCTCGTGACATCAAGAACAAAAGTAACTACTCACAAATGATAATCATGCTCAAGATCAGAGGGGTATTAAATAGCATAATTGATCTGAACATATAATCTTCCACCAAATAAACCATATAGTAATCAATTACAAGATGTAATCAACACTACTAGTCACCCACAGGTACTAATCTGAGGTTCCGGTACAAAGATTGAACACAAGAGATGAACTAGAGTTTGAGAGGAGATGGTGATGTTGAAGGCATTGATGGAGATTGCCCTACCAAAGATGGAAGAGTTGTTGGTGATGACGATGGCGGTGATTTCCCCCTCCGGGAGGGAAGTTCCCCCGGCGGAATAGCTCCGCCGGAGGGCAAAAGTGCTCCTGCCCGAGTTCCGCCTCGAGACAGCGGCGCTTCATCCCGAAAGTCCCCCCCCCAGATTTTTTCTAGGTCAAAGTGAACTATATACCAGAAGATGGGCATCGGAGGTGGGCCAAGGAGGGCACAACCCACCAGGGCGTGCCTAGGGGCCCAGGCGCGCCCTGGTGTCTTGTGATCACCATGGACCCCCTTCCGGTAGTTATTTGCTCCTGTGTTTTTATATATTCCAAAACATTTCTCCGTAAATTTTGAGGTCATTTGGAGATGTGCAGAATAGGTAACTCTGACGTAGCTTTTTCAGGTCCAGAATTCCAGTTGCTAGCATTCTCCCTCTTTGTGTAAACCTTGCATATTATGACAGAAAAGGCATTAGAATTACTCCATAAAGCATTATTATGCATAAAAACATTATAAATAACAGTAGGAAAACATGATGCAAAATGGACTGCTAAAAATTCTTTTCCAGTAGTAGCATAATTTCTTTGGGCATTGTCTAGAGTTTTGCTAGCATAATGAATAACGTTCAATTTCTTATCAACTCTTTATCCTAGAACAGCACCAACATCATAATCACTAGCATCACACATAATTTCAAAAGGCAAGTTCCAATCAGGTGGTTGAACAATAGGTGCAGAAGTTAAGGCTTTCTTAAGTGTTTCAAAGGCTTCTACATAATCATCATCAAAAACAAATGGAACATCCTTTTGTAAAAGATTTCTAAGAGTCCTAGAAGTTTTAGAGAAGTCTTTAATAAATCTCCTATAAAAACCAGCATGACCTAGGAAAGTACGAATACCTTTAATATCTTTAGGACATGGCATTTTCTCAATTGCATCAACTTTAGCTTTATCCACCTCAATACCTCGTTCAGAAATTTTATGCCCCAAGACAATACCTTCATTAACCATAAAGTGTCACTTCTTCCAATTCAAGACAAGATTAGTTTGCTCACATCTCTGCAAAACTCGATCAAGGTTGCTTAAGCAATCATCAAAAGAAGTTCCATAAACAGAAAAATCATCCATGAAAACCTCAACAATCTTTTCACAAAAATCAGAGAATATAGCAGTCATACATCTTTGAAAGGTAGTAGGTGCATTACATAAACCAAAAGGCATACGTCTATAAGCATAAGTTCCAAAAGGGCAAGTGAAGGTGGTTTTTCTCTTGATCAGGTTGTGAAACAGGTATTTGAGAAAAACCAGTATATCCATCAAGAAAGCAAAAGTGTGTGTGCTTAGATAATCTTTCCAACATTTGATCAATAAAAGGCAAATGGTAATGATCTTTTCTATTTGCTTTATTTAATTTTCAGAAATCAATTACCATTCTATAACCAGTAACAATTCTTTGCGGAATAAGTTCATTTTTATCATTAGGAACAACAGTGATACCTCCCTTCTTAGGGACACAATGAACGGGACTTACCCATCTACTATCAGCTATGGGATAGATTATACCTGCTTCCAGAAGCTTTAATATTTCAGTTCTTACCACTTCTTTCATCTTAGGATTCAAACGTGGTTGATGATCAACAACGGGTTTAGCATCAGGTTCCATATTAATCTTGTGCTGACAGAGAGTGGGACGAATGCCCTTAAGATCGTCAAGAGTATATCCAATGGCAGCACATTGCTTCTTTAGAATTTTCAATAATCTTTCTTCTTTATGTTCTGAAAGGTTAGCACTAATAATAACATGATATATATTTTTCTCATCAAGATAAGCATATTTCAACGGGTCAGGCAATTGTTTTAATTCAAAGATAGGATCACCTTTAGGTGGAGGAGGACCTCCTAGAGTTTCAATAGGCAAATTGTGTTTGAGCAGGGGTCGTTGTTCAAAGAATTTTTTATCTATTTCATTTCTTTCATGCATATGCATATCATTTTCATGGTCTAGCAAATATTGTTCTAATGGATCTGTAGGAGGCACGTCAATAGAAGCAAGACCAATTATTTCATCCTTACTAGGTAATTCATTCTTAAGAGGTTGTCTACAAAACTTGGAGAAATTAAACTCATGTGACTCATCACCAAAGCTAACACCGACAGTTTGTTTTTCACAATATATTTTAGCATTAACGGTGTTCAAGAAAGGTCTATCAAAGATAATGGGACAAAAGTCATCTTGTGGGGAACCAAGAACTAGAAAATCAGTAGGGTATTTTATTTTCCCACACAAGACTTCAACATCTCTAACAATCCCAAGTGGTGTGATGGTGTCTCTATTAGCAAGTTTAATAGTAACATCCATGTCTTCTATTTCAGCGGGTGCTATGTCATTCATAATTTCTTGGTATAAGGAAAAAGGAATAGCACTCCTATTTTAACTGACGCAACAGGCATGCCAACAACAGGTCTATGTTTATCTTTTTTATTAGGTTTGGCAATTCTAGCACCTTCATCACTGAAGTAAATAACATGCACATCAATATTTTCTACCAGAAGATCTTTAACCATAGCAACACTAGGTTCTACTTTAATTTGTTCAGCAGGTTTAGGTGCTTTAATATTACTCTTGTGAACCACAGTTGAAACCTTAGCATGTTCCTTTATCCTAACAGGAAAAGGTTTTTTTTCAATATAAGTAGTAGGCACAACTGGATCAACATTGTAAATAATAGTTTCATCTTTAACTATAACTGGTTCCTTAATTTCTTATTTAATAGGGGGATGATATTTAAACCACTTCTCTTTAGAGAGATCAACATGAGTAGTAAATGATTCACAAAAAGAGGCTACTATCTCAGAGTCAAGTCCATATTTAGTGGTAAACTTGTGAAAAGCATCGGTATTTATAAAAGATTTAACACAATCAAACTCAAGCTTAATACCTAAATCTTTACCTTTGTCGGGTTTCCAATCTTCAGAGTTGCATTTAATTCTTTCTAAAAGATCTCAATTGAATTCAATAGTCTTCTTCATAAAAGAACCAGTACAAGAAGTATCGAGCAGGGATCGATCATCATGAGAAAACCGAGCATAAAAATTCTGAATAATAATTTCTCTAGAGAGCTCATGATTGGGTCATGAATATAATATTAACTTAAGCCTACCCCAAGCTAGACCGATACTTTCTCCATCACGCGGCCAAAAATTATATATATAATTCCGATCACGATGAACTAGATGCATAGGATAAAATTTTAGGTGAAATTCCAATTTCAATCGATTCCAGTTCCAAGATCCAATATCATCGCATAGCCTACACCATGTCAATACTTTTCCCTTCAAAGATAAAGGGAAAATCTTCTGCTTAGCTTCATCTCTGGATAAACCTGCAAGCTTAAATAATCCACAAATTTCATCCACATATATCAAGTGGATATCAGGATGTTCGGTTCCATCTCCTGCATAAGGATTAGCTAGCAGTTGTTCTATCATACCCGAAGGAATTTCATATCCAATATTTTCAGTAGGTGCAGTAGGTTGAGGGGCAACTAATTGTGGTTCCGGTCAAGGTGATGATACCCCGAACAAACCCCTCAAAGGATAGTTCTCCATAGTAACAAGTGACAATAAATTTCAGCACGTAGTAATAATATTTCCTTACCAATTTCCACTTACCAAGAGCGCTTCACTCCCCGACAACGGCGCCAGAAAAGAGACTTGATGGCCCACAAGTATAGGGGATCAATCATAGTACTTTCGATAAGTAAGAGTGTCGAACCCAACGAGGAGCAGAAGGAAATGACAAGTGGTTTTCAGCAAGGTATTAACTGCAAGCACTGAAATAGTCGGTAACAGGTAGTTTGATAGCAAGATAATTTGTAACGAGCAAGTAACGGTAATGGTAAATAAAGTGCAGCAAGGTAGCCCAATCCTTTTGTGGCAAAGGACAGCCCAAAACGGTCTCTTATGATAGGCAAAGCGCTCTTGAGGGTACACGGGAATTTCACCATATCACTTTCATCATGTTGGTTTCATTCGTGTTCGCTACTTTGATAATTTGATATGTGGGTGGACGGTGCTTAGGTGCTGTTCTTACTTGAACAAACCTCCTACTTATGATTAACCCCCTCGCAAGCATCCGCAACTACGAGAAAAGTATTAAGATAAAATCTAACCATAGCATTAAACTTTTGGATCCAAATCGGTCCCTTACGAAGTAGCGCATAAACTAGGGTTTAAGCTTTTGTCACTCTAGCGAACCATCATCTAATAACTACTCCACAATGCACTCCCTTAGGCCCAAATATGGTGAAATGCCATGTAGTCGACATTCACATGACACCACTAAGGGAATCACAACATACATATCATCAAAATACCGAACACATATCAAGTTCACATGATTACTTGCAACATGTTTTCTCCCGTGACCTCAAGAAAAAAAGTAACTACTCATAAATGATAATCATGCTCAAGATCAGAGGGTTATTAAATAGCATAATGGATCTGAACATATAATCTTCCACCAAATAAACCATATAGTAATCAACTACAAGATGAAATCAACTCTACTAGTCACCCACAGGTACCAATCTGAGGTTCTGGTACAAAGATTGAACACAAGAGATGAACTAGGGTTTGAGAGGACATGGTGCTGTTGAAGATGTTGATAGAGATTGCCTCCCAAAGATGGAAGAGTTGTTGGTGATGACGATGGCGATGATTTCCCCCTCCGGGAGGGAAGTTCCCCCGGCGGAATCGCTCCGCCGGAGGGCAAAAGTGCTCCTGCGCAAGTTCCACCTCGAGACGGCGGCGCTT
Organism: Thinopyrum elongatum; assembly: GCA_011799875.1. NCBI lineage: Eukaryota > Viridiplantae > Streptophyta > Magnoliopsida > Poales > Poaceae > Thinopyrum > Thinopyrum elongatum. The sequence goes on from CM022303.1 coordinate 80,817,289, forward strand.
CGTCCCGAAAGTCCCCCCTGATTTTTTCTAGGTCAAAGTGACCTATATACCAGAAGATGGGCACCGGAGGTGGGCCGTGGCGGGCACAACCCACCAGGGCGCGCCTGGTGTCCCAGGCGCGCCCTCGTGTCTTGCGCTCACCAGGGGGCCCCCTCCGGTAGTTATTTGCTCCAGTATTTTTTATATATTCTGAAACAATTCTTCGTAAATTTTGAGCTCATTTGGAGATGGGCAGAATAGGTAACTCTGACGTAGCTTTTTCAGGTCCAGAATTCCAGGTGCAGGCATTCTTCCTCTTTGTGTAAACCTTGCATATTATGAGAGAAAAGGCATTAGAATTACTATATAAAGCATTATTATGCATAAAAACATTATAAATAACAGTAGGAAAACATGATGCAAAATGGACGTATCAGTGAACTACTCGCTCCTCGTCATGGATGCTGCGAGGATGATGAAGATGACCTCTAGTGATGGCTTCTCAATCGGGCAGGGTGCCGGAACAGGGCTACCACTGGTACAGCGAGGTGCTATACAAACGGTTTTTAACCCCTTTCCGCGACGGCATTTGGAACCGCCGCCTAGTTAGTGTGGGCGATAGGCGGGTCCTTCCCACACGACCCAGAAACCGTCGGGGATAGGGAGCCTTGATGCATATACATTACTCGCTACTCGTTTGTGCTCACATTGCCATCGCAGTCGGTATTCTGTGGTGCTACGTTTACTATGCGTGGCCCATGACAAATGGTTCACTATTATAGAACGTGTATGATAAGCAGACAATCACACACACATTCGCTTTTCCCAAACTATATGCGATAACTAATTAAGAAGATTAGCTAATCGTCGTACGAGTGTCAGACATGATTACGAAACGTCGGACCGTCGTAACATCGTCGTACACGACAACTATGGCACACGCCATTCTGTGGTGCAATGTTTACGATGCATACCACATCAGAAACAGTTCATGGTTACGAATCGTGTACGATAAGGTAGCTATCACAAACGTTTAGTTTGCCCGCACCATTTGTCATATTGTCTGACATCACACACGCTTTGCAAACAGCAATTGTGTGCATGCTTGCACATGTTTCCTCTCTATGAACCGTGTCGGATTATGGTGTATATCGCAAATGTTTGTATTTTACCAACCGTGTGTGCCGTAACGACCTGCAGAGCATAATTTCACCGTAATTTAATTGCTGCTATTTCAAATTATACCGGATTTGAATTTGAATGTATGCTATAGCTTTATTCATATCCATCAGGTTCAAACAACCAATGCATTATTCGTTTCATAGGTACATATGTTCAAGAATTACATAAGAATCAAATAAAGAATGATGAACCACAGTTGTATACTTGTACTATTAAAGACGGTAAAGAAAGAGGCGTAATACATTCTGGTTGCTGAACAAGATGAAGCGGAATGCCTATATTGTGCCCTCCTACATGCAGAAGGCACGCAGGACTCTAGTCCAACCCCTTGTGATGGCCGACCGCCCATCCTTCACGGTCTTCATGAAAACATCTAGATAATCATCATGTTCTGGCAGAAATACTTTAACCTTTGCATTCCCACCAATCATGTAGTTTGAGAGATAATCTTGAGTAAACTGCTTTGGGAACCACTGCAAAGGAAAAAGATTCAGACATTGTCATCTAACACAACTCATTATGGGCAGTAAAAAGAAGGCTGCAGAGTTCTTACTTACCATCCTGCAGTTCGCTGTTGTCTTGGATAAAATGTAAAAAAAATAGTTTAATTGCCATCTTTTGACCCACTTTACTAACAATCTTTATCAGCTTCCTCACTTGATGCTGGTTCATCGATATCTCATTGCCCCATACGCAGAAACGGTCGAAGCGCGGATCTTTACCAATGACATATGTACCTAAAAGCACCAAGTTAATATTAGAAGCTAAACAGCAATTGCACAATGATGTAGTACAACACTCTTTTATAATATCTTATAACATCCAATATACTCACATATTAGATGAATTAACATCTTATATTATGGGCCGGAAGGAGTTTATTGCATTCTTACAAATTATTGGCTGATTAACTGCTGCTGTATCCATGGGTTAGAGTTAGTTTGAGCTAGTTCGGGTTCAAATAGCCCAAAAGTATATCCAAACATGAGGGCTAGTTTGAGCTAGTTGCATCTAACCCACCCAAAAAAACTATCCAACCCAAGAGGTGCTAATTGGAGCTAGTTCTCCTAGTGCATTTATTGTCAATCTAACCCTGTCATCCAAACACCTCTTTGGATGGAGTTAGTTCAGGGTTAGTCATGAGCTAGAAACTAACTCTAACCTCTAGCTAAGTTGAGTATCCAAACAAGGTTGTGTTGATGTTGTTGTTGTTGTTGTTGTTGTTGTTGTTGTTGTTGTTGTTGTTGTTGCTGCTGCTGCTGCTGCTGCTCTTCTACGTATATCTAGACATCATCAGAACATTAAGGTAACACTCTTCCTTGTTGCTATGTAGCCTAGGATTGCATATTTAGACATTAAGTACAATGCATGCTGCTACATAGCCTCAGATATATTACATATGACCCTAGTTAACCTAACGATAAATGGGTTACAGATATATTCAGTTAAAAGTCCGATTCACTGATTAGTGCCTTATCAGCCCCCGGCCTTTATGGTACCAGCTACCGATATCCTGAACAGTGAGTATATATATAAGCCATGGGATGAAACTAACCTCGATGGAAAACAGCAGTCGTTCCCAAAATTGTCCTGTGTAGGTACATCGAGAGGCATGTTAAGCAAAACAGGCTAAACATCAACCAAATATATCCATGGCAGACAAAATAATCTCCAAAAGATAGCTTCAGTGTGCAGGTTTAAGCACGCTAGTAAAGCAAAACAAATGGAAAGGTGTGTTAACTGCAATAGGCCTAACATTTAACAACAAGCAAACATAGTCATTCAAACTGGTATTGTGCCGGTCTAAGTACACTGGTTATTGTTAAAAAATAGAAAAGCGTGTTAACTACAAGATGGAGCAACCAAATGTAGTCATTCATAGTGGTATTATTGAAACTGGTATTGATGAAATTGAACTGCACAGTTCATACTTGCATATATAGAACATCACATTGTGAATAACTGGAATAAACAAGGCATACTACGAACAACCAAAGATAGCATTTGAAACTGGACATATGCTAACTACAAACAACCGAACAATCAAAAAACTTTAAAAGAGGCATATGCTAGCTATAACAGGCTTAACAGCAAGCAAATATATGCATTCCTATCAGTATGTTTAAAACTGGATTGATGAAATGCACTGCACAGTAAATAATTGCACATATAGAGCATCACATTGTGAACAACTGAAATAACCAAGGCATACTGCAAACAACCAAATATAGCAATTAAAACTGGACATATTCTCTCTACACTACAAAAGGGACTCGACAAAACAAATCATGGGTTCCCCCCTGTGAAGAGGCACGACAAAACAAATCATGTGTTTCCTCACTTGTCACAGATGGGCTCGTTCCCCTGGGAAGAGCATGGAACCTGGATGCACTCCATGTTGTCACAGATGGGCTCCTTCCCGTTGGAAGAGCACAGCTGTAGGGTGCCCTCCCTGATGTCGCAGACGGGCTCTTTCCCCTTGGAAGAGCAGATGGGCTCTTTCCCCTTGGAAGAGCCGGAGAGGGTGCCCTCCTCGTGGTCGCCATCGATGAGCTCTGACTTGGAAGCTGTGGATCCCAAGCCAGCGTCGCAGAATGTGTCTGTCAGAAATGAGAAAAGGGGCTCGATGGCGATGTAGGATGGCAAATTCTTGACAGCGAGCCAGAGGAGATCAACGGTGTGGTCATGGATGAGAACGACGGTGGTTGAACCCGAGGGGTTGGGGGTGGGCCACTTAACCTGTGACATAGCCCGCCTCAGGCCATCGCTATCGACGACCTCGATGTCGTATCCGATGTCCGTGACATACCCACATACTCTAGCCCGCTGATTGAGTGCCTGCGGCCAGTAATGGTCATCAGCTTCCTCGACGACATCGGGCGAAGAGACCGCGATACACCTCTTTTGGGCCAGTCGCTCCTCGAGCTCCACGGGAAGCGTAGCCGAGCTGAGGCTGAGACGCTCTGGAGTGGGGGATGGGGATGGGAATGGGGATCTGTGGGAAAGGGGGCGTTTGGCAGGTGTCATCTAAGAAACTCAGGGCGGCCTGGGTATGGAGATCGGTGGGTAAGCTGCACGGGCAAACCGGCAAATGTTGACAATGGAGGCCTTGCGGCGACGGCGACGGTGGCAGCGACCTTGCTGGGTTTCGAGCGAGGGAGGGTGTGTGTGTGTGTGTGCGCGCTGATACGTCTCCAATGTATCTATAATTTTTGATTGTTCCATGCTATTATATTATTTATCTTGGTATGCATTTATATGCTATTTTATATGATTGGGACTAACCTATTAACCTAGAGCCCAGCGCCAGTTTCCGTTTTTCCTTCTTTTTGAGTTTCGAAGAAAAGGAATATCAAATGGAGTCCAAATGAGCTGAAAATTTACGGTGATTTTTTATGGACCAGAAGAAGCCCTCGAAGCAAAAGAGTTGGGCCAGAAGAGCCACGAGGCATCCACAAGGGTGGAGGGCGCGCCCACCCCCCTAGGGCGCGCCCCCCTGTCTTGTCGCTGACTCGTGGACCCCCCTGACATGAAATCGACGCCAAAAATTCCTATAAATCCAGAAACCCCCAGAAAGAAACCTAGATTGGGAGTTCCGCTGCCGCAAGCCTCTGTAGCCACGCAAAACCAATCGGGAGCCCGTTCCGGCACCCTGCCGGAGGGGGAAACCATCACCGGTGGCCATCTTCATCATCCCGGCGCTCTCCATGATGAGGAGGGAGTAGTTCACCCTCGGGGCTGAGGGTATGTACCAGTAGCTATGTGATTGATCTCTCTCTCGTGTTCTTGATTTGGCACGATCTTGATGTACCGCGAGCTTTGTTACTATAGTTGAATCATATGGTGTTTCTACCCCTCTACCTTCTTGTGATGAATTGATTTACCTTTGAGGTTTCACTATTATCGGATTGAATACTATTATGGATTTGAGAACACTTGATGTATGTCTTGCGTGGGACACCCGTGGTGACAATGGGGTGTTCTATTGATTCACTTGATGTATGTTTTGGCACTCAACTCGCGGATTCCCGAGGTGACATTGGGGTAATCTATGCATAGGGGTTGATGCACGTTTTCGTCCTTGTTTCTCCGGTAGGAATCTTGGGGCACTCTTTCAGGTTCTTTATGTTGGATTGAATATTATGAATCTGAAGTTGTTTGATGCATATCGTAAATTGACCCACAGATACTTGTGGTGACATTGGAGTATCTAGGTGACATTAGGTTTGATTGATGTGTGTCATATGGTGTTATTATACTATGAACTCTAGGGCTGTTTGTGACACTTATAGGAATAGCTCAATGGATTGATCAGAAAGAATAACTTTGAGGTGGTTTCGTACCCTACAAGCAATTTCATCTTATGTTCCCCGCGATAGGAACTTTGGAGTGACTTTTGTCGCACGTTGAGGGATTGCCATATGATTTAGTTATGTTATCATTGTTGAGAGAACTTGCACTAGTGAAAGTATGAACCCTAGGCCTTGTTTTCAAGCATTGCAATACCATTTTCGGTCACTATTGTTACTAGTTACCTTACTGTTTTTATATTTTTAGATTACAAAAACCTATATCTACCATCCATATTACACTTGTATCACCATCTCTTCGCCGAACTAGTGCACCTATACAACTTACCATTGTATTGGGTGTGTTGGGGACACAAGAGACTCTTTGTTATTTGGTTGCAGGGTTGTTTGAGAGAGGCCATCTTCATCCTACTCCTCCCACGGATTGATAAACCTTAGGTTATCCACTTGAGGGAAATTTGCTACTATCCTACAAAACTCTGCGCTTGGAGGCCCAACACGTGTCTACAACAAGAAGGTTGCGTAGTAGACATCATGCGCGCGCCCGAGGAGGTTTTGGGGTGTGTGTGTGTGTGGAGGGGGGCGGGGGTGTGTTTGAGGAAATGACGCGGCTACTGAAAAGTTTACTACGTGGGAGTCAAACGCGGGAGTGAAATGCCGGGGCTATTGAAAATTTGGATGATGGTGCATCGGACACGGTCCGGAGATAACAACCGTGTGTTATGAAACAGAAAAACCCTCGAGGCAGGCAGATATTTTTGAGGGATGGAGGTGGGAGCAGGAACAAGAAACATCACACATGGTCAAAACATAATAACCGTGTGTTATCAAACAGAAAAAAGCTGTAGGCGGGTAGATATTTTTGAGAGGGGAAGCCTCGTGGAGCCCAATGTACTGTGCGGATGTGCGTGGCAGGGGCACCGGTGTGGTACATGGTTAGTGTGAGTGAACCATGTCTGTTGCGTCATCCGACTTGTCTAATGTTCATAAATTTGGCAAAAAATGAAGCGGGAGAGGGTCAGAACACGAACACACTTGCATGTGCACCAAATATATGTATGAAAAGGGTGGTTTGATGTTCAAATACCAAATGCAACTTCGATGTGGCACCTATCTCGCAAAGCGCATGGTATTGCTTGCCCCCCCTCGTGTCGGCAGGAAGGGAATCCTAAGCTATGAATGCATGCCTCCCACGAAGGTTCACCTAGCAAAGTGCGAAGTAGCAGTCCCCCCCTCCCCACACACCCACTTTCAGTCGGCGGGCCAGAGAGGCATCTCACCAAGATGGATCGTAAAACGGACCAAGAATAATCCACCTTGGTCGTATAACTTCTCACTTGTTGTTGGTCAAAGTGATGGCCATCCATGCGACCCCGGAGATGGGCTAGCTCACCAATAATCACGCATGTAGCTAGTCCCCGAAGACAACCACTGCCTGCATGTGGCCCAAACATATGTATGGAGAGGTGTGTTTTGAATAGACAATGGAACAACTTTGATGTGGCACCGTGCTTTAGAACCAGAAATCCCCACACTGAGTGAGGGTTAGATTGATGATGCAGATGTATGTCACACCACACTTCAAGCCGATGACGGGGATTCATGCATGCATGCGTGTATAGTATGCGCTCAAACTTAATTAGGTCTGAATCTCACCATGACCTATACTACGATAACACGAACCAAAGGAAGAATCCGCCATGGTAACCTATCTTGTTGTCGGTCAAGGTGATCATGGATGTCCACGCAGGCCCACGAATATACACTAGTAGAAAAAGGGCCTAATGTGAAGCTCATTAGTCCCGGTTTGTAATTGAACCGGCACTAATGTGACCATTAGTGCCGGTTCCAACGGCTAGGAGGGCGGCGCTCATTAGTACCGGTTTGTGGCGAACCTTTAGTACCGGTTCGTCGAACAGGTACTAAAGAGGTGGTGGCAGGCTGTTGTCAGGCTGGGGCCCCACCAGCACCTTTAGTACCGGTTCATGCCACGAACCGGGACTAGAGATGCACCTTTTGTCCCGGTTTGTCTAACCAACCGGGACTAAAGATATCACTATATATAGTGCTTCGTCCAGCCCGAGCCGAAGCGCTCTGTTTTTCCCCTCCTCTCTGTTTTTCTTCCCCTCTTGCTCGAGCTCACCTCCATTTTTGCCAAAATTTGTGAAGATTTGAAGGCACCCCATCCATCCAAGTGATCACAAAGGTTAGCAACTTTGTCCTTTTATCTCTCATTGCTAGATTAGCTCTTGCATGCTCTATAAGTATAGTGATTTGTGGGTTTTTTAGTTTGGGAGGAATTATATGTGGTAGTTTATTTGATTTATATGCAATTTGAGGTCAAAATAACTCTTAGTTTGCATATGTAGGTGTGGTTTACTTAGTGCCTTCCCTTCTCCGTCCTAACCACCATCGATCGTTCGCACCGTCCCGTCGCCGGCACCACCATGAGGTGAGCCTCTTGTTGTTATCTTTTTTATATAAAAAAAATCATGTTTGTGTGATTTATATATATAGTTACTTGTATAATTATCTTACCCGGCCCGTACATTGTTTGTTATACATAGTGCCATGGTTTTGATATCCGTCCCCGTCGGGCCTCGTCCGGGTTATGATTCGGATGTGGTATATTCTTTTTTAAAACTATTTGTTGCATTTCGTGTTTATGAAAAATTATGCCCATCAAGTTGACATAGATATTTTTATCTAGGAGGTATGTGAACCGGAAATTCCAACCGACCCTATTGTCGAGAGGTTAAATTTAGTTGAAAAAGAAAACGAGTATTTGAAAGAAAAATTGAAAAGAATTGAGGGGGAGAGGATGGAATTGGAGTTGCATGTTGCCGATGTCGTCGATGATTACAAGATCAAGATGGAAAAAATGCGCTTGAAGATTAGAAAGATTAGAAAATATGCCATCGATAGTGAGGCTTGGTATCATTATGCTGTTGGATCAATTGCTACCTTAGTTGCGATCTTGATCGCATTTGTTGTTGCATTTAAATTCTTTAGCTAGAGAGTTATTTGTATGTTGTTTTATGAGAATAAGTGTTGTATGAACTTTATGTATGAACTTGTATTAATTTGGTCTTTTCGGTGCTGTGTAATGAAGATGAGCCGGCAATGGATATACGATGACCGATGCTCTCCCCAGTTTGTTAATGGCGTGCGTACTTTTCTACTTGCGGCTAAGGCAAACAAGCTGGCGGATGGTTTTATGCCTTGTCCATGTGCTGGCTGTAAGAATGATCGGAATTACTCTAAGTCAAGAACCATTCATGTCCACCTGTTTGAGTCCGGTTTCATGCCCCACTATAATGTTTGGACCAAGCATGGAGAAAGAGGGGATATGATGGAAGACAATGAAGAAGAAGAGGACGACGACGACATCTATCTTGGCCATGGGTTCCCTGAATACGATGGTACAACAATGGGGGAAGAAGCTGAGCTGACAATGCGGGAAGAAGTTGAAGAAGAGGCATCAGATGAGCCCGCTGATGATCTAGGTCGGACCATTGCCGATGCAAATAGAAACTGCGCAAGTGAAAAGGAGAAGAAGAAGTTGCAGCGCATGTTAGAGGATCACAAGAAATTGTTGTACCCGAATTGCAAAGCTGACAAGAAAAAGCTAGGCACCACACTGGAATTGCTGCAATGGAAGGCAGAGAATGGTGTATCTGAGAAGGGATTTGGAAAGTTGCTGATAATGCTAAAGAAGATGCTTCCAAAGGACAACGAATTGCCCGAGAGTACGTATGAAGCAAAGAAGGCTGTTTGCCCTCTAGGATTAGAGGTGTAGAAGATACATGCATGCCCTAATGACTGCATCGTCTACCGCAGTGAGTACGAGGATTTGAACGCGTGCCCGGTATGCGGTGCATTGGACAATAAGATCAGCCGTGATGACCCTGGTGATGTCGAGGGCGAGCGCCCCAGGAAGAAGATTCCTGCCAAGGTGATGTGGTATGCTCCTATAATACCATGGTTGAAACGTTTGTTCCAAAACAAAGAGCATGCCAAGTTGATGCGATGGCACAGAGAAGACCGTAAGAAAGACGGGAAGTTGAGAGTACCCGCTGACGGGTCGGTGTGGAGAAAAATCGAGAGAAAGTACTGGGAGGACTTTGCAGGTGACGCAAGGAACGTATGGTTTAGTCTAAGCGCAGATGGCATTAATCCTTTTGGGGAGCGGTGCAGCAATCATAGCACCTGGCCTGTGACTCTATGTATGTATAACCTTCCTCCTTGGTTGTGCATGAAGCAGAAGTTCATTATGATGCCAGTGCTCATCCAAGGCCCTAAGCAACCCGGCAATGACATTGATGTGTACCTAAGGCCATTAGTTGAAGAACTCTTACAGCTGTGGAATGGAAAAGGTGTACGTGCGTGGGATGAGCACAAACAGGAGGAATTTGACCTACATGCGTTGCTGTTTGTGACCATCAATGATTGGCCTGCTCTCAGTAACCTTTCAGGACAGACAAACAAGGGATACCGCGCATGCACGCACTGTTTGGATGATACCGACAATATATATTTGGATAATTGTAAGAAGAATGTGTACCTGGGACATCATCGATTTCTTCCGAGCAGGCATCCCGTAAGAAAGAAAGTCAAGCATTTCAAGGGTGAGACAGATCACCAAACGAAGCCTCGCCACCGTACTGGTGATGATGTACATGATATGGTCAAGGATTTGAAGGTAATCTTTGGAAAGGGTCCTGGCGGACAATCTGTTCCGAATGACGCTGACGGAAGACCACCCATGTGGAAGAAGAAATCTATATTTTGGGACCTACCCCATTTGAAAGACCTAGAGGTCCGCTCTGCAATCGACATGATGCATGTGACGAAGAATCTTTGCGTGACCCTGCTTGGCTTCTTGGGCGTGTATGGGAAGACAAAAGATACACCGAAGGCAAGGGAGGACCAGCAACGTATGCACGGGAAAGACGGCATACATCAGGGTCATGCCAGCTACGCTCTTACCAAAGAAGAGAAGGAAATCTTCTTTGAATGCCTGCTCAATATGAAGGTCCCGTCTGGCTTCTCGTCGAATATAAAGGGAATAATAAATATGGCAGAGAAAAAGTTCCAGAACCTAAAGTCTCATGACTGCCACGTGATTATGACGCAACTGCTTCCGGTTGCATTGAGGGGGCTTCTACCGGAAAACGTTCGATTAGCCATTGTGAAGCTATGTGCATTCCTCAATGCAATCTCTCAGAAGGTAATCGATCCAGAAATCATACCAAGGTTAGAGAATGATTTGGTGCAATGTCTTGTCAGTTTTGAGTTGGTGTTCCCACCATCCTTCTTCAACATCATGACGCACGTCCTAGTTCACCTATGCGAAGAGATTAACGTTCTGGGTCCTATATTTCTACACAATATGTTCCCCTTTGAGAGGTTCATGGGAGTCTTAAAAAAATATGTTCATAACCGTGCTAGGCCAGAAGGAAGCATCTCCAAGGGCCATGAAAATGAGGAGGTCATTGAGTTTTGTATTGACTTTATTCCTGACCTTAAGCCGATTGGTGTTAATGAATCGCGGCATAAGGGCAGACTGGGTGGAAATGGCATGCTAGGACCGGAACAAATCATATGTATGGACGGGCATTCTCTCACTCAAGCACACTACACAGTTCTACAAAATTCCGCCTTGGTGGCTCCGTATATGGAGGAACACAAGAATATTCTACGCTCCAAACACCCGAAGTAGTCTGACGACTGGATTACACGTGAACAAACGGGGACTTTCGCTGGTTGGTTGCAGACACGTGCCATGCATGACGACGCTGTTGACGATCACCTGTACTTGTTGTCCCAGTTACCATCTTCGAATATAATGACTTTCAAAGGGTACGAGATAAATGGGAATACATTTTACACGATCGCCCAAGATAAGAAGAGCACCAACCAAAACAGTGGTGTCCGCTTTGATGCAGCAACCAAGAGTGGAAAGGACACATATTATGGTTACATAGAGGAGATATGGGAACTTGACTATGGACGTGGTTTGAAGGTCCCTTTGTTTCGGTGCAAATGGGTCAATATGACACGAGGCGGGGTAACGGAAGACCCGCAGTACAGAATGACAACAGTGGATCTCAACAATCTTGCGTACGCAGACGAACCATTCGTCCTAGCCAATGATGTGGCGCAGGTTTTCTATGTGAAGGACGTGTCTACCAAGCCGAGAAAAAGAAAAGATAAGGCAGCGAATACATCATACGATGAGCCAAAGCGCCACATAGTTCTTTCAGGGAAAAGAAACATCGTGGGAGTGGATGACAAGACAGACATGTCAGAAGATTATGAAAAGTTTCATGAAATTGCTCCCTTCACAGTGAATATTGACCCGAGCATCCATTCAAATGATGAAGATTGTCCATGGTTACGACGCAAAGGGACACACGCGAAGAAAAAGTTTCACACCCAAAGATCCCACTCTGGGATGTGACCGGCGTCACTGTCATCACTTTCTTCTCTAGTGAGTTCCGGACTTATATAACTGGAAAGCCCCACTTTGGACAAACCGTAGGGAATCTTTGTAATAGTTAGGGTGCTTATGTGTTTTGGCATTTGAAACGTGTACTTTTGTGCTTCGGACAAACGTGTACCTTTCTGACTTCATTTGCTATTTTTCAGCTCATTTACTGATTTTTTGAGCTAAATGACCCTAAAATTGAAAAGCACTACAAAATGAACTCTGAAAAGGTTGAAAGTTGGCATGGTTTCATCGTTTCACCCACATAGCATGTTCTAAAAAGTTGAGAGGATTATGGCAAAAACTGGATCCACTTCGTGTACAAAATGGACAATCTCTTTCGAAGTATTAGGGTTTTGGACGAAAACTCATCTGTTATAAAGGTATTTCATTTTTTAAAACTTATTTCAACTCCAGACTTTTTGTGCGTTCAGTATGCACCATTCAAAGCCACGTTATCAATTTTCAACCCTTTCTGACTTCATTTGCTATTTTTCATGCATTTAGTGATTTTTTTTGAGCTAAATGACACTGAAATTGAAAAGCACAACAAATGAACTTTGAAAAGGTTGAAACTTGGCATGGTATCATCATTTCACCCACATAGCATGTTCTAAAATGTTGAGAGGGTTACGGCAAAAACTGGATCCACTTCGTGTACAAAATGGACAATCTCTTTCGAAGTATCAGGGTTTCGGACGAAAACTCATCTGTTACAAAGGCATTTCATTTTTTTAAATAACCTAAGTATTACCAAATTGAATATAATGATAAAAAACACTAATATGAAACATAATAAAAAAGAATCACTGAAAAATCTATTTTTAAAGTAAAGTTATTCACAAACTAGTGATTCACACAAATTTTAAATAATTCAAATTTAAACTATTCAAATTTGAAAACTACTGGCACTAATAGAAAGTTTGTATTTTTTTGTACCTAAAGCAAAAATATTCACAAAGAAACTCTAAATACAGCAAAAAACAACTCAGAAATAAATAAAGATACTGATTTTTTGAGCTAAATGACCCTGAAATTGAAAAGCACTACAAACGAACTCTGAAAAGGTTGAAACTTGGCATGGTATCATTATTTCACCCACATAGCATGTTCTAAAAAGTTGAGAGGGTTACGGCAAAATCTGGATCCACTTCGTGTACAAAATGGACAATCTCTTTCGAAGTATCAGGGTTTCAGACGAAAACTCATCCGTTACAAAGGCATTTCATTTTTTTAAATAACCTAAGTATTACCAAATTAAATATAATGATAAAACACACTAATATTAAACATAAGAAAAAAGAATCACTGAAAAATCTATTTTTAAAGTAAAGTTATTCACAAACTAGTGATTCACACCAATTTCAAATAATTCAAATTTAAACTATTCAAATTTGAAAACTACTGGCACTAACAGAAAGTTTGTAATTTTTTGTACCTAAAGCGAAAATATTCACAAAGAAACTCTAAATACAGCAAAAAACAACTCAGAAATAAATAAAGATACTGATTTTTATGAACTAAATGACCCTGAAATTGAAAAGCACTACAAATGAACTCTGAAAAGGTTGAAACTTGGCATCGTATCATCATTTCACCCACATAGCATGTTCTAAAAAGTTGAGAGGGTTATGGCAAAAACTGGATCCACTTCGTGTATAAAATGGATAATCTCTTTCGAAGTATCAGGGTTTCGGACGAAAACTCATCTGTTACAAAGGTATTTTTTTAAATAACGTAAGTATTACCAAATTGAATATAATGATAAAACACACTAATATTAAACATAAGAAAAAAGAATCACTGAAAAATCTATTTTTAATGTAAAGTTATTCACAAACTAGTGATTCACACAAATTTCAAATAATTCAAATTTAAACTTTTCAAATTTGAAAACTACTGGCACTAATAGAAAGTTTGTAATTTTTGGTACCTAAAGCAAAAATATTCACAAAGAAACTCTAAATACAGCAAAAAATAACTCAGAAATAAATAAAAGAAAATAAATAAAGCAGAAAAGAAAAAAAAGAAAAAAAAAGCCCACCTACTAGGCCACAGCGGCCTGCATACGACTAGAAACCCAACCTGTAGTTGGGCCAGGATGTAGGCCCGCAAGCCTAGTAGGCCCAACAGGGCATTGCAGCAGAGGTAGGCCCAGAATGCCTGCATTAGAGAGGAGCTCGAAGGAGCAGCCGCGGCTGGGTTTATAAACCAGTGCTGCTGCCCTTTGCTCGGCGAGGTGGGACTAAACTTTGTGCACCGCACCTGCGCCAGCGCACCCCCTTTAGTACCGGTTGGTGGCTCCAACCGGTACTAAAGGGGGGGGGGTGTCTTTAGTACCGGTTGGAGCCACGACCCGGTACTAAAGGGGTGCGCTTCCCGTCGCTTGGCCTTGCCAAAACAGACCTTTAGTACCGGTTGGTGGCTCCAACCGGTACTAAAGGTCCATCCTATATATACAACACTTCAAAATTTTGCAGTTTCATCTCCCTCTTCGTCTCTGCTTTCGACATCGCCGACAACCCCCGTCGCCACCCCCGTCACGCGCCGTCGCCGTCCCCGTCGCCGCCCCCGTCACGCGCCGTCGCCGCCCCTTCCCCGTCGCCCCGCCCCCTTCCTTCCCTTCTCCTTCCCTCTTCTTCTCCTCTCTTTCCGTCCTCCCTGTCTCCTCCCCCCCATCTCCTGCCTGGCCCTGTTTCTCTCCTCTGCCTTTCCCCCATCGCCCGTGCCCCCTTATGCTGCGGTCTCCGTGATTCCCGCGCTCCGCCTCTCCTCGCCGTCCCTCCGTCCGCCTTCTCTCCTCTCCTCCTAGCTCCCTTTTCGCTCCCCCGGCTTTCCCTTCGCCGCCAGCGGTCGCCCCGCTGCTTGAGCCCCTGCGCCATAGCCACATCCTCGATCATCCGATCGAGCCCGCCCGCGCACACACACACACACACTGTACACACACACACACTACACACACACACACATTTTTCTTAATTATTTTATGTTTTATGTTTTTTAGTTTTTTATACTTTTAGTTATATAAATGTTAGATTAATGTCAAAGTTTTAGCTACATGAATTAGATTAATGTCAAAGTTTTAGCTAGATGAATTAGATTAATGTCAAATTGTTAGATGATCGAATTAGATATATTAATGTCAAATGTTAGATGAATTAGATAGAAATGTTAGATTAATGTCAAATGTTAGATGAATTAGATAGAAATGTTAGATGAATTAGTTTTTTATACTTTTAGTTATAGATGAATTAGATATATTAATGTTAGACGATCGAATTAGTTTTTTATACTTTTGTCAAATATGTTAGATGAATTAGCTAGATATATTAATGTTAGATGAATTAGCTAGCTAGATATCATATGTCAAAGTTTGAATTTACACATATGCAATATTTGATCATATGTCAAAGTTTGACTTTTGACATAGATTTATCAAGAATGCCCCCAAGAGAATCCGTTATGTTACATTTGCATATAGAATTTGTATATAGATCGAATTTGTTATCGACACCAACGATCACAATCACCGCCGATAGATCGAATGTTACATTTAAGAAATCACAATCACCAATCATTTAAAAAATGTTACATTTGCATATAGATCGAATTTGTTATCGACACCAACGATATGCCCGGCCCGCATCCTCGCCGTCGACCCATTCGCGACGACGTCCTGCTTCAGAGGAGCCATGTCTAGGACTGGGCTCCGCCGGGCTAGCACTGGGAGGTGCTACCTTCAGGGGTGCTCTACTTGGTGAGGAACCCGGGTCCCGTCGTCGACCCGGAGCTCCTTTGGTGGCGTTTGCGTGGGCCACTTTCGGTGCCGAGGGAGCCGGCCCCGCCGGAGGTGGTAGGTCGCCGTCGCTACATGGTTGCGTTGGACGTCAGGTTCTCCAATACCTGGCAGGTTCTTCGGGGATCTCACCCGAGCTATGATCCTGTGATGGTTCCTTCTCTTTGGGTGTCCACCGCCCGCGCCTCAGGAACTGCGAGTGAACTAGATTATTCGATAGTATTCGATCTATATTAGCTAGCTAGTGATGTATTCGATAATATTCGAGACGATGTATTCGAGATTATATATATTATTTGATAATACTCGAGACGATGTATTCGAGATTATATATATTATTCGATAATATTAGAGACGATGTATTCGAGATTATATTCGATGATGCATATTATGTACTATGATTCAGTTTTTCCTTATTGATTGCACGCATGCATTGTAATTTGAATACTAAATTGTTTTATATTTCTTCTGGATTAGTTAAATAAAAGCTATGGACAATACCGGCAGAGAAGGAGAGGAGGCCCTGTTCAACATCATACGCTCATCCCCTCGCCCACATGAGTTTGAAGAAGATGACGGCTCGCAATATCTGAACCCTACCGGTGAGGGTATGATATTTGATGAAGACGAACGAATAGATGAAGTCCAGAACTATGATTATGATGACGAAGAAAATGTTGATCTTGAAATAACAAAGACCGGCGAGGTATATTTATATAAGCAGGCATCTGGTGATCATCACATGTTTTAAATGATTTGTATATATATTAACGAATCGATCTTTCTTCTTTCAGCCCTCCGGATCGAGCAAATCTTCTACAGGCAGCAGGACAGTGCGAGGCCCGGCCAAAAAGTTGAAGGATGGCGTAAAGTACGACATCGATGCCATCAAACTTAATGGCGAACCAAGCGAGCCTAAGAAGAATGCGGGCAAGTTCATTCGTCAGTGCGGAGTTCTTGTGAAGGACTAAATCCCGATCTCCATTCAAGAACGGAAAAAGCTAGCACAGGAACGTCCAGATCTTACTTTTGTTGACCAAAGAGCAAAAGATCTGCTTTGGGAATCTCTCATGTCATATTTCACCCTACCAGATCATTTCACAGATGCATATGTGCAGAAAGTCAAGGACGCTGCTCTTAGGAAGATGGCGGTTGCCTTCAACAACCACAAGAAAAGTATATGGGCCAAGTACGTCGAAGGAGGAAAGAAGACTCCAGAATTCACGGGAACACTGGAGAAGCAAAGAGATCACTGGCCCGCTTTCGTGAAATTCAAGGAATCGGAATTAGCTAAGGAACGGTCGAGAATAAACAAGCTCAATGCCGCGAAAAAGGAGCATTACCATAGGCTGGGGCCAGGTGGCTACGCGGTGGCCCGGCCTAAGTGGGATAAGGCTGAGCAACAGATGGTGGATGCAGGGGTCATTCTAGTTACATTGAGCTGGCCCCCCAGGTGCAGGACTTGGTTCTATGCGCATGGGGGGACGTTGGACCCAAAGACAGTCCAGGTTTTGGAGAAGGCAAGTCTTAAAGGAGCCGACCTCAAAATACTTGTTGCAATAGAAGAGGCTCGAACGGGGGTGTTCACACCCAGCAGGGAGAACGACGAGCTTACACGCGCCCTGGAAAATCCTGAACACCCGGGAAGAACACGAGGCAAAGGCATTGTTTCGTGGTATGAGGGGTTTCAGGACAGGAACGCCAACTACAGAAGCCGTGCGAGAAAGAAGATGGAGGAGGAGAAGAAGAGGAAGCTGGAGGAGGAGTAGAGGAAGCAGGAAGCAGAATGCCTTCAAGGCCTAGAATCAGCGCACGCAGAGTTGGCACTCCAATTCCAGCGGCAGCAGCAGCTGATCGACTCACTTAGCCAGGAAAGGGGGTCTCAGCAGCGACAGCAGCTAGCGGATCCAGCATTGGATAGCACCGTCCCATCCATGCCGAGAAGCAGCGTGGGTTCCGCCCCGGGCGAGGCACTGCTGGATAGATACGCCGTGGATGACATCATGGAAAACACTAATTGTGAGCTACACTTCAAAATGAAGAACATATCCATGAAGGTGGCGGACGCCGTTGCTTATACAAATCCCCCTGAAGCAACCTTCCATTACAACCCAATTCCAGTTGGCTATGCTCGTGTCGTGGTTGATGAAGTGGTGGCACAATATTCGGGGCTAGAGCTTGACATTCCTGGAGGTGACGACGAGCACACACTGGGAGAGGCCATACATCGTATCATTCTATGGAGAAAGGATTGCATCATCTTTCCAAGGCCACCGACACCGCGTCAGCCGACTCCTCCTCCAAGTCCGCCACCGCGTCAGCAGACTCCTGCTCCTCCAAGTCATCAGCCACCGCCTCAGCAGAGTCCTGCTCCTTCAATTCTGCCAATGCGTCAGGCCACGCCTCCTCCTCCAAGTCCGGCACCGCGTCAGCCCACTCCTCCTCCTCCAAGTCCGGCAACGCGTCAGCCCACTCCTCCTCCTCCAAGTCCGGCAACGCGTCAGCCCACTCCTCCTCCTCCTCCAAGTCAGGCACCACGTCAGCCGTCTCCGCCGTCTCAGCGGGCTACACTGCCTAAGAAAAAGCGGAAGAGAGCCGCCGCAGCTATGGTGGCTAGCGGTACAAGTACAGGTACAGGAGGCAAGAGATTCCAATTTGGTCCAAGCCTCATGCCTCTTCCGAAGAGGCCTTACGACCTAACTGAGGAGGAAAATGAAGCACAAGTGCAAGCCGAATTGAGGGCCCATTTTGGACCGAAACCGCCACCGCCGCCAAAGGAGATAGTACCTGAGCATGTCATTGACCACTTTATTCGTATGGCTCAACCACCACCTCCCAAGCCTATTGACTCAGACTATGAGCGCCAAATCAGGAAGGCATATCAAGCACAAAAAAAAGAAGGAGTCGAGCTCGAGCTCCAGCGAAGCAGCTGCCAAAAAAAGCGGGAAAACTGTGCCCCAGCTGGGAGAACAGGCGGTGCAATCGATCCCCCTGCTCATTGTACCAACACATGTGAGTACCGGCGCCGATCAGCTGGTAATAACCGACGATCATAGAAGACAGGCTGAAGAGATCGGATGCACTATAGAACAACTCCTAGGCATCGAGCCCATGGAATAGTTTACAGAGCAGCAACTAAAACGGAAATATGCCCGCGGCGAACCTCTGGTCAAGCCTGAGGAGGTGAAGAAGCTCTCAACGAGAATGTATGAATTGCATGAATGGTACATGAAAATTACCAAGACTACCAATCGAGAGTCCCTCATGGTGAGAGTCAAGCCAGAGCATTACTGCAATGCGAATGTTCTGTATGTTGAGTTTACAGAACGATTTCAGTTATTCAATCAAGACACACTCGACAAATCTATCGTCAGTTGCTATTGTCTGTAAGTGATTTCTTTCTGTAATTTAAGTCTCAAGCTAGCTGTAGTGCTCGTTGATCATTGCCTGTAATTATCCTCACTATATTCTTTTCTGTGGTATTATGCAGAATGAAGATCTATGAAATGAAAAAAACTGAACGCTATGGCATTGGGTTCATTGACCCAAATACCATTAATCAAGAGACATGGTCACAAGAATGGTCAAAAAAAGGCACAGAGAAAACCTTGCTACAGTTCTTGAAGCGCCTAAATACCAATCGAGATATAGTACTTCCTTACAACTTCGAGTGAGCCACAATGTCTTGTACTACAAATTCTGTTTTTACTTACTAGCTAGATGTTAATAAGTGTATAGGGTTTAGTGTAGTTGATGAGTGTTATGCACATGCCCGCTTAATTTATACATGCAAACGTGTGCGCATGCAGTTTCCACTGGATCTTGTTAATCATTCAAGTTGAAGATGGAAAAGTTGAAGTACTGGACTCACTATTTAAACCAGATAATGAGTACTCAATCGTGAAGGGGATGGTCGACAGGTAATTTCAATCATTACCGAACTATATGTCGGCCTCTTTAGTTCGTCATTTCCTGATATCAACTAATTAATAATTCTTTTATTCATTTTCTTTGCCGGCGGGCAGGGCTTGGGAAAAGTTCATAAAAAAGGTTCCAGGTCAATGGAAACAAAAGGTGAAATGGTTTCGACCCAAGGTAATTAATTAAGTAGTACTAGCTAGCTACCATCTCTTTAATTCTAGTTTCAATACCATTAATTATCATGCTTGATTAATTATTATCTGATTGAATTCTATTCTCGTAAAGGCCCTGAAGTAGGCGCCTGGGAATGATTTATGTGCATACTACGTTTGCGAGAACATTCCCATGATGACGTCCGAAAGACGCTTATCTAATAGACAGCTATGGGTACGTTTGCCAGAACACTATTCATAATTTTTACATCATTATCTAATATATATACACACAACTAATAAATGCAAATTGATCTCCTTCTTTAAAGTTCTCGGAGATGCGGGATAAGCTCCCACCAACGGATTGCGTACGAGCAATTCAAGAGGAAATAGCGGGATTTTTGCTCGACCAGGTCATAGATCCCAAAGGAGAATTTCATTACCCGCTACCGCAGTAATGCCTCCATATATGTAGGAGAAATTGTATATACCAAATTATATATATACATGTGTATGTGTGAATGGTGGTGTGAGACATTCGATGATATATATATATATATATATATATATATATATATATATATATATATATATATATATATATATATATATGTGTATATATGATCGTTTCTATGAGAAATTCTATTTATATATATGCATCACGTGTACAATATGTAGTATCGTAAAATACCAGCAAATGAAAACAATTAAATGGAAAACACAAAATTAAAGGAAAAATAAATCATAAACCAAAAACCCGCTAAACCTTTTAGTACCGGTTGGTGTTACCAACCGGTACTAAAGGTCTCACAGCCCCCGGCGCGGGCTCGTGCCACGTGGTGGCCCTTTAGTGCCGGTTCGTGTTGATCCGGGACTAAGGAGGGGGGGGGGGGCTTTAGTCCCCACTCGTTAGTGTCGGTTCCAGAACCGGCACTAAAGGGCCTTACGAACTGGGACTACAGCCCGGTTCTGCACTAGTGATATAGGCTTGTCGCCGATAACCACGCGAGGGAGTGTACCGTTCAAAGACAACCACTATATGCATATATATGGAGGTGATACGTGCCTGCATGTTTGAATACCATTTCACAACATTGATGTGGCGCGTGCGTCGAAAATCGTACAGTCCCCACACAGAGCGAGATTGGTTCATGACGTGTCGTGGTACTAGCCACTTCGACTCGATGGGAGGGATTCATGCGTACACATGCATGTGTGTGCTCAAATTGTATCATGTCATCCCAGAGAATGACCTATATATATACCGTATTACAAACAAAAAAATAATCCCCTCCTAAGTCAAATTAACCTCTCTCGTTGTCAGGCAAAGTAGTGATGGACCAAGCAGGCCTACAGATGGAAAGCATCGATATCACTGATAACCGCTTAAGTGGGTGCGAGAGGACAACAACCATCGCTTTGCATGTGGGCCAATCATATGTTGAATACCCAAAATGCACAACTTTGATGTGGCACATGCCTCGAAAACCGTAAAGTCCCCACACAGAGCGAGGTTCATGAAGCGTACTACATATGATGGTCCCCTTCCCCCTCTTCGAGGCATACTATATGCTCCTACCGTAATACAACCCAAAAAGAATTCCCCTTGATGGTGAAATTAATTAACCTCTCCCGATGTAGGTCAAAGTGATGCATACATCGACGATGGCCTCGTGGGCCCACAGATGGAAGTGTCACACGTGAGTGTCCTAAGATAACCACCGCTTGCATGCATGTGACCCAAAGAGGTGTTGTGTGATGTTTGAATAGCCAATTTCACAACTTTGATGTGGCATGTGCCTCGAAAACCAAAAATTCCCGACACTGAGTGAGGTGTACTTGTTCACGGACGCGTACGTATAGTATATATGCTAGTCCCCTCCCACAGCTTTGACACGTACTATATATATACTCCCACCATAACACAAACAAAAAAGATTCTACCTTGCTGGTCAAATTAACCTCACAGCCGGCTGTCCGTCAAAGTGATGGACGCCGACCTCGCGGGCCCACAGAAAGCGTCACACGCGAGTATCGAGTGTCGTGTAGGACAGCCATCGACTGCATGTGGCCAAAACATGTATGTATGAAAGAGTTGTGTAATGTTTTAAATAACGAATTCACGACTCTGATATGGCACCTGCCTCACAAAACGGCCAACCCACACGGTGGCTCACGACTCATAGTGTACTGCGAGCCACCCGCCACCCTCAGACGCGCACACACACACACACACTCCGCGAATCCACCGCAAATACGATGCATGCTAAATTATCCCGCGGTGAACATATGTTAGCAAAGGAGGGACGTTTTAATTTTGAAAAAAAATAAAGATCATTAAGACGTTTTAGTACATTGATTGATTTTCTAGTGGTATAATGTGCAAAAATCAAATTTAAGCTACATGCACACGTGACAGTGCACTTAAACGGATTGCAAAAACACATGTGTCTCACTGGGTGCATGTTTACTCCCCGTGCAAGAAATTTCAAACATTGAGAATTTTGATTTTTAAATTCTAGTAAATCCAAAACTTATTTGAAATTCATAAAAGTTATCGTGTTGTCATATGTACACCAATACAAAGTGGCATTGCACTTTTTTTTTGTCAAATTTGATACCAGTTTTGATGTAATCTTTATCTTCTTACAAACGGGAGATTATTAATAATTGGGAACCAATAACTCAAACGGATTATTTATTCGAACCGTGAGCGTTAAAGCAACAATGGATACGAGCCATGCTTCGGTTAAGCAATAAAGCGGCAGCATTAATCATCCAAATAAAAAAACAAGATACGTGCCGCCACGCGACCCGTGTGCCGTGCGAGCAGACGGGACGCATGCGAGCAGTCCGCCGCGTAGGCAGACCGGGAGGCGTGCGTGCAGGTGTGTGAATTGGCGGGAGGCGTGCTCGCTGCGTAGTATCATCGGGAGGCTTGCGAGTAGCTATGTGAAACGACGGTAGGCATGCCAGCAGTCCGGTGCACAGGCTCACCAGGAGGCAAGCCAGCGGTTTGACTGCCGCCCGCCTCTGTCCTACTACTCCATATTAATGGCGCGCTTGAGCGGCTGCACCCCCATCCTCGCCACACACACAATCCTCTCTCTCCGCTTGCATCCTCGACGCAGCTCTTAGTCCTCAAAGCCGTCAGTGTATGAGGATGCCGCCGAAGCGCCCCATCGAAGGGAGTGGCGACGCCGGGGTTGCTGAAGTACCAGAGCACGGCGTGGAGATGGAGACAGAGGTTGCCGTCACCGCCGGCGAGGTATCGCTGCACCCTAACGTTGTCGACGGCGTCGAGCTTCCACAACCGAAGGCGGAGGTCCACACCGACTCCGGTGACGACTCGGGCGACGACCCCGGCGACGACTCCGACGACAACTCCGGCGACGACGGACAACTGGTTAGTCATCTATACCCATTTATGTGTCAAATAGATCGTAGGGTTTCTCTGGTTACTCCTGCCTCCCCCTTTTTGGAATAGAAATTCTATGGTTATGTTCTCCCAATCCATGAAATCTGAGTAAGTTTCGTTGGATCCGTGTAGTGTATTGATTGTTTGAATGGTACAAGTGATAGGTGATTAGTTGTTTCATCTGTGCAAATGATTTCTGCTAGTAATCCGACTAGGGTTAGTGTTCGTGCTAATAATTCCTAGTCAGGACTTGACAATTGATTTTGAATGACCTACATATATGTTTGTGCCATTATTTTCCTCAAGATTGGTCTGTACATAGACGACTGTGTTTAAAAATCAAACCATAATCTCTGGATATGTATAAAAAATAGCCATAAATTCCTAATCCTATTTGACAGCATGTAAACATTGATTTGATGATGTCAAATTTTGGCAACTGCCAAATGTTCACCAGAGATTAGTTTGTAAACATTAATTTGACATCGCATTTTTTTAACTATTTGTATAGGTGCTGTCTGACGATGTGGACATCGAGGATGAAGATGGCCAGAGGAGGTACAAGAGGCAAATCCTGAGGGAGCTTTATGCGGGAATGCATAACAGGCGTATTAGGACCTGGGACGGCGGCTATCGATGCCCATTTTGGAACCACAAGCTTCATGACGCGTATCAAAGTGTTCTGGCGCATGCAAGAGAACGGGCCGTTGGCTTCTTCAAGCAGAAGTATTCTCGCAGGGTGGCGCATGGCGCGTACGCCGAGTACCTGGAGAAGTTTCAGGATCGTGCCGGCAGATGAGATGAGATGTGGGATCGAACTATGTATGGCTATGTAATGTCTTAATTATGGTTGAAATATGTACTTGTGGTTGAACTATGCTTGTGTACGCTTATTATCTATGTCTGAGTATGTTTAATCTATGTTTACTTATGTCTAAATGTGGGATATGGATGCAATCAGTTCGGTTAATGGAATCTATCTCCGTCCTGGTTTATTGGTCCCCTTGTAATTTGTGTTAAATTTTGATCAAATATTTAACTGACAAAATGTTAGTGCAGGTCAGCAAAAATTGTATCGTTGGATGCGTATTTGAACATAGTGTTTAATGATATAATTTTTGGTGACATGCATAAACATTTGTTAGTTAAATATTTGGTCAAAATTTGGTACAAATTACAAAGGGGACCAATAAACCAGGGCGAAGATAGTACGTCAATCACACATGGTTCCCAAAATTGGAACCGTGTGCAACGACTTTCATTTCACCTGTTACGTCAATCACACACGGTTGGCTTTAGCAAACCGTTGCCTCTGAAACTCTTTGTGGGACAGAAAACCCTCACCACCCAATTCAAAAAAGAAAAAAGAAAACCCTCACTATCCCCACGTCACAAAAACCCTCACCCCGCCCGCCACCCCCTCCGGTCCCCATTCACACCTGCACAAGCTCCTCCGCGTCTATGTATGGCACCGCCTATCGCAGCGGCAACCACTTAGCTCGACGCCTGCCGCCACCGCCAGGCTGCCGGCAAATCCCACCACATTTCGTCACTTCCGCTTGCCGCCGCCTATCGCCATCGACTTTCTCGACGCTGCTCGCGGTCGACCCAGCTCCGCCTGGTTCGGGAATCCGCCGTACTGAGGGTTTTTTCTAATGGACAACAAGGTAGCTAATTTAATGAGATATTATCTCATCTCTTATCCCAGTTCATCTGCCTCCTTTAATCACCTGGCCGAAATCGCCGTGAATTCATTTTTATTCGAGCTGATTTGAGGGTTTTCTTTCATTCATAGAGTGTACAGTGCGCGGACACATCAGGACTTTGCGGCCTGCGCCAGACATCCATGGAGTTCCATCTCACCGTACCAGATGTCTTGAGGATGCGCGCGGTATGTTCAATCTCACCCTAAATCGGTTGGCATGGCCTACTTTCCTGAACATATACTAAATATTGCTATATTTGGATAAAAGGTGCCACATGCACCATATACGCCAAAGGGAATTTTTTTCCTCTTCTTTCTATTTTAGGGAAATTAATGATGTATTGTTCTTTCGATTACTCTCATGTTTCTGTGACATCATGTTTAGCCTATCTGTTTAATTATAGATTTTTTTTCCTTGGATTTCAACTGCTGTACTGTTCTTTCAATTTGGGCCCATATTTGCATGTTACCATATTTTCTTTAACAATCCTACCATTTTCTGCAGCGCGCCCCTTGCTATGCAACAGAATCTGTAGTGCACAATTTTTTCCTTTACATAAATCAAGACTGCAGGGATGTCATACTGAACACAAACCATGGATTTACAATCGTTGCTACTATAAGACTTGATGAACGTGTTGACTCCTATTTTGGCACTGGCCTTTAGAAAGAAATTTCTAAGTTTTATGTACTGAAAGCTGGCACTAAAATTGCACTGCATATAAAAGAGCCTGGTCATGAGATATATGCTAACTTCTCCGATGATATCATCCATCCACTCTTTGTTCGAAGTAAGTTTTCTTTTCAAGTATCTGCATGTTAACTTACCCAGCAATATCAAATGAATTGTGTAGTACTTAATCAACCAATTGTTATTCCATTTTCTTACTATATTCCTACCTACTAACTTCTAGTTACCAATACACTTTTCTATTGCCCTGTTTTAACTAAATATTTCCTGTACTCCCACTTCTATCAGAAAGCACCGCTGACAAGGAGACTCTGGAGGTGGAGAACGGGGCTGCCAACAAGCGGAGGCGGGGCGAGCAAGAACCGCAAGCGACTCCAGCATGCCTAGACTTCATCAGCAGCCTCCCCGATGCTATCTTGACAGTCATCATCTCGCTCCTCCCAATCAAATATGGGGCACGGACAACCGTCCTTTCCCGGCGGTGGCACCCCCTATGGAACTCCACCTCTCTCGACCTCATCGACACCCACTAGCTCTGCCATGGCTATCGCAAAAGCTTGGATGCGTTCTCCAAGATCCTCGGCAGTCACCCTGGCCCAACTAGAGGCCTTAGAATGGGCAAGTTCCGTTCCAACGGTAAGGACCGAGCCAAGCTTGACGACTTGTTCCAATCCCCCGCCCTAGATCTGCACGAGGAGCTCACTTTTGATGATGGGCATATGCGCTCGCTGCCAACGTCGGCGCTCCGCCTCGCACCCACGCTGCACGTCGCTAATTTCAGGAACTGCCATCCCCCCCCTAATGACGCGTCCGCTCTTATTCTACCACGACTGAAGCACCTCGAGCTCGTCGCCGTCTGCCTCCCAAATGGTGACATGGAGCGCCTGCTCCATGGCTGTACTGCACTCGAGTACCTTCGTCTTCAGGCGATCAATGGGTTGAGTACCTTCCACATCACCTCCATGATTTTCCGGACTATTTATGTGTGTTGCTGGTGCGGCAAGAAGACATCACAAGATGTGTACCACGGTATGGTCATTGAGGACACACCTTCACTTGAGAGATTACTTGTAGTTGATCAAGAAGGTCCAACAAGAATCAATGTCATTTCTACGCCGAAATTGGCAGTGGTGGGCTACTCATCTGACAAATACTCCAAACTTATTGGATCCACACCCGTTCAGCTACAACAGCCGCCTTCTACCTCTCCTTCTAGAAATTAACATTATTTCTAATTTTGAAGATGTATGTTCGTCTGTCATCCAGAAAATGATTCCAACAAGCTTGACCCCGAAACTGCGAACAGTGAAGGTCTTGGCACTAGAATCTATCGGCCCCAACCTGGATCAAGTTGTCAGTTTTCTGAGATGCTTTCCGTGCTTGGAGAAGCTATATATCGAGGTGATGTTCCTTTCCTGTTAAATGTTAACCATAAGGGAGTTCAATTTGTGACACCTTTTTCTAAATTTACAATGACAATGTACTACGATTTCTGAAGTATTTTTTGGAGGATTTCAGTACTTACCCATTTTTGGGGACCCCCCCCACCCCCCCCCCCCCCCCCCCGCACATATTGGTTGCTTGATCCATATGGTTACAATCCATAAGCATTTCTCCTTTGGATTCATCTATACTAGTTTTCTTAGGGAACTTTTCATCCACTCCAACCTCTTGTGAAGAAGACTACATTTTTATAGATTGTAATCAAATGTCCATATTAATCATGTCGGATTGAAATTGCATTTTAGTGCATTTTACAAATCCTGCAAACCAAATAGGCCTATAGTAGTGTTCAAAACTGCATGGAGGCACTAACACGTTTTCTTCTTTTGCAGATAAGATTAGGTCCGGTGGTGGATAATGTGATACAATATAACAATCACGTCGAATGCCTAGATCTGCATCTCTCAGAAATTACTTTGAACTCCTACCCAGGGACCTTACCGGAGATTATATTCGTCAGGTTCTTTGTTGTCAGAGCAAGGGTGCTGAAGGAAATGAGGTTTGCCCTACATTTATTTCGCAAAAATGAATGGTTTGTTGATCAGCGCCGGCGGCTATGGCAAAATGGAATAGGGTCCGAAAATGCTGAATTTCATTTTGGAACTTCAGAAGATAGAGTAATCGGAAGTCATCATGTCAACCCCATACATGACTTTTCAGTGGCTGACCCCTTTGCAAAAATTATGAGGTTTCGAAACCAGACTTAGAAGTGGTAATATTAGTTTGAACCTCTCTGATATCCATGTTCAGCGGATCAGCGCGAGAGTTTGCAGCTGATGAGCTGAATTTCATTTCTAATATCAGTTCGAACCTTGTTATCTTTGAATTTGAGTCATATAACTCTGGAATTTGAACCTTGTAATATTTTGAGTTTTTGTGGTACAATCCTTGAAATGGCATCGTATGAGACTCGTATATTGGTAGCACTATTTTGACGTTAATATGCAATGGACTTAGATTTTATTAACCATTCTCGAATCTGTTTACCTTGTCGATCTCAAAGCACACGATCTGTATAGCTAACTCGACTGCGATCTTCGACATTATTGCACACAGTTGGTTTCTTCAATCGTGTGCCCTGTAGAGCGCAGAATTATTTATCGTACTCGAGTATCCATCATCACCCTTCTGTGTAACTTTGACCTCATCACCCATGGGTAAACTTATGACCGAAGTCATTCCACACACTTCATTTTTACAAAGGTTTTTGCCAATAAACGTCCATGATTTGTCCATCTTCTAGCCGACGCGTAGGCAAACTAGCCGGGCGGGAAGCTTGCGCGGTAAACTGCACGGTAGCACGGGAACAGGCTCACCGATGATACATTTGGTGCCTCTTCGAGCCCACGCGTGGTCAAACAAAACGCGTGCGGTGTGGTGTTGTCAAGCGTGCACTAGAATCCTCCGCTATGAATGCCGTGACAAGACGTGACGATTACAGGCCGGCCGGCCCTCATTTATTACAGGGGCCATTTAACCCTTGTGTCTCTTCAACCTTTAGATCGTGCCCCACCATTGCAAGAAGCACACCCAGCACGACAAATTCTTAGTGGGTATCCTGCGCGGCTGCAAAGGCGCTCCGAGCGGCTGGCAACGACGAGCAGCAGTTCACCATGCATGCCGTGGTGGACACCCACAGAAGGTTCACGGAGCTCTCGGTGGTGTACACCAACAACCCGGTCTGGGTGGAGCACTCCATCCACATCATGGAGCTGTTGCTTGCCGAGAAGAAGTACAAGGTGGTCGGGTTCGACCTCGAGTACACCTGCGCTCGTGCCGTTGCTCGTCCCAAGGTCGCCGTCACCCAGATGCGCGTGCGCAACCACATCCTCGTCTACCACTACTGCCTGGCCACAAGGCCTTGCGAGCGTTTCGCTAGGTTTGTCAACAGCCCCCCACTACATGTTCGCTACGGTGGACATCACCAACGATGTAAAGGTGCTCAAGAATTCGGGCATCGCCTGCCAAAATCTTGTCGACATCCAGGGCCAATACAAGATCTGGGGAAGCAAGTAGCATGAGAAGGACTCTCTGATTCACCTCTCCGAGGCCATCATCGACCCCTACTACAGAGACTTGAAAGATTCCTGCAACAAGGACAAGCGTGCCTGGCACTCGGCCTGGATGAAGAAACTCGACAAAGCTCACGTCGTGTACGCGGCCAAGGAGGCATACACGAGCTACCACATGTACAGGAGGATCGTTGACATGAGGAAGTGCCTACTTACCCAAAACGGCCAGGGATCCAGCCGGAAGCAGAGCAATGGCAAGCGTCGTCGCAACAATAAGTAGATGATTAGATCCTCCTTTCTCCTAGTTTATTATGCATGTAATTGCTTACTTTGATGTGTGGAAATGTTATGTGTGTAGTCACTTGTGTAATTGTATGCTTAATTTGGTTTTGCAACGCTGTCTTTTTAAGTATATATGTTGATGCTCTATAGACAGAGCAAATCACATCGCACACGGACTAAACAATGGAACCCGTCGGTGATGATTTCATCAATCACTGACAATTGTGTACCAGCAATCATTTCCTCACAACACACACGGCTTGTTAACAGGAATCGTCTGTGTTGTTATCGATCTTCCCACACGTTTCCGATTACAGACCTGTTTGCCGCGCATCACACACATCTTGTTAAGTTGAACCGTTTCTGTTCTCTTGGCTCAACGCAAACAGTTCATCCGAGTGAACTGTATGCCGTATATCGCACACACCTTCATCTGACTGCCCATTTCTGTTGTTCCGCCTCATTACAAACAGTTTATCCGAATGAACTGTATGCCGTATATCGCACACGCCTTCATCTGGCCGTCCGTTTCTTTTGTTTTTCATCATCGCAAATAGTTTATTGAACTGAATCGTATGCCCCTCATCGCACACGCAACTAAAATCTGAACCGTGTTTGATGCATCCTTCATCGCAAACGTTTTGCATCTTTTTTGACGGTTATTTTACATCACCGTTTGCGATTTACGCATCGCACACAGTTTCGTCAAAGGGTCTCTGATCGTAGTGTCGCGTTAGCAGCATTCTGCAGTAGTGTATGGATGAGATCGCTTCGAAACAGAGACTTGCGGCGGCGGAAAAATTAATCTGGTTAACTTTCATGGGTTTCTGGATTTATAGACTTATTCAACGTTGCAATCACCCAGGGGTACCCAAGGACCCCACAAGAATAGGTGGCGTGCCCTAGGGGGGGCGTGTCCCTTGATCTTGTGGGCCCCCCCGGCACCATCTGGTCCTTCCCCGACGCTTCCTGGGTCATGATGCATACTATTCCCTTCGTTTCTAAATACAAGTCTTTCTAGAGATTTCAATAAGAACTATATACGCATGTATATAAGCACATTTTAGAGTGTAGATTCACTCATTTTGCTTCGTATGTAGTTCATATTGAAATATCTAAAAGAATTTATATTTAGGAACAAAGAGAGTACAAAGCTGGCTTGATTCCCTTCTCATCTAAAGTTACCGAGAATATAGAGCTAGCTGATTAGCACATCTGGGCTAAGTCTGGCTGACCCTTCTCTAGTCGGTTTACCTACGAATGAAACTTGTCCATGGTCAGTTTAGTTTTGGTCGCGGAAAAGAAAACAGAAGAGAAGAGTGCATCGTTGTTGTTTCTTTTTAAAGGGGTGAGTGTCCTCGACGTATACACCGAGTGATGTGCACAATCTTTTACTCTCTCGGATTCATATTAATTGTCACTTCTTTAGTACAACTTTATATATGGATCGTAGAGTATTTAATATCTCAAAGTTCATCATCAGGGTCGGTAATCTGCCATTTTGTTATCAAGCTGCCCGCAAAGGCCTTAGGATATTATTAGTGCGGCCCGTGCCGGCGAGTACTTTCGGGCATGATGCATACCACAAAACTTGGTTGATTCCCTTCTTCTGCGAAGTTGCCGAGAGTATAGAGCTAGCTGATTAGCACATCTGGGCTGAGTCTGGCTGATCCTTTTCTAGTCGGCTTACCTACGAAGTGAAACTTGTGAGCCATGGTCAGTTTAGTTTTGGTCGTGGAACAGAAAACAGAAGAGAAGAGTGCATCGTTGTGTTTTTTTTAACAAGTGAATGTCCTCGACGTATACACCAAGTGATGCCCACAATCTTTTACTCCCTCATATCCATATTAATTGTCAATTCTCTAGTACAACTTTATATATGAATCAGAGAGAGTATTTAATATCTCAAAGTTCATCAGCCGGGTTCAGAAAAGTTTAACCACAAAATTACCCGTACGAAATACAAATAAAAATTAAATAACTAACGTGAATTCCCTAGAATGTCCAACCAATGGGCGGTTGAGATGATCCAATACTGGTAGCCTACAGGACTAGTAAATTACACAATAAAATCCCTTCTCAGGAAAAGTGGAAGGAGGCAGCTCAGGGGAAGAGTATTCGTGTTGGCTGACCGTCGAACCAGTCATGTAGTCGTTCCGGCTGCTGAGTTTGGCGTCGGCGACCCAGCTTTAGTCCACCGACTAATTACTACCTTTGAAAGGTGAGGGGTCGACTCTATACGTGCTGCAGGAGGATGATGATGTACACACGCTGGGAGAGACATACGCATAACCAAAGAACATCGACAAGAGCGCTAACATGTCTATAAAAAAAACAAGCAAGTGTTCATATGGTAAAAAAAATATTAAAAAAATCCTAGCAGACAGCCAGCGAGTCGCTTGGAAGTCAAAAGTAAATTATGGACTCTGAAACAATTGAGGCCGTCAAACTCGTGGGCGAACCGGGCCGACCTGGCCTCCTACTTCCTCTCTGGCCGCGTACTCTGCTCCACCTTCCCGTCCTGCTGCGTCTTCTCCATCACCTGCTTGCTGGCTCTACTCCGCCAGGACAGGCTCGTGGATGACGAGCCAAGCTGCCGGCCTCAACGAAATTCCTAGCAAGCTTGGCCCGTCAGCCTTCTGTAGCTAAACGCTATCAGTTCTTCCTCTCTTTGCTCTGTTTTGCCTGTGTCTCTGAGGTCAAGGTTTGTACGTTCTTCTTCCCCACACATGCTGATTGATGTATATACACGTACGTGAGCTAGGAGGGGTGAACGAGCCGTGGACGCCTACTCCGACTGGCACACAGTGGGAAAGCTGGAACGATATGAGTGAGAGTGATGTGTTTGATTATTTACTGATTGGCTCTCCAATGTTTGCTGAATTTCATGGTATTCTAGAATTATACCGTGTTCCATTGTTTTTCACAATATCTCTTATTCTTCTGCATTTTTAAAGATTATAAAATACTTGGTACTTTCACAGCAGCATAATTTTTTAATTTTCTATAATACTTGCACAATCCACACAAGAAAGGCAACGACTCGGTCAGTTCACGCGCCGAAGATGTAGTCCTCAACTCCTTGCTGCTGACTTTTAGGCTCAGCAGTCAATCAAAACTCGTGCCAGATATCTACAAAGGGTAGTGTCAACAAGTACCCATTAGCATCTGGAGTCATGTGTACTAGCTGATGCTAATATTCAAGGACGTTGGGCTCAGAAAATACGGATTGCGTTTCTCCTGACTAATAAGCATGCACGTGCAACGCACGTCTCGACTAACACTATTTGTTTCAAGATTGGTCACAATGTGAATCCTCTTTGAACAATTTGTTTCCAGATTGAAGCCTGAAAGAAACAAAAATAAACCAGATAATTTAATAATATGTTTCCACCTAACCAATTTGAATACTCTCTTTTCTGGAGAAGACAATCTAAATACTCTTTTGTATGGCATGAGCCAAATTTAGACAGCAAACTTTCTAATATCCCATTTATTTAGGTCTAAACAAAAGGACATAGTAGTTAATAACCAGTCAATGTGGAGTGCCTGATAATATTAGTCTCATGCATTGCGGCTTGCATTGACATGGGCACGGCAAGGACGTCCACACAAGAGATAGCGGCGCCAAGAAGAGCCATCTGTGAAGCTACTCTTCTACTGGAAATCCCACACACTACTCTAAATCTGTGGCATGTTAGCATGATCACATTCGGTTACAGCGGCTACAGGATCTGATTGGAACAAAAACTCCCAAGAGCGACCAACATTTAGATGAAGTTCCAAGAAAAAGACAAAAAATTGTAGACCATTCCTCGAAATAGGCTTTCGCCCCACTATATTAATATAGCAACCACCCGATACAAGAATGAGTTCCACGCTGGGGCAAACAACACAATCACGCCCAAAAGGAAAAATAAGAGTAAAACAAGAGAAATAATGCGAGCATCGCCGGATCAACTAAAGCTGCAGTATCTCGCTACCGCTGTGCCCACCAGAGAATTCCACCACACTCCTCTGCCATCGAGTTGCCGCATACCAATCAACACCTTCAAGAAGGACTGTGACGACGACGACCTGCTGCCCGGACGAGTCCTAGGATTTCTCCCCGTACACGGAGGGGGGTCGGGGAGAGATACACCTGACGCCCTTGAAGAAGGGTGGCGGCGCCCACAGGCGTCACCGCGTCGGTGCCGGCCAGACCCGACAGAGATTTCTCAAGACCCCTCACACCCACAGCCCTCACACCCACAACCCAAGACCAACCGGCGGCTCCACCATGCCTACTGCCCACCAACATGCGCCACCACAGCCAGGAGGACACCACCGTCGTCTCACTACGGCAAACGCTGCGAGGCCGGCCAGACCAAAACGAAGCCACCGTAAATAGGGACCGGCAGTATTGCAGCCACGTCGGAGGGGACAACCTCCACCGGCTCAGGCGGTAGCAGACCAGACGCAGGAGCACACCAGGCCAACTGCCCAGCCGGGCCAAGATCGGGCCCGCTAAGCTCCCTCCGCAATGCAGCAGCATATGCAGCACAGTAGCCGCCGCCCCCATCGCCCGTAGCTCGCCAGACCAGCCGGAGGCGACCCGCTCGAATTCAAATCGTACCACCCTGACCCAGATCGGGCCCAAAGGGGCCAGATCTGGGCTTGCAGGGCGTCGCCCGCCGCCAAGGGGTCGCGCCCCCGCTCGATCTGCACCGGAGCGCCACCCGCCCAGGTACACCACCACCGGAGCACGCCGCCCAAGCCGGGAACCGCGTCGGGAAGAAGGGGGGTGCCGCCACCGCCGGCTACGAACAGCGCCCCATGAGCAAACGCCCGGCTGCGTCAGTCGTCGGCAGCGGCGGGAGGGAGAGAGGGGGTTACGGTCGAATTGTAGACCATGTGATTCAATGACGTTACTTAGGAGAAGGGGAGGGTGTCCAAGTGCAAGGTCTCCTACTGCTCCCGTAGGAATTGCATGTCCTTCTCTGTTTCTCCCATTCCATCCCTGTAAGACAAATGACAGCCGCCCCCCTCAGAAGCAATTCGTTGAACATTTGCGGGGCATCGAACAGACTAACCCAGAGGACATACACTTCCAGATCGATGAGGGCGGAACCGAGCCCAAGAACAGGGCGACAATGCCTTTCACATTATCTGTGCCCGTCAATTTTTCCAATAGATGGTAGATAATTATGCAAATAAATCAAGATGCAAAACATTCAAATTACGGTAAATAATTGACTTCCTAAATGAGTATATGACATGAATGGATCGGCAAGTAGACAGAAGACTGACGATAAGGTGTCAAATACTGGTTGATATTATTCTTTCTGTGAGCACATTTGCACCAAGCTATTTAAGTTTTATTTTTGCTTCTGTTAACAACAGTTCATTTACAGAGCTAAGTAAATATTGAGATGAGAAAGATGTTATTTGAAAGGACAACACCATACGAAGAAAACAATCATGATCATGCAGCAACCTAAGATGCTGGTAGTATTATCGATTTCAAGTTGCAAAATGATGTTTTTTAAGGTGCGAACTCCCTGCACTTTGGCAAACTAAATGACATACTGATGCTGGTCAAGCCATTTTGGGCAACAGTATCACCTAGTTGAACAAACAGTGACTGTCATGGCATGAGATGACATAAACATTACACATGTAAGGGAGCTAGCTTAACAAAAGAAAGCCAATTCTTTGTCTCTCGTATTCTTCAAGCTAGTCTGACACCCTTTTAGACAATATAGTATGTAACAAACCATGTTGAAATTAAATACAAGTTTGGGACTGGGTCATCATATAAACCATTAGCATAGTATATATATTTCTTCCAAGACAAGATAAAATGATTAACTACTTGGCTACTCTGTCGTACCCACTTCATAATAAAAAAAATAACACCAATAAACTATTTAACTTATGAGAGAAAACAAACAACACATGAAGACAATAAATGCGTAGCCGATGAGAAAGTCTCCTAAAAATCACAATAAGCTTTCAGTTTTTCTGCTCCCTAATGTTATCTTCTTTTCTAAGCCAAGCTACAAAATCTGTAGGGATACCGAGTAGCTTCTCCTCTTGTTTCTCTTATGGACTCTCCTACTGCAGAGCGATGCAGGACGCGAACTGATTGGTCATGGCTGAATTGCAGTGGAGAGGGTGCCGAAGGCTATGTGTGAGTCTATTTCTCAAGTCCTATAGGAGAGAGTTTTATAGAAAATACAACAATAAGATTCCACGCCATGGCAGGATGCACTCAAGGTCACAAAATTTTCTTGCCGTTCTTTCCACTTTTGGTGGCTGCGAAAAGCATAATATGACCATGACTACAAGATCTTTTGGTAGGAAAATGGAGTAATGAACCACACAGAGATATTAAGGAAAGGAACTATGCTAGATGATGATGTACCTCAGGAGACAGCACTGCACTGCAATATCTAAATGTTTGATGGAAATTCAGGTTGGCTAGGACAATTTTCAAAGAAATGATATAAATGAATGGATTAGGTACTTGTTTCCTGAATCTACCTCGCCGACTAAATGAACCTACATTCTGTAACCTTAAAAGAATTTAGAGCAAAGCACAACCACTAATTTAACAGTTGCCCAAGAATAATGAGGGGATAACCGGGACCAACCAAACCGGGAGAAGGTAACAAAAGGGATAGGTGGAAGTAGTGGAGACGGTGCTTGTCAACGTTTGATGCATATAATAGAACATGGTAGAACAACGTCTGAATCATGAACGTAATCCAAAATTTATGTTTTATAAAGATATGCCCAACTCCTCAATAGTCGGTTAATCATTAAGATAAAAGCGGAATGAACCACATGTACCAGAAAAAAAGGCTTTCATATCAACATCTTTGCAGAAAACACAACCTAATACTCCATGTATAAGTAATAAAACAATTATCATGCAAAAAGCTAAACAAACCCAACAATGGAGATGAGCGGATGAGGGGTTCCTGATGGCGCAGGACATCGCCGGTAGAGGACCTGAAGGCAGATCCCATCAAAACAACAACTGACACTGTCCGAAGCCACCACCAGTTGTACTCCTCCCTGATTCCACCACCGCCAAGCTCCTCCCTGATTTTGGTAATGGAACCATCTATGTAAAGGGACAAAATAATTAAAAAAGACAAACTCGATAATTCAAGGCTAAAAAGGGATAGTCTGAAGTCAATAGTTTGTACTTAATTTGTAATACCTTCTAAACTGCATTAATCTGAATCGAAGCATTAGCTTTTGTTTTGGTATACCACTTCGTGACATCTTTCTTGGACCAGGACCATTTTCCAACCAATCAGAAACAAAAAAGACCAGAAACGGATATGTACAATTTTATGAATAAAATAGATAATGATCTGTGCTGCCTTACCAGGTTTCAATTTCATCTCACTATCTCAGTACTTCCTCATTCATCTCCATTCTCCAGGGATGACTCATGCATCTTCAATCCTAATACACATACTTTTAGGGCCATCAAATCCAAGAAATTACAGAACTAAGAGATGAGCTATTGCAGAAACTAACCTGGCCCGTTAGTCATAGGGGCCTTTCTGGATAATGAGGGGCGGAGGGGCGACTCGGGGGGCGACTCCGGGGCCGACTCCGGGGATCTCCGACATTGCTGCCACCGACGGGAGGAGGCATGTAGGAGGCCGGTTCTGGGCGCTGGCCGATGACGACGACGGCGACTCGGAAGACGACGACGGCGACTCGGAAGACGACGACGGCGACTCGGAAGACGATGACGGCGACTCGGCCGGCGGGCCGGCGGGCGTGGCGTCTCCAACTCCTTCAGATACGATTTGTGAAGCCTTTAGGGTCGGATACCCAGAAGACGAGGTGGCTCTTCTCGTGGATCTGGCGATTCCTTCCGATGATCCGGCGAGGATGGGTCTGCGGGCGGAAGACAAGATTGAGATCGTCCGGCGTATAGTTCATCGACGAACGGCGGCGACGGCAATTCGGCCTTGGAAGGGACCTCTACCTAAGGTTAGTCTCCCTAAACAAACATTGTCAGATTATTTTACGGAGGGATCTTGGAAGATCGTTCAGCGTAAGAAGAAACGGCGGCCGACCGGCCTGGTGTGATCCGTGAGGCGCGGATCCAGCGTTTGAAACGTTTGTTGGGCCCAGAGGGGCTGGCTGTGGGCGCGGTGAGTTTGGGCCGGCTTGCGACTGGGTATTCGGCCCAGAGCGAGTTGATTGCGAATGGGCTGGGATTAGCTGGGTATGTGGGCCAGGCAAAACCGGACTCTACTACGGGTGATTACGTAGACGCATGCACGGTCTCGTCCCCTCGTTGTGATCGAAGCCTTTCTACGCCGCCGCCTAGGGTTCGTCCTCGCTGCGCTGTGCCCGGGTTTCCTGTGTGCAAGCCGGGCCGAGCTGCGCGCATCCCTTCCCTCGCGGCGGCCATGGCGGGTCGCGGAGGTGGTGGTCCGCCGGGGCCTAGACCCACGGCTCCCGTGCCGGCCACTGCAGCGCCTCGGGCGCTTCCGCTCGCTCAGCAGCCGCCGCCCCGTACAGGGGGTGCTCCGCCGCGCGCTCAGCAGCCGCCGCCCCGTGTGGGGGTAGCTACGCACGCGCCGGCGCCGGTGCAGAAGCCCAAGGGCGCTCCGCCGCCGCATCTTGTCGCGCAGCCACAACCGAACCGGGCGGAGCCGGCGCAAGTGGAGCTCGCGGGACAGCCTCCCGCCGCGGCTAGGGCTGGGCCGCCGACACGCCGAGGTGGCGGCGGCGGTGGCGCGGGTCATCATCGCCACCAGGCTTACCGTGGCAGAGAAGCAGGTCATGTTGGTCGCGGTCCACCACGGGGTCAATGGGGGGATGACGGATATGACGCATATGGCGAGGGTCAGCATCACGGTTCGTCATCATCGGGCGGAGGTCGCGGTTATGCTTGGCAGAGCGATGGGATGACGGAGCGTCCGTTTTAGGCTCTCCGGGAGGTTTTGTTGAGGGGGCATCTGGCCCGGACTTCCGGCAGAGAGGTGGTTACACAACTTTTCGTGCTAGCCGCGGTGGCAAGAACCGCAACCGTCAGCCACCACCGCCCGCCACTACCGTTTCCGACGTCGCTGAGCCGACGGTGTCCTCGGAGGTGGTTGTTGTGCAGACGCCGGCATTGTCTCGGCAGGTCATGGCCGCGGTTTTTGCGCTGGCTAATGCGGCAGTGCCCGCGAATGAGCCGGCGGTGGCGGGTGCTATTGGAGCTTCTGACAAACCAGACGGTGAGAGAGCTAGCAAGTAGGCCCGTAAGAAAGAGAAAATGCTTTGCTATCGCTGTGGTGAGCAGGGGCACTTCATTGCTGAATGTACTGCTGAACTTTGTGACACTTGCTCCAAACCGGTGCATGCTACGGGGGAGTGCCCGCTATTGCGTGAACCGATGCCGGGTGTTACAATTTATGGTGTGTGCTGCGCTGAGTTGATGTTTTTCGAATCTCCTAGCGCTATGGAGATCCCAGATGCACCTCAGAGTGCGACCACGGGGGTGGTGAAAGTGACCAAGGGTGACTTGTCTGAAGCACAAATCATGCACAGGCTTAATGAGCTGGCTCCACGTAACCTTCAGTGGGAGCTTATTAGGCTCGAGGCTAATTTGTACAAGGTTGACTTTCCCTCGGCTGAGGACCTACAGCGGCTACTGAGTTTTGGGTTGTGCAGAGTACCTGGCACTGAGTGTATCCTCGAGTTTCATGAGTGGAAGAAGGTTGAGCCGAAGGGCAAGCCTCTCACTCAGGTTTGGCTCCGATTCTCGGGGGCACCTTCGAAGCCCCTGAATGATGTTCGAGTCGCGGCTAGCTTGGGGACACTAGTTGGGAAAACCGAGAGGGTGGATATGGCCTTTACCCGAGCAAACGGGGTGGCCAGATTGCTTGTCAGTGTCCTGGATATCGAGTACGTACCAGATGTGGTTAAGTGGACGCATAGAGGCATGATTTACATCCTCGAGATCGAGTTCGAGGACACCGAGCTTTTCTCAGAGGCCTTGGTAGGGAATGATGTTGATATGCTTGATAAAGATGATGGCTTGGGTAACAAGGAGGTGCGAGAGGATGACCGTGGGCGTGATGCGTCTAACATCCAGGGTTCCGACGCGCCGGCGCCCGGGAAAGGGACTACACCTTCGACTGCTGCACCCATGAACACGTTGAGAATTGGTTCGGTTGAGCCTACCTCTGCTCCTCCTAGATTGTGGGGCGATCGGGTGGAGTGTGATGATTTGCATCAGCGATCGCTTCCTCCCCTGGATTTTGCTGCTGCTGACACACCGGTGGGTGGCTGTTCTGATGAGTTTGTTGCTGCGATAACCTCGGTGGAGAGTACACCGACTCCACCGGTAGTGATCGGTTTGGGCGCTAAGCTGTGCCTCGATGGTGGGGCTGATCTTGGGCAGGCGGCCCTACGATCCCCCTCTCTGAGTGGTGCTTCCCCGCCGGCGAGGAGTCCGGCGATGACTGGTGCAGCGATGGCCGTGCCGCGGGCAAGCGTTGCGGCCAGACCGGGAGGGGGGCGCGGGCAGGAGGCCTCCGCCCCTGACTCTCCTTTGGCGCACACGGCTGCGGCAGCCGGACCGGGAGGGGGGTGCGGGCAGGAGGCCTCCGCCCCTGCCTCTCCCTTGGCGCACACGGCCGCGGCGGCGTCCGCGGCGTCTACTGGACTCGGGCTCTCGACGCCCACTCGGAGCGTTGCCTCACAGCAGGTGATCACAAGCCCGGTGTTGGCCATGCCACCTTTCGGCGGTGGGGCCAGGACGGGGGGGGGGGGCGGGCAGGTGGCCTCCGCCCCTACTTCTCCCTTGGTGCCATTGGTTGGTGGGGCTCCCGTGGCGCCCCCGGGATCCGGACACCGGCCGATGCCGCGGGAGGCGCCGGGAGCTTCCTCGGGGCTTACGACGGCTCTCGGTTGTACTCCGGCTGGTTCAGTTCAGTTGAGCCCTGTTGGGGGTTGGGCTGGAGGCCCCACCCCAAACGGGGCCACGCGGGAGGAGATCATTGCTTTTGGAGGGATCCCGGATCATATCTCTGAAGGACGACGGATGAGCTCTCGCCTCCAGCATCAGCCGGATGTTGATGACATGCAGCTGAGGTGCGCTATGCGGGCGGCCAAGCTTCGTGACATTGAGGTCACTACTGGTATGTCGGTCAATACGTCCAATTCTATTCTGCATTTTTCAAATGATGAGATTGTTCATAATGCAAATCAGTTAGGAGATTCACTAGGTAGTAATGGCAGTGAAATCTCTAGATCAGTTAATGATATCCTGGATCTTGAAGCGGAGCGCGCTTTAGGAATGATTCGAAACTTAGCAGCCGTTAAACCCATGAACGATTCCGACATAGATGCGTTGGGAGTCAGGGTTCTTGACAGTTTTTGTGCGGATCTTGCCCCTTCACATCCTGAGACAGAGGAGGATGAAGGATATAGTTCCCCAAGGGACTCTACCCATGTAGGTGTTTCGGAGGTTAGGTCCACGGAGCCCGGTTGTGAGGACCGGCTGGAGGATCAAAATAAGCCTAAGCGGAAGTGGAAACGAAAGATTTATCCAGCTTCGGTTGTGCGTAGAAGTGCTAGGATCCGTACCTCTAAAAAATTTCATGATGAAATATGAGAGGAATTTTTTGGAATAGCAGAGGTCTTAAAGACTTGGCTAAAAGAAGGTTTCTAGCGGATGCGTCCATTGAACACCAGTTGGATTTTATCGCCCTTTCCGAAACTGGAAGGGACAATTTCACCCCCCAGTTCCTTAGCACTTTATCGGGAGGTGTCGATTTCGACTGGCATTGCCTACCTCCAAGAGGAAGGTCCGGTGGGATCTTACTTGGGGTTAAATGCGATTCGTTGGAAGTTAGGAGTGTGGTCATGGGAGATTTTGCGGTGAAATTTCGGGTCAGATCAAAGGCCG
Organism: Thinopyrum elongatum; assembly: GCA_011799875.1. NCBI lineage: Eukaryota > Viridiplantae > Streptophyta > Magnoliopsida > Poales > Poaceae > Thinopyrum > Thinopyrum elongatum. Next base: position 80,858,650 of record CM022303.1, read on the forward strand.
ATGGGTTTAATTGGGCTTTAGTGGCGGTGTATGGTGCCGCGCAGCCAGAACACAAACCAGATTTTTTGGCTGGTCTTGTCTGTATTTGCGGTAGCGAGCAGCTCCCAATTCTGGTTGGGGGCGATTTTAACATTATTCGAAGGAGGGAGGAAAAGAATAATTAGAATTTTGATTGCAGATGGTCGTTTATGTTTAATAGCATAATCGAAAGCCTGGATCTTAGAGAGATAGAGCTTTCTGGTAGAAAATTCACTTGGGCTAATACGTTGCCAAAGCAGACATTTGAGAAGCTGGACCGTGTCCTAGCTAGCGTCGAATGGGAGCAGAAGTTTCCCCTGGTAACAGTCCAAGCGTTATCGCGCGTGATCTCGGACCACACCCCGTTGCTCGTCGACTCTGGCGAGGCAACCCATGCGGGGAATAAAAACACTTTTTCTTTCGAATTAGCGTGGTTCGAAAGAGAAGGGTTCCTGGATCTGATAGCAAGAGAATGGGCTAAAGATTCAGGAGGGAGATCCCCTGTTGAAAGATGGCAGGATAAGATAAGGCATCTAAGAAGATTCCTTCGTGGATGGGCTAAGCATATGAGTGGGATTTATAAGGTTGAAAAGGAAAGGCTCCTTGTACTTATTCAATCCCTAGATTTAAAAGCCGAGTCTACCATTTTAGATACAAGAGAACTGGAAACTAAAGTGGAGGCGGAGATGAGACTGAAAGAACTACTTCGAGAGGAGGAATTGAAGTGGGCATTGCGAGGTAAAGTTCGCAAAATTGTCCAAGGGGATGATAACACTCAATTCTTTCATATGATCGTGAATGGCAAACACCGAAAGAAGAGGATATTTCAGCTTGAGCAAGATGAGGGGACGATTTTAGGACAGGAAAACCTAAAATTATATATAACCAATTACCATAGGCAGCTGTTTGGGCCTCCGGAGGATAACTTCGTATCCTTGGATGAGTCCAGGGTTGAGGATGTCCCTCAACTTGCTGCAGATGAGAATGATATTTTGACCGACCCATTTACGGAGAAAGAGGTGTTTGAAGCTATTTCACAAATGAAGAATAATAAGGCTCCAGGGCTGGATGGTTTCCCGGCGGAGTTTTATAAAAAGTGCTGGCATATTGTTAAAGGGGATTTGCTACCGATGTTCCATGATTTATTCTCTGGACAGCTTCAGTTGTTTCAATTAAATTTTGGAACGATAACTTTACTACCTAAGAAAATAGAGGGCGTACGAATTGAGCAGTTCCGGCCGATATGTCTTCTTAATGTAAGTTTCAAAATTTTCACCAAGGTTGGGACTAATAGGCTTACGCAAATTGCACACTCTGTGGTGCAGCCGTCCCAAACTGCTTTCATGCCGGACAGAAACATCCTAGAAGGGGTTGTGGTCCTACATGAAATGCTCCATGAAATCCAGACGAAAAAACTAGACAGAGTTGTTTTCAAAGTGGACTTTGAGAAAGCGTACGATAAGGTCAAATGGCCATTTCTTCAACAGGCCTTGTGTATGAAAGGTTTTGATCAGGCCTGGAGACACCAGGTAGACTCTTTCACGCAAAAAGGGAGTGTTGGAATTAAAGTGAATGACGTCATAGGTCACTACTTCCAAACACACAAAGGTCTAAGGCAAGGAGATCCGATGTCACCTATTCTGTTCAACATAGTGGTCGATATGTTGACAATTCTAATAGGAAGGGCTAAGGATGCTGGTCAGGTAGGTGGCCTCGTTAAGCACTTAGTTGATGGAGGTGTGTCTATCTTACAGTACGCTGATGATACTATCATCTTCATGGAGCATGACTTGGCAAAAGCGCGAAAAATGAAGCTGGTGTTATGCTTATTCGAACAATTGACGGGGTTAAAGATTAACTTCCACAAAAGCGAATTGTTCTGATTTGGATGAGCTAATGATGACCAAGATGCATACAAACAATTGTTCGGGTGTGAATTGGGGGCTTTACCATTCACGTATTTAGGTATACCAATCCACCATCGTAAGCTGACAAACAGAGAATGGAAGTGCATTGAGGATCGATTTGAGAAGAAACTGAGCTGCTGGAAGGGCAAGCTGATGTCATACGGAGGCCAATTAATTCTCATTAATTCGGTTCTCACGAGTATGCCCATGTTTCTCTTATCCTTTTTTGAGGTACCAGTTGGAGTTCGAAAAAGGCTTGACTTCTATCGATCACGTTTTTTCTGGCAGAGTGATGAACTCAAACGAAAATACAGACTCGCTAAATGGGATATCATTTGTAGGCCGAAAGACCAAGGGGGTCTAGGTATAAAAAATCTTGAGGTGAAGAACAGATGTCTTCTCAGCAAGTGGCTGTATAAGCTATCTGTAGAGACGGAGGCCACATGGGCTCAGATTTTGCGTAATAAGTACCTTCACTCTAAAACCTTGTCCCAGGTGACAGTGAGGCCGACTGATTCGCCTTTTTGGAAAGGACTGATGAGAGTTAAATCACTCTTTTTCAACAGGACAAAGTTTATAGTTCGAAACGGTACCACTACGAGATTCTGGGAGGATACATGGCTAGGGGAGACGCCCCTCGCACTCCAATATCCTTCTCTTTATAGTATTGTTCAGCGAAGAGACGCTTATGTTGCCACAGTACTACAGTCCACTCCTCTCAATATTCAATTTAGGAGGACGCTAGCGGGAAACCGTTGGGAAGCCTGGCTCCATCTTGTGAGAAGATTGATGGATGTTCAGCTCTCTCAACAGTCCGATCAGTTGTGCTAGAAACTAACTAAGAATGGAGTGTTTTCGGTTAAATCAATGTATTTGGATGTTATCAACTCTAGCGCTATTCCTCGTTCGAAACATGTTTGGAAAGTCAAAGTACCTTTGAAAATCAAAGTGTTTATGTGGTTTGTGCATAAACAAGTCATTTTAACCGAGGATAATTTGGCAAAACGCAACTGGACAGGATCTACAAGATGTAGTTTTTGCGACCATGATGAGTCCATCAAACACCTGTTTCTTGATTGCCCTCTGGCAAAAAATTTGTGGCGATCGGTTCACATAGCATTTAATATTACTCCTCCGAATACTATCAGCACGTTATTTGGGACGTGGCTAGACGGGATAGATTCCGAAACAGCGAGACACATTCGTGTAGGAGTATGTGCTTTATTATGGGCAGTCTGGACCTGCAGAAATGATTTGGTCTTTAACAGAACAACAAATATTCATTTTTTGCAGGTTATTTTCCGGGCCACTGCGTTGATCCGTATGTGGTCGCTACTCACTCCGACGGAGGCCAGGGAGCGTTTGGTTACTGGATCTACCCGATGGGAGATGGTAGCACGGGCTATTTTCAACCGGTTTGGATGGCGGTCATGTAATAGGATAGGCAATTAGTGATGCTATCTTTTTATGCCATCCGGTTGTGGCTTTTCTATTACTTTTTAGCTCTTCGTGAGCCTTTTTCGTTCTTTGATAGAGACATGAAGACTTGTATTGAACCTTTTGCTTATTAATAATTATGGCCGTATGCATCGTTCTGATGCAGAGGCCGGGGATAACCCTCTTTTCAAAAAGAAAAAAAAAAGTCATTGCAACAGACTGCGCATCCACTGTGAAGCATGTCAAGGGAATATACAAAGGACCATCTGAAGCCATCATCAGGGAGATCAATTTGAAGTGTGCAGGTTTTGCATCGGTGCAAATTACTCATGAGAATCGAAGTCTGAATGTTGAAGCACATATGTTAGCTAGAGCTACTACTACTTTAGTTTTTGGACGGCATGTTTGGCTGTCAGTTAGACCAGATTTTATTGTGATTCCATCGAACATTTTGACTGAATAAAGTGCTTCAGCCCCTCAAAAAAAAAAAAACCCTCTCCCGTTAGTCATTGGAAATTGCCAGGTGAAGAATCTCCGAACCAATATACGATAACCACAGGTCCATAGTCTCCTAGAATTCCCTCAAGAAATGGACAGAATGAGGAAGAGGCTTTGAGAGATGAGAGGCCGTTATTGCTATTCCTTAAGAAATTGAGAGGCTCATGCAGTTTGTAGTGAATCTTGTACTGAATGCGGTATGGATGAACATTGTGCTTAATTGCAGTTTTTACTGAATCTTGTATAGATGAATATAGATGAAGAGAAAAGAGAGAACAAGATGGCTCACGCAGATGGCGCCGGCAGCAGCCAGCAACCCCAGGGAGTAAGGCATCTGCGTTGGCAGTCCCGGCCGGCGTCGGGGGCGTGCGGGGTCCTGCCGAGCAGAAAATCGGCGGGCGGCCGGCGCAACCCCTGGTCGGCAGGGCTCAGTGGCAGCGGCTTCCTCCGACGGCTACGGCCGTCGCAACCCCAGGTAGGCAGGCGCGGGGGCGCGCGGTTTCCGCCGGCTTCGGTGGCCTCACCGTATAGGCGGCCCGCGTTGAAGTGGAGGATCGATGAGCGCCGGCGGAGGCCGAGTTGAGCGCCGGCGACGGAGGAAGAGTTCACCGACGGCGGCGAAGGCCGAGTAGAGCGAAGGCGGCGTGGAGGATCGGAGCGGCGGCAGACGGCGGCGGAGTGGGGATCGGAGCAGCGACGGAGGAGGACTAGAGGATTTGCAGCGGGGGTCGTGCCGCGAGCGATTAGAGCAACGCGCAGGAAGAGGGGGCGATTGTAACGACGCACAAGAGAGGAGCGGGTGAAGGTCATGCTGCGGGGCGTGCGGGGCAGTTTGTTTTTTTTTTTTATGAAGGGCGGGCAGGATTAGCGGTCAATGGATTGGTGGCTTGTTAGCGTTAACCATGAAGAGACTCTGGACCATTAGATTGCCGTGATTAGGCGGCTAAGATTGTTTGGATCTGCCCTCTCTCATCCTTTTATAGGTGTAGTAGATAGATAGATGTCTCAAAATCCTACGTGTCTGTGCATCTATTCAGTGCTTCTTTTGTCAACTTCTCTGCTCTATTTTCGTGCTTGCTATTCTTTTATATAGTCACATGTCAATGATTTCTCTGGCGAGGAGCAATTGCCAGCTTGATATGCGCCCCCTCTCTGACGCCGAGGCTTGGCTACGTCGTAAACTCAAGTGTGCCTACCTTGGACTAGCCTCCCTCGAGCGATCCATCGCGAGGCAGCACGCGAGATTTAGATGGCTCCGGGACGGTGACACGAGCACCGCCTTCCTCAAGATCCACGCGGCTCACCGGCGGCATAAAAACCACATCTTCCAATTGCATAGCGATGGCAACCCGGTCTCTGACCATGCGGACATGGCCCGTATGGCCTTCGAGCACTTCTCTTCAATCTTCGGCTCTCATGAGCAGCGCAGCCTCTCTATCGATCTTCATGCCATCGGCCACCCAACCTTCGACATGTCCGGCCTTGACGCGCCTTTCTCCAAGTCTGAGATCTGGGAGGACGTTAAGCGATTACTGGCTGGCAAGGCACAGGGGGACGGGTTCACCGCGGAATTTCTCCACGCATGCTGGGACGTCGTTAAGCATGACATCTGCGATGTCTTTCACAAGCTCTACCTGATGAACGGTCGTGGTTTCCACAAGCTAAATGAAACGCTTCATACGCTTCTACCCAAGAAGGCCAACGCGTCCTCGCTGTTTAACTACCGCCCCATCAACCTGATCCACTTGCTGGCGAAACTGTTCGCGAAGGTTTTATCCTTGAGGCTAGCCCCTCGTCTTGGTGACATCGTCTCGACCAATCAAAGTGCCTTCATCGCCGGCCGTGGTGTGCATGATAACTTGATGCTCGTGCAGCAAACTGCTCGGCTTCTGCACAACCTCAAGGCCCCCCGTGTGCTTCTGAAACTTGACATCACCCTGGCGTTTGACACAGTATCTTGGCCATTCTTATTCGACGTCCTACGACACCTCGGCTTCGGGCAGCGGTGGTGTGCCTGGGTGGCTATCCTCCTCTCGACTTCCTCCACGCGAGTTCTCATCAATGGAACTCCGGGACCGCCCGTGGACCATGCTAGCGGGCTGAGGCAGGGTGACCCCATCTCACCCATGCTTTTTGTCCTCGCCATTGATGTGCTCAACACCCTGGTGCAGCACGCCACCAGCCGCGGCATTCTCCACAACCTCACTAGCAGGTGTGCCATCCCCAGCATTTCTCTCTTCGCGGATGACGTCGTCCTCTTCTGCCACCCCGACGAGCATGACCTTCTGGCAGTCCAGGGAATCCTCAAAGTGTTTGGCCTTGCTTCCGGCCTCAAGACCAACTTCGCTAAATGCTCGGTGACACCAATCTGCTGCACGCCCGAGACCACCGCCATGGCTGCCGAGGCGCTTGTAGGGGAACGCAGCAGAAAAAAAATTTCCGACCTACGCATCAGCCCAGGAACACTATGAAGACTGCATACAAGGTTTGATCATTTTCGTTACCGACTCATAGCGCAGCGGAAGTAGAGTCGATGACGATCGGCGGTGCAGATCCCCGCAGCTAGGATTTACAACCTCCCAACCGCGAGGATGTATACCCTCATCTGCCCAGCGGACAGCCCTTCGGGAGGACCTTCGAAACTCGGACGGTCACTCGGACAGCCCTTCGGGAGGACTCACAGAACTCGGACCGTCACTTGGACAACCCTTCGGGAGGCACGCTCAAAACAGCCCCTCGGGCACAAAGATCGAAACTATGAACTCTCTACAGAGTTGCACACATACGGTGTCATCTATCAGGCAGGGCTTCGCCGTCCAGAACTAGTTCCCGCCGGAACCCGGACAACCTTTTGGCTCTACGAAAGTATTTCGCGGGGAGGGAGAGAGAAGCCAGATCATTGCATGGCATTTGTATGTGAGAATGGATGAAGGTTTGGACAGCCCCCTCACCTCCTTTTATAGGAAAACCAAGGGGTACAATGGACATTCAAAATACCAAAGTACCCCTAATTAATGTCACACACAAAGGGCATGGAAGGGAAAGGGAGTGCCATGTGGAGCTCCATGAAGGAGCACCACCCTTGGCCGGCCGCCCCTATGGGGCCCCCAAATGGGGTTCCTTCCCTTGCAAGTCTCTTCCTTCTAGAACTTTGACCAAGTCCAAAAATGTGGCTCCCAAAAAAATATCCCAAAAAGCACTTTTACTATTCACGACGACATTTTTCAGCGTCCGTTCGAACTGAAAATATTTATGTGGGCTTAGAACATTTCCAGTACCCACTAAAATAATTTTCAACGTGTTCTGGAACAATTCTAGATTAGTGATTTTCATCTGCGAGAAGCATCTAAAGCGGTTCCGGCAGCTCCGGAACATTTCCGGTTTTTCTTCCAGAAAATTCCCAAAAGCTTCCAGAATGATTCTGGCACCCTCCAAGAATTATCAGGCATGTGCCGAAACCAATTTGACTTTATGGTATCCTCTGAAACAACTTTTCAGTTTCACCGGAACTCATCCGGTGACCTCTTTCTTCGGAACTTTTCCGCTGTCTCCGAAAACTTTTCCCGGAAACTTTCTCTCAGACTCCCTGTCTAGTATTCAGCAGATAGATGACCCTTAAGCGTGTGACCCAATAGGTTCGGTGAAGTATAGACATGACACGGAACCCCTTCCGATCAATAATCAACATCGGAGCCGTGGACACCCATATTGACCCCTATACCCACACGGATGAATATTCGAGTGAACCTCCAGTTGCCGTGTGCTATTCCTGTTGCTTCGTGATATGTTACAAATAACCAAGATGAGACATGTTGGCATCCCTGTGGATCATCACCTTGTCCACTATGCCAGTTACCTCGTTACCAGAATTGTTCTCTTTTCTCATTCCGTGTTCCGGCATCCCCGTGATCAAATCACATAGTGTCTGGCCAGACGATGATGGATACCGTAACACCAAGAAGGCCCAGAGATATCTCTCCATCGTCAGAGGAGCAAATCCCAATCTTGAGCTATCAAGTTACTTGACACACTTTTCCATGAACCCATATGCCGCCGTAATAGCCACCCATTTACGGATGACGTTTAACAAACCCCAAAGTTCATGAAGCAAGTATGAAGAAACTCGATACTCTCATGGTCTAAGAAATTAAGCAAACATTAACTATCTTTGTGTTATTAACCATTAACTTGTGACCAAAGCATCTCATAGCATAACATCTATTCGGGTCGATTCAACACAAATGTTTTGCTAACATTGTGCCCTCAAAATTGCTGGCATAGTCATGCACATGATCAGGAAAACAGGATCATCATGCAATACTTGAGCCAGTCATAAAGGCTTGACTAGGAATATATTTTACCGTTTATTATCCCACACGTGCACATGAGTTTCCCTCCAAGTCTCGTTTTATTTACAGACTCGAGAATCATTGCAGTTATAGCATGGAACATAAACCAAATTATGTACAGGGAGATAATCAATAACATTTATTATTGCCTCTATGACATATCTCCTACAGACTCTCATTTGCACTAGAGTCAATAATCTAGTTAATGCTAATGCACTTTACACCTATGGCACACTGGTGTAAATATGCTTCGCTTGTGGTATAGCCTGATGTCTAACGGATCTGACGACTTCAGCTCTGTGTGTATCTTTGCATATCCTCGCGTTTTCACACTTTCACAAAATTCATATTTTGTGTGGACTTGGCGTTGTATGTATGTGAATCACAGGTCGAACCTGGATTCCTCAGACTGAGTTATGGAGCAACTACTTCGAGTAGTGTCCCATTGACAAAAGCCATCTTGAAACCATACTAAGTTCACGAATGAACTATATGATTTAACATCTTCTTTGTGGCTTTAAAAGCGGCAACATACTTCGCCTCTGTTATAGAATTCGCCACAGTAACTTGTTTGGAACATTTTCCAACTAACTGTGCCACCACATTGTGTGTTACACAAACCCTTAATTTAAATCGAAAATCGCATGGAGAAAAGATGAAGACTGTATCGATGTAACATTTTACAACGAACTCTTCATGATCTCCGCCTACGAGAAAACATGTCATCAGTGCTACTCTAGCACTCAATGACACTTTTCACTATTGTCTTATGATCAGTACATTTGATCACTTTGGTATCTATACTCGCAACACCTTGGGAGTATCAGACATATCTGGTTGTTTTACATACCATGGAATACATGATTAATCCAAAGACAAGAGTGTGTGGAATCTCCATCAAGTATTTTGCTCATCAGTGTTTTGGGACACCGAGTCTTGAAAAAACTCTTTCCATGTGATTTCGGCAAGAATCACTCCTTGGCGTTTTAAATGCTAAAAAGTTTTTGCATCTTGTCAATATGTATTCATTGCTTAGCCCCATTAGGTAAATCTATCTCCATAGATCAGCATGCCTAATATTAAGGCTATTTAGCCTAAGCACTTCATCGAAAAACTATTTTCAAATGAAGTCCTAATTCGTGTCAAGAAATTTATTTCCAATCAACAATGTGTCAAGCACACAACGTTTTTAGAAATATTATTATGCTCCCACTTAATTTCTTGAGTCACAAGCCTCTTCGTTACCCACTGATGAAGTCAAACCCCTTTGACCATTTCATGAAAACACGAAGATTCCAACTCCTTTTTGCTCTCTTCTGTCCATCGCTGGAACTCTGAAGTTTGCACCCTTACTAGCATCCTCTGGATAGACAAAATGCCTTGGACTGTAACACATGCAAGTCCTTGGTTTCATTTCCATCAGATGGAAATCTTTTTGTCATCCATGTTTCATATCTCATGATTGAAATATGTATTAATTGCTAGTTCAACCCGAACCAACTTTAAGCTTCGCTATGATGAAACAACCTCATCGTAGTCAACTCCTTGAACTTGTTATTGCAACAAGTCGAGCTTTATGTATAAAACATTTTTATCCGTATCAGTTTTAAGTTCCATAAATACTCGTTAGACTCTAAGTCGTCCGAAAGGTGTATCAAGATTTTAATCTTGAATCACTTATATGGAAACTATCTCGGATTGTATTGGCATTTAGCCAGTTGTGGAGTCAGGGCCCATCAACACTTCCTTGTCCATCATAGCTATACTGTTGTCTAACAACAATGTCTCGTTTGCGCACCTGAGAGGTTTGCACGAGCCTTGCCTACGTGGTTCAGCTGCAAGTTCGACCGAAGTCCATACATTCTATTGTAGAGACTTCCGTATCAGTCGCAGTAGGAAACTCTGGAATTACTTCCAAGGTCTCTTTCCTTTGATCTGATGAAGAAGATACTGTTATCTCGTCGAGTTGCACTGCTCTCCCACTCACCTTTTTGAAAGAACTATTTCCTTCAAAAAGCATACCGTTCTTTGTGGCAAGCCTATTTGCCTCGGTATAGTGAGGGAGGAATACCCAATTACTTGGGATAACCTACAAAGTAGCACTTGTCTGATTTGGAATAGGTTTGTAACCTTTTACACAAGCCCCATATTCCAAATGTTAAGAAAAGATATAACATGGTTGGGCGTACCATACCATGGCGTCATTTCAACAGACCCGATGGAGCTCTTTTCAGTGTAAAAGCCGCAGTCTCTAAAGCATCACTCTTTAAAAGGGATAATGGCAAATCTATTTATGTCATCTTTGATCTTACCATGTCATAAATGGTTCGATTACATCATCACGGATTTTCCACTTGCAGTGGTGTTCCGGAAGGTGCAAGTTATGAAACCCCATTCACAACTCATCAGACATTCGCTAAACTTGTAACTCAAATATTCTTTTCTGCAATCGAATTGTAGAAACATAATTTTCTTGTTACAATAACTTCTACTTCATTTCTGAAAACCTTTCGAATGATTTCAAAAGATCTAGACTTACGTCTCATCAAGTAAATATCCATATATCTACTTGAGTCATTTCTGAAGATAGATAAATCCACAACTTGCAACAACATTTATTGAACTACATACATCAAAATGTATGATCACCAATAAGTTTGTTGCTCATTCCTTATGGCCTGTGAATGTTATTCCAGTCACATTACTTTTTGGAGGAAAGTTGCAAGTGTCAGATGATTCAAAATCAAACGACTTCAAAATCCATCATAATGGAACTTTCCATGCGGGTTTCTCCAATGTGACCAAATGCAGTGCCACACTTGTGTGGTATTCTTTTAGTCTTGCGACATTTAGCGTCAGTGTTATGGATGTATCATATTACCATCAAAATTCATAACATACATCCCATCGATGATGGAAGCATGGCCCTTCATGTTATTCATAATACTGAACAACAATTATTGTTTTTATGAACAACTCCTATTGCAACAAACATTGTGCAATGGGCTAGAGTGTATGAAACTCTAAAATGAATTATGAAAGTAAACACAGAGGTAATATTTTATTATCATTATTCATAACATACGTTTCATTCATAATGAAAGTATGGCCCTTATGTTATTCATAACACCGAACATCAGAAGTTCTCTTATGAATAACATTCTTGCAAGCTACCTTATGCAAAGGGCTAGAGTGTGAAACTCTGAAAAGAATTATGAAAGTAAATACATAGGTAATACACCTGTGCATTATCCATAGGCTCTGTATAATATGCCATGCTGTGTACCGCACCTGTGTGTGCCTTGCCATGAGTCTGTCAAGGGGTACGAGAGTGATCCAGGAATGGATCACTGGACAACGGTCAAGATTATCCTTAGTAATTAGAGGACTAAGGAAATATTTCTCGATTATGGAGGTGATAAAGAGTTCGTCGTAAAGGGTTACGTCGATGCAAGCTTTAACACCAATCCGGATGACTCTGAGTAGCAATCCGGATATGTATAGTGGAGCAGCCATTTGGAATAGCTCCAAGTGGAGTGTGGTAGCAGTGTCTACAGTATGACATAGAGATTTGCAAAATACACACGGATCTGAATGTCGCAGACCCGTTGACTAAAGACCTCTCTCACATACAAAGCATGATCGAACCCCAGAACTCACTGGGTGTTAGATTCATAACAATGTAAATCACATGGTGATGTGAACTAGATTATTGACTCTAGTGCAAGCGGGAGACTGTTGGAAATATGACCTAGAGGCAATAATAAAATGGTTATTATTATATTTCCTTGTTCATGATAATTGTCTATTGTTCATGCTATAATTGTATTAACCAGAAACCGTAATACATGTGTGAGTACATAGACCACTCCATGTCCCTAGTGAGCCTCTAGTTGACTAGCTCGTTGATCAATAGATGGTTGTGGTTTCCTGACCATGGACATTGGATGTCGTTGATAACGGGATCACATCATTAGGAGAATGATGTGATGGACAAGACCCAATCCTAAGCATAGCAGAAGATCGTGTAGTTCGTTTGCTAGAGCTTTTCTAATGTCAAGTATCATTTCCTTAGACCATGAGATCGTGCAACTCCCGGACACCGTAGGAATGCTTTGGGTGTATCAAACGTCACAACGTAACTGGGTGACCATAAAGGTGCACTACAGGTATCTCCGAAAGTGTCTGTTGGGTTGGCACGAATCGAGACTGGGATTTTTCACTCCGTATGACGGAGAGGTATCTCTGGGCCTACTCTGTCGTGGAATTGTCACGGAAGATGTCCTAATGAAAGGACTTAGTTGTGGAGCCATGGCGACGAGGTAGCTTAAAGGGGTTAAATGGGACAAAGGACACGAGGAGTTTATACTGGTTCGGCCCCTTGCGATGAAGGTAAAGGCCTAATCCAGTTTGAGGTGGTATTGCTAGGGTTTCGATTACCAGGGAGCGAATACGCTTTGCCTGGCTTTCAAGCTGTTGTCTCCTTTTTCTCCCTCCTAAGCCGCTGCCGGGTCGTCCCCTTATATACATGGGTTGACGTCCTGCGGCCTACAGAGTCCCGGCCGGCTCATACAAACGTGTTCGGCTCGGTGACTCATCTTATATGCCTTACAATACAAGTTTACATATACATGGCGGTTTACACTTACGGGCCTTACGCTGCCTTCGGGTTTGGGCCCTTTAACAAGCCTGTCTTATGAACCGCCATCTTCAATATACTCTTAGGCTTCATTTAGATGAACTGCCATTGGGATGACCCGGCCCTTCCTGGGCGGGTCATATCAAATAGTCATATCCCCAACATTAGGCCCCAGGTTGATTTGAACTTGTTCATGTCAATCTTCTTCAGTTCGAAAAAATCGCTCTTCATCTTCCTGTGTTATTTGTAATCCGTCTTGACGTCATCTCCTGAAATCGCGGTGACCCGCCGTGGCGTCACCTGTCATTAATTTTATATATGGCCCAAATCTTAATAAATCTTTTCCTTTACTGAACCTCCGAAAATTGAGGCGTCCGCGCTGTTATATATTCATTTTCTTGTCTCCTCGATTCCCGCGCATGCCACTTATCCTTCCAACCTTGTAAATAGGGCCTCGAGACCTTCTTTCACTCTCCCTTTTTTCCTTCTCGCCTTCTTCTTCCTCTTCGCAGCGCCCTAGCGCACCCGAGCTCCGCCGTCATCGATCTTCATCCCCTACTTTTTCCGGCCGCTGCATCGCCCTGAACGAACCAGAACGTTGCGGCGCCCCTCCGCTGTCAACCAGCACCGGTAAGTCCTCCCTTTTCCTCTTCATAGATATGTATTAGGGTTTCTCTGTTCGTCGATGTTCATCACTGTTCTTCTCTTTCTTTCTTAGCTTGCATAATTTTGATCTGAAGACAGTACAAACCTTGCGCAGTAGCAGTTTAACACTTGTTTTGCAATATCAGAATATATCCTCATAGCAATAGATCTCATCTAAACATCCCCACTTCTCTGCTGCCACCACCTTAGGTTTAGATTTTATTCCATTTTTCTGAATAGTTGCAGATCCAATCACATAGATTTAATCTACAAGACCTGTTTGTCCCAATACTTAGTAAAATTTTCTCTTGTCAGACCTCGAATACTAGTACTTGTCATGGCGGCTTACATCACCGGCTTATAATTACTCATATATCATTAGTCCTCATTTAAGCCGCCATTCTGAATATACACTGTAGCTGTTTAACTTGTGGTTTCGCAAATTGATCTGAACCGGCAAAATTTCCCTTTCCTTTAGGTTTTCTCTCTTCACAATGCCGCCAAAGACAGTCTATACATGCAATTGGGTTCCCTCCGTCGTCACTGAGGGCTCACTTAAAGACTTTGTCGAAATTGGGTACTTGCCCGCAAAGAATGTTATGCATTATCGTGCTCCTGATCCAGGCGAAGAAAGACCTCAGCCAAAGGACGGTGAAATCATTGTATTCACTGATCACATGAACCGGGGCTTCTCACCACCCGGCTCTAAATTTTTCCGAGATGTTCTGCACTTCTTCCATCTCCATCCTCAAGACATCGGACCCAATTCCGTGTCAAATATCTACAACTTTCAAGTCTTCTGCGAAGTATACCTTCAAGAGGAGCCCAGCGTCGAACTCTTTAGGGAATATTTTTATTTAAACCGCCAGAACAAGGCTACGAACGGACCCAGCTTGGAACTTGGTGGAATCTCAATTCAGCGAAGAAGAGACGCCATCTTTCCCTATGCTCGCTTGCCAAGTCACCCCAAAGATTGGAACCAAACGTGGTTTTATTGCAAACACACCTCTCCGGCTGACGAAAATCCATTGCCGGGTTATCGTGCCCAACGTCTTGACACAAAGCATCATCTTCCTGAAAAGCTTACCGCTGTTGAGCGTAAAAAACTTGCTCCCACCATTGCAAAGGTTAAAGCTCTGCTGGGAAACGGTTTAACTGGCATTGACTTGGTTCAGTGCTGGGTTGCCTGGCGGATCATACCTTTGAGCCGCCGACCCGGCTTAATGTGCACTTATACAGGCAGCACCAATTATCCATTACGCCACAGCACCTTGCGTTTAACTGATGATGCAATTACCGATATGGTTAAAACTCTTTTGAATGAAGATTCCGAAGACTGCAGCAAAGTGGGTCTGAACCCTTTCTGCAAACTTAACCCGCCGCCAGATGTGAGTCTTTAACTCATCTTAGTTTTATCTCATTATTCAAACATTGTACTAACTCAACTTTGCTAATTTCCACAGGCTAAATCTGATTTCTGGAAGGCAAAATATGACCATGAAGCCACCAAGAAGGCCAGGGCTGCCAAGAAAGCCGCCAAGAAAACCACCAAGAAGCATAAGAAGAAACCAACTGCCTCTGACATGTTTGATCTAAATGACACCTCTGAGTCAGAGGTAGCCCTTGACTCTCTTGGCTCCTTTTTCAATTATCTTATTAACATTGATTACTCTCAGGATGACACGGGGGCCACCCAAGCAGTTGAAGAAGAGGTAACTATTATTTCCTCCGACTCAGAGGCTTTGCCAAGACAGAAATTTCGACGAGTAACCCGGAAAGTAAGGTTTTCACACCCCTTAGCTCATTTGGATCCTCACTTTCTTTTGAAGCAACAGCAGCACGAAAGCTGACGCCAGACTCGGAACAGCGGAGGTGAAGAATTGTCTTCTGGCTTACCGAATACTCCAGTTCCACGGAAACGCCAAAATGAGGTCCTTCTAAGCTTAACTTCTTTTTACCCACTGGCGGGTTGCTTTCGCCAGCCACTCAATTCCTCTGACTCAAACTACCAGGAGACCTCCCGTTCTTCCTCTGGCGAATCATCACAGACCCAACTGCCGGCTTTCAAGACTGCCCCTGGGTAACAACAATTACTTTTATTGTTTTACCTCTTTATACTCTGATAACTATACTGACCTGTCACAACCCGTGCAGTGGACAAGCAAAGCCTAGCAAGAAGGCCAAAGTTACCAAGACAACTAAAGCTCCTAAAGTTGTTGAAACAGAGCAGCAAGTCTCTACACCTGAAGCTTCTGAAAAACAGCGAGAAGAACCTGCCCCTGGCGTTCCACCTGAAATTCCTGATCTCTCCATTGATCATACCAACACTGACTCTTTGATCACTGAACCGTCAAGCTCACCTAAGCCGTCAGAGACTCATACTGATGATGTTCTGGTTACTGGCTCCGGTTTTATAGAACCGGGAAATCCAACTATCTTGGCAAAACACTCCGCCAAACAAGAGGTTATTGAAAGGCAGAAAGTGAGGTTTGATGTCTCTCACTATGCATAATTGAGCAGCAGTGAGATATTGTCTGGCTATCTCAACCAAGTACACTCCAGCCACGATCTTGAAATTGAGATGGTGAAACAAATGCATCAGAAACTTGAGGTATGAATTCCTGCTTAAATAAATTATATACATCCTACCAGCCCCCAAGTCTACTGGTTATGATAAGATTGAATAGGCTGTAGACTTTAGCAAAAATGTGAACATTTGTAGTGAATCCTTCCAAAGCCGGCTTGTTCTGATAACATTGCATCCGTAGCACCCAAGGGCCGGTTTAATCAGCATGAATGAGCCGGTCCTGTTTCCCATTGCTTATAACAGAGAGCTTATCTGTGTAGCCCCCATGAGCCGGCTGTGATTGTTTACAGCACAACCGGGTCATTGTAAGATAGTTAGGAGACACGAGCAATATGCATTAGCCCCCAAGTGCCAAGTACTCTTGCTTGCAAAGTGCTTGGGACTTTATTCACATGAATTGTTTGTATAAAGAATTTTTTTCGGCAGGCCTTAGCCCCAAGTGCCAAGTGTTATTGCTTGCAAAAGACTTGGGACTTATACTCTTGTAATCCTGAGATGAATGTGTTGATAAGTCTGTACTTCATACAGGCTGCAACTGCTGAACTTGAATCACAATTGACTGATGCAAAGACCCGGCTGGAGAATCAGGAAGCTGAGACCCGGAAGGCCAAATCAAAATTCGAATTTAGCATGGCTGAGACGAAAAAGATGAAGACCAGTTTTGAGGCAGAGAGAAACACTTGGGCTGAACAGAAGACTACTTTGATACAACGAGCTGAAAAAGCGGAGGCGGCTCTTCAGGAGGTGACCACTGAACTTACCGGTTTAAAACACTGTGTATCTCATATGGTTTCCGCTATCTTTGGTGAGTCGCCTTCTTAAACATCAAAAGTGAATCTTTTCCTTGATGGTTATAAACCGCCTCTGACCGATTTATGATTTACTCAGGTCCAAGGAGCAGCAACTTTAACCAAGACATGCTTGTGAAGCTGAAGGTGGTTTACACCCTTGTCGAACAACTGTATACTGGAGCCCAGCGTACACTGGCTACAGTCTCTCAAACTATTCAAGCACCAACTCTTTTGTCAGATGTCTTGAAAAAACTTTCCGTGCTGCCTGCCAGGATTGATGAAATAAAACGGTCGTCTGCAAGAGCCGGTGCCGTAACGGCCTTGAGCCGGGCCAAGGCATGGCTACCAGAGCTAGACCTGTCTGAGGTAGCTACTGGATATCCAAGCTTAAAAGAGGACGGCACTGCATTTGATCAGAAAGACTTTGCAGCCTATGTGAAAGAAATACGCCCTCTGGCCAGTCTGATCGCGAATGAGACAGATATGTCGAAATATCACCCGACTTACAGCATGGAGAATCAAAAGATGCCTACGCCGGCTTATAAGTGATGGGTTTAATCCCTCCAATCCGTAAGCATACTTTTGCCCCTGAAGTTGACCCGTCTGGACTTATAGATGATGAGGCTGAATTTCAAGCTTTATGTGGCATTGATTGGTCATCACCGAATCTCCAGACAGCGGCAGAGGACGAAGATCTAGAGAAGGATAATCCAGACACCTCAAGTCAGCAAGGCCAAGAAGATTGAACCGCTGGGCGGTTTATATTTGATCCGTTTGAAAAACACTTGATCTATTGACTCATGGAGTCATGTAATAGGGTAGTGAAACTTTAAACTGCCGTGCCATCGTGCATGCTTCTGTTTTGCGCAACACTGCTGATCTGCCAGTTTAAGAAACCATCACTTTATGCTTATGGTAGCGTGAATTGATGCAGATCTGATTTATCATTACCCTGTGATGTACGCTTTAAACTGCCAGCTTAATAGCTTCATGTGATTAGAGCTATAACTCGAAACATAATACTATTACGCTCTTGGCGACTTAGAGTCTGCCATCCTGGTGGGTTGCAGAAACCCGAAAGGTGCTTCAAATATGAGCCGTAAATAGGGCAGCTTGGCCCGATTTGTAAAACCAAATGTCAAAAAATAAGAAATCAAGAAATTCAAGAAACTCGAGGCTGTTGTAGGCCACCAAGCCAAAGTGTCTTCTTCGATGAAACTAGCCTGAGCCACTAGAAGGTACGTGCTTTCCGTGAGCCGGCACTCATAGTACCCAATCGACATTTGAACCCAGATAAAGTCAGGTCTTATCTAAAGATAGACTTATCAGGAGTACGCGGGGTCAGAGTAGCAGCATGCATCACGGGCTGATTTATCCAAGTTTCAAAGAAGGCGGCTTATGAAGCCTGGCTCTATCCTGACTATCTGTAAGCCATGCTCTCGCATGACAAGCTGCCGTTTGAACCTTAACAAGCTCAAGATCTTTGGTGAATACACCGTAAAAGATTGATTGTTAAGAGTTCGACGGGTCAATCAGGATGACCTGATGGAGTTGAAGCTGCTGGCATACAGGTAGGATGACCTGGAAAGGTTATGTTCTCTTTGGTCAAATACGCCTATGTTTGAACAAGATAACCTGGTCAAGAGGGTAGTCACGCTATGTTCTCTTTGGTCAATTACGCCTATGTTTGAATAGGAAGCCCCCAAGTGACATACTTACGGATTGTGCTCGTCGGGGACCTATGTTTGAGCTGTGCTGTGCATCCAACTCTCTTTGGTCTTTGTAGTCTGAACGTCAAGCCTCTTAAATGAACAGGTAAGATGATGATAAGGACTCAGCTTCGAAGAAGTGAAATGACAGAGGCCCTGAATTATCAGGGATGCCGGCTTTAATATACTGTCTATAATATATACATCATCAGATTATGTACATTATGAGAGCCGGTGGCTCAAGTATAGTAGGGCCGAAGATGAGCAATATTCCACGGCCAACGTGTCTCCTCCTCCGACTTACGTGAGTCTTTTGTAGGAGATATGCCCTAGAGGCAATAATAAATGTTATTGATTATCTCCCTGTTCATAATTAGGTTTATGTTCCATGCTATAACTGCTATGGTTCTCGAGTCTGCAAATAAAACGAGGCTCGGAGGAAGACTCATATGCACGTGTGGAATAATAAACGGTAATATGTATTCCTAGTCTGGCCTCTAAGACTAGCTCAAGTATTGCATGATGGTTCTGTTTTCCTGATCATGGGCATGTCTATGCCAGCAATTTTGAGGGCACAGTGTTAGAAGAACATTTGTGTTGAATCGAACCAAATTGATGTTATGCTATGAGTTACATTCGTCACATATTAATGGTTAATAACACAGAGATGGTTAATGTTTGCAAAATTCCTTAGACCATGAGAGTGTCGAGTTTCTTCATACTTGCTTCATGAACTTTGGGGTTTGTTAAACGTCATCCGTAAATGGGTGGCTATTACGGCGGCTTACGGGTTCATGGAAAAGTGTGTCAAGTAACTTGATAGCTCGAGATTGGGATTTGCTCCTCCGACGATGGAGAGATATCTCTGGGCCCTCTCGGTGTTACGGTATCCATCATCGTCTGGCCAGACACTTTGTGATTTGATCACAGGGATGCCGGAACACGGTAACGAGAAAAGAGAACAATACCGGTAACGAGGTAACTGGCATAGTGGACAAGTTGTTGATCCACGGAAATGCCTACATGTCTAACCTCGGGTATTTGTAACATATCGTGAAGCAACAGGAATAGCACACGGCAACTGGAGGTTCACTTGAATATTCATTCGTGTGGGTATAGGGGTCAATATGGGTGTCCACGGCTCCGATGTTGATCATTGATCGGAAGGTGTTCCGTGTCATGTCTATACTTCACCGAACCTATAGGGTCACACGCTTAAGGGTCATCTATCTGCTGAATACTAGACAGGGAGTCTGAGAGAAAATCACCGAAAAGTTTCGGAGACAACGGAAGAGTTCCGGAGAGAGAACACTGAAAAAGTTTCGGTAAAACCGAAAAGTTGTTTCGGATAAAACCATTGATCCAAAAAGGTTTCGGCAAGCACCGGGAATGTTTTGGAGGTTGCCAGATTGGTCTGGTAATTTCTGGAATTTTTCTGGAGAAAAAACCGAAAAAAAAGTTTCGGAGCTGCCGGAGTTGTTTACCGGGTAAACAAAGATGGTTTTAAATTAAACCACCATACTGGAAATGTTCCAGAGCGCGTCCAGATAATTTTAGAGGGTGCCGGAAATGTTTTGGGACCTTCTGGAATTTTTCAGAAATAATAGTCGCGGAAAACATCTTGTCCCAGCATGAGGGGACAAGATCCCACGGATCGTGGGGGCTGTTTTTGGGCTGTTTTTGGGGGGGCCCCCTTTGGGAGCAGCCCCCTTGTGGCTGGACAAAATGTTGGGGGGGGGGGCCCCATGGTGGGGGGCAGCCCCCACAAATGGTGGAGAGTGTTGGGAGGAAGGTGGGGCCCCATGGGGGAACACCATGGACAAGGGAACATGTTTTTCCCTTGTTTGGTGGGAACATGTTCTCCTTGTTTTGTGGGAACATGTTTTCCCCATGTTTAGTGGGCTGAATTTTCAGCCCCCTCCACCCCTTCCACCACTATATAAGGAGGAGGAGAGGTGCTCTCCAACTCCACTCCAACTCTCTCACACAAGCCATGCATGATCTGGCATTCTCTCTCCCTCCCACGAAATAGTTTCGTAGTGCCGAAAGGCTGTCTGGGTTCCGGTGGGAACTAGTTCTGGACGGCGAAGCCCTGCCGGATAGATGGCACCATATGTGTGCAACCCCGTAGAGAGGTCGTAGTTTCGTCCTTTTGCTCGAGGGGCTGTTCGAGTGTCCTCCCGAAGGGCTGTCCGAGTGACGGTCCGAGTTCTGTGAGTCCTCCCGAAGGGCTGTCCATGACACCGTCCGGGGGACTGTCCGACCGCCTCCCGGAGGGCTGTCCGAGTGGCGGATGAGGGAGTACATCCTCGCGGTTGGGAGGTTGTAAATCCTAGCTGCGGGGATCTGCACCGACGATCGTCATCGACTCTACTTCCGCTGCGCTACGAGTCGGTAACGAAAATGATCAAACCTTGTATGCAGTCTCCATAGTGGTCCTGGGCTGGTGCGTAGGTCGGAAAATTTTTGTTTTCTTCTGCGTTCCCCAACAGTGGCATCAAGAGCCGTGCTATGCGTAGATGCAGGTTGCGATCTAGAATACATAGTGATGTATGGGTGTTGCACAATATAATTAGGTAGTAGATGAGTTCTATTACTGAAAATTATTTGTGCGGGTAGCAGATGAAATCTGTTACCCGATATTCTTGTTGCTTCCCTGGAATTTGCATATTTCTGATCTTGATAACAGCATGGTGGAGTTTCAAAGTTCTGGCAATCCGCGATCCTGATTGATCAACGAAGTGCTAACAGTTCATTGAATTCCACCGTAGTTAAAAGGAAAGATGAAATTTCGCAGACAAAAGGGCAATGCAGATATGATCTGCACGGGGGTCATGCGTATGACGAAGTTTAGTATGGGGCTCGAGATTTTATTATCTCGGTTTTCATACACCCTGGAAAGTTAATCTAGCGACTTGAATTATCATACTTGATGATGGACGTTGGTAGCTTCGGTTTGTTTCGAAACCTTAGAAGCCACGAAAAACTAGTTTTTTTTTGCATGAACCAATTAGAGGCGTCTAACTTGGTTTTGCAGGAGGGTTTACATGTGCATGTGATGTGGTATAGCGGTGCTCATAATAATTGGATTATGTATGAGATGACTATATAATGTAAATTGATTAACATGACTTGCGTGTCATGATTCGGCATGATGGCTGGATCCATATGATTGCACTTTAAATGACCTGTGTGTCAACCTTGTGTAATGCATTATTTTATTTGCTATAGAGATAGCAATATTATCTGCTGCATCGACAAGGTGGTGGCAATCTTCGCGAAGGTGATCACCGACGTGAATGCCGAAGACGAAGGAATACAAGACTTCTCCGTCAGAAAGGGCTATACCATATCATGCTATTATGAATTGCCTGAGATGTTTATCCCTTATGTTGCACCCTTCTTGATTGCGCGGTAGTCGCTTTTATTAGGGTGATCTCTCACAAAAATATCAAGTAGTTAATGTTCTCCCAAGTGTAGCACCGTCACGGCACCTAACTTTTCGGGGTATCACATGCTAACATGGGTACGAACGATTAGGGATGTGTGAGGCGGGTGAGTTGAGACCTCGCAGCGAGATCACTTGGTTGTCTTGACGTTCAGGCATGAAAGTCATGAGCTTGGAACACACGCATCGAAAGATGAACAAGAGTCACATAGAGATGTGATTGGCAAGTTTGCCTACCGATTGAGATTTTCGTCATCAGTGATGCTACCATCAATGGCGTTGAATTGAAATGCGGATCTTGAATCACTCACAATCAATTATGAGAGATATTGATTTGAGTGGGAGCGCACTGTAGAATTAATTCTTTTAATTCTCAGTGCAATTAATTTTGAACACTGTCTAAGTGTGATTTGCATAATAGTTGTAGAATAATGGCTCGCATTTCAGAGGGCGTCCTTTGGGAAACAAAGATGGTTTTAAATTAAACCACCATACTGGAAATGTTCCAGAGCGCGTCCAGATAATTTTAGAGGGTGCCGGAAATGTTCTGGGACCTTCTGGAATTTTTCAGAAATAATAGTCGCGGAAAACATCTTGTCCCAGCGTGAGGGGACAAGATCCCACGGATCGTGGGGGCTGTTTTTGGGCTGTTTTTGGGGGGGCCCCCTTTGGGAGCAGCCCCCTTGTGGCTGGACAAAATGTTGGGGGGGGCCCCCATGGTGGGGGGCAGCCCCCACAAATGGTGGAGAGTGTTGGGAGGAAGGTGGGGCCCCATGGGGGAACACCATGGACAAGGGAACATGTTTTTCCCTTGTTTGGTGGGAACATGTTCTCCTTGTTTTGTGGGAACATGTTTTCCCCATGTTTAGTGGGCTGAATTTTCAGCCCCCTCCACCCCTTCCACCACTATATAAGGAGGAGGAGAGGTGCTCTCCAACTCCACTCCAACTCTCTCACACAAGCCATGCATGATCTGGCGTTCTCTCTCCCTCCCACGAAATAGTTTCGTAGTGCCGAAAGGCTGTCTGGGTTCCGGTGGGAACTAGTTTTGGACGGCGAAGCCCTGCCGGATAGATGGCACCGTATGTGTGCAACCCCGTAGAGAGGTCGTAGTTTCATCCTTTTGCCCGAGGGGCTGTTCGAGTGTCCTCCCGAAGGGCTGTCCGACTGACGGTCCGAGTTCTGTGAGTCCTCCCGAAGGGCTGTCCACGACACCGTCCGGGGGACTGTCCGACCGCCTCCCGGAGGGCTGTCCGAGTGGCGGATGAGGGAGTACATCCTCGCGGTTGGGAGGTTGTAAATCCTAGCTGCGGGGATCTGCACCGACGATCGTCATCGACTCTACTTCCGCTGCGCTACGAGTCGGTAACGAAAATGATCAAACCTTGTATGCAGTCTCCATAGTGGTCCTGGGCTGGTGCGTAGGTCGGAAAATTTTTGTTTTCTGCTGCGTTACCCAACAGTGGCATCAAGAGCCGTGCTATGCGTAGATGCAGGTTGCGATCTAGAATACATAGTGATGTATGGGTGTTGCACAATATAATTAGGTACTAGATGAGTTCTATTACTGAAAATTATTTGTGCGGGTAGCAGATGAAATCTGTTACCCGATATTCTTGTTGCTTCCCTGGAATTTGCATATTTCTGATCTTGATAACAGCATGGTGGAGTTTCAAAGTTCTGGCAATCCGCGATCCTGATTGATCAACGAAGTGCTAACAGTTCATTGAATTCCACCGTAGTTAAAAGGAAAGATGAAATTTCGCAGACAAAAGGGCAATGCAGATATGATCTGCACGGGGGTCATGCGTATGACGAAGTTTAGTATGGGGCTCGAGATTTTATTATCTCGGTTTTCATACACCCTGGAAAGTAAATCTAGCGACTTGAATTATCATACTTGATGATGGACGTTGGTAGCTTCGGTTTGTTTCGAAACCTTAGAAGCCACGAAAAACAAGTTTTTGCATGAACCGATTAGAGACGTCTAACTTGGTTTTGCAGGAGGGTTTACATGTGCATGTGATGTGGTATAGCGGTGCTCATAATAATTTGATTATGTATGAGATGACTATATAATGTAAATTGATTAACATGACCTGCGTGTCATGATTCGGCATGATGGCTGGAGCCATATGATTGCACTTTAAATGACCTGTGTGTCAACCTTGTGTAATGCATTATTTTATTTGCTATAGAGATAGCAATATTATCTGCTGCATCGACAAGGTGGTGGCAATCTTCGCGAAGGTGATCACCGACGTGAATGCCGAAGACGAAGGAATACAAGACTTCTCCGTCAGAAAGGGCTATACCATATCATGCTATTATGAATTGCCTGAGATGTTTATCCCTTATGTTGCACCCTTCTTGATTGCGCGGTAGTCGCTTTTATTAGGGTGATCTCTCACAAAAATATCAAGTAGTTAATGTTCTCCCAAGTGTAGCACCGTCACGGCACCTAACTTTTCGGGGTATCGCATGCTAACATGGGTATGAACGATTAGGGATGTGTGAGGCGGGTGAGTTGAGACCTCGCAGCGAGATCACTTGGTTGTCTTGACGTTCAGGCATGAAAGTCATGAGCTCGGAACACACGCATCGAAAGATGAACAAGAGTCACATAGAGATGTGATTGGCAAGTTTGCCTACCGATTGAGATTTTCGTCATCAGTGATGCTACCATCAATGGCGTTGAATTGAAATGCGGATCTTGAATCACTCACAATCAATTATGAGAGATATTGATTTGAGTGGGAGCGCACTGTAGAATTAATTCTTTTAATTCTCAGTGCAATTAATTTTGAACACTGTCTAAGTGTGATTTGCATAATAGTTGTAGAATAATGGCTCGCATTTCCACCTTCCCTATTAAAATTGAATAGCTGTTAAATATCTGGTTAAAACTTTACGGTTGGTAACGTAATGTGAGGATTGTCCTCAAGAGTGCCGAGAAGGACTTTGTCCTATTGCATACTTTCGGTATTCTCTCGCTTATGCTATGGATCACGTGACTCTCGTCCGTTGATCCAAAAGCTAGAATTCCATTTCAGTCAAGCGCAATATGTTTGTTTCCATGAGACCCAAACTTCGAAAGTTTGGATAGTTATGTGATATTCATGGAATCTGAAAATTATTTTCAGAGACAGACAAAGGCTAAAAGATATGAGATATCCAAAGCAATGTTTGTTTGCAAACTATTAGTAAAGGAGTTTACTATGCATTAGACTGATAAGAGAGGGATCCAGAAGAACGCCTGTCATATAATGAAAGGTGAATAAAACAACAACTTAAAGAGAAAGGAAGTGTCCGAAGGGTGTCAGTGAAACTTTCACGCCTAGGAAGTCCAGGGCTGATGCCACTCTTAAGTTGTGTGCTTCTTCTGAGAGTAGGAGAAATACTAAAAGTTAAACTGTTAGAAGTATAAAGGCAATGAGAAAGAAGACTGGAATATCCAGCTCATGTATGAATGTCATACAAGTTTTTGATGTATAGAAGGCTGGTCAAAGATATAGTTCTTGGGAATTATGATTAAATTGTTAATCACTGATTCTTGGGTATTGTGAGTTAATCACAAAGATACCCGCTCGATTGCATTCTGTTGCAACTCGATGTAAGAACTACTATGGCCTGAAAGACTAGCCAGGAATGAGGTTTAGGTATACACAGGGAACATAGTAAATGTTACTGTACCTTCCATCGGTGTATTACCGTCTGTGTTTATTTTCCTAATTCAATTAGAGTTTTACACACTCTAGCCCATTGCATAAGTTATCTTGCAAGAAGGTTGTTCATAAGAGAACTTTTGATGTTCGGTGTTATGAATAACATAAGGGCCATACTTTCATTATGAATGAGATGTATGTTATGAATATTGATAATAATATATTACCTCTGGATTTACATTCATAATTCAGTTTAGAGTTTTACACTCTAGCCCCTTGCACAATGTTGTTGCAAAAAGAGTTGTTCACAAAACAACAATTGTTGTTTAGTATTATGAATAACATGAAGGGCCATACTTCCATCCAAGATGGGATGTATGTTATGAATATTGATGGTAATATGATACATCCATAACACTGACGCTAAATGTCATAAGACTAAAAGAATACCACACAAGTGTGGCACTGCATTTGGTCACATTGGAGAAACCCGCATGGAAAATTCCATTATGATGGATTTTGAAGTCGTTTGATTTTGAATCACCTGACACTTGCAACTTTCCTCCGAAAAGTGAAGTGACTGAAATACCGTTCACAGGCCATAAGGAACGAGCAAAGAACTTATTGGTGATCATACATTTTGATGTATGTAGTCCGATAAATGTTGTTGCAAGTAGTGGATTTATCTATCTTCAGAAATGACTCAAGTAGATATATGGATATTTACTTGATGAGACGTAAGTCTGGATCTTTTGAAATCATTCGAAAGGTTTTCAAATATGAAGTAGAAGTTATTGTAACAAGAAAATTATGTTTCTACAATTCGATTGCAGAAAGAAATATTTGAGTTACAAGTTTAGCGAATGTCTGATGAGTTGTGAAAGGGGTTTCATAACTTGCACCTCCCGGAACACCACTGCAAGTGGAAAGTCCGTGAAGATGTAATCGAACCATTTATGACATGGTAAGATCAAAGATGACATAAATAAATTTGCCATTATCCCTTTTAAAAGGTGATGCTTTAGAGACCTCGGCTTTTACACTGAAAAGAGCTCCATCAGGTCTGTTGAAATGACACCATGGTATGGTACGCCCAACCATGTTATATCTTTTCTTAACATTTGGAATATGGGGCTTGTGTAAAAGGTTACAAACCTATTCCAAATCAGACAAGTGCTACTTTGTAGGTTATCCCAAGTCATTGGGTATTCCCCCACCACTATACCGAGGCAAAAGTTTTTGCCACAAAATGGTATGCTTTTTGAAGAAAATGGTTCTTTGAAAAAGGTGAGTGGGAGAATAGTGCAACTCGACGAGATAAACAGTATCTTCGCCATCAGATCAAAGGAAAGAGACCTTGGAAGTAATTTCGGAGTTTCCTACTGCGACTGATACGGAAGTCTCTACAATAGAATGTATGGACTTCGGTCGAACTTGCAGCTGAACCACGTAGGCAAGGCTCGTGCAAACCTCTCAGGTGCGCAAACGAGATATTGTTGTTAGACAACAGTATACCTACGATACACAAGGAAGCGTTGATGGGCCCTAACTCCGGAATTGGCTAAATGCCAATACAATCCGAGATAGTTTCCATATAAGTGATTCAAGATTAAAACCTTGATACACCTTTCGGAAGACTTAGAGTCTGACGAATATTTATGGAACTATAACTGATATGAATAAAAATGTTTCATCCATAAAGCTCGACTTGTTGCAATATACAAGTTCAAGGAGTTGACTACGATGAGGTTGCTTCATCGTAGCGATGCTTAAATTCGGTTCGGGTTGAACTAGCAATTAATACATATTTCATATCATGAGATATAAAACAATGGATGACAAAAGGATTTCCATCTGATGGAAATGAAACCAAGGACCTGCATGTGTTACAGTCCAAGGTATTTTGTCAATCCAGAGGATGCTAGAAAGGGTGCAAACTTCAGAGTTCCAGCGATGGACAGAAGAGAGCAAAGTGGAGTTGGAATCTTTGTGTTTTGATGAAATGGTCAAAGGAGTTTTGACTTCATCAATGGATAACGAAGATGCTTGTAATTCAAGAAAGTAAGTGGGAGCCTAATAACATTTCTAAAAACCTTGTGTGCTTGACATATTGTTAATTGGAAATAAAATTCTTGACACGAATTAGGACTTCATTTGAAAATAGTTTTTCGATGAAGTGCTTGGGCTAAATAGCCTTAATATTAGGCATGATGATCTATGAAGATAGATTTACCTAATGGGGCTAAGCAATAAATACTTATTGACAAGATGCTAAAACTTTTTAGCATTTAAAACGCCAAGGAGTGATTCTTGCCGAAGTCACATGAAAAGAGTTTTTGCAAGACTCGGTGTCCCAAAAACACTGATGAGCAAAATACATGATGGGGATTCCACACACTCTTGTGTTTGGATTAATCATGTATTCCATGGTATGTATAACAACCAGATATGTCCAATACTGCCAAAGTTGTTGCGAGTATAGATACCAAAGTGATCAAAAGTATTGATCAAGGGACAACAGTGAAAAAGGGTCATTGAGTACTATAGTAGCACTGATGACAAGTTTTCTCGCAAGTAGAGATCATGAAGAGTTCGTTGTAAAAGGTTACATCGATACAGTGTTCATCATTTCTCCATGCGATTTTCGATTTAAATTGACGGTTTTGTGTAACACACAATATGGTGGCACAGTTAGTTGGAATTTGTTCAAACAAGTTACTGTGGCGAATTCTATAACAGAGGCAAAGTATGTTGCCGCTTTTAAAGCGACAAAGAAGATGTTGAATCATATAGTTCATTCATGAACTTAGTATGGTTCCAAGATGGCTTTTGTCAATGGGACACTACTGCAAGTAGTTGCTCCATAACTCAGTCTGAGGAATCCAGGTTCGACCTGTGATTCGCATACATATCAAGCCAAGTCCACACAAAATATGACTTTTGTGAAAGCGTGAAAACGCGAGGATATGCAAAGATACACACGGAGCTGAAGTCGTCAGATCCGTTGAACATTCAGGCTATACCACAAGCGAAGCATATTTACACCGGTGTGCCACAGGTGTAAAGTGCATTAGTATTAACTAGATTATTGACTCTAGTGCAAGTGGGAGTCTGTAGGAGATATGCCCTAGAGGCAATAATAAATGTTATTGATTATCTCCCTGTTCATAATTAGGTTTATGTTCCATGCTATAACTGCTATGGTTCTCGAGTCTGCAAATAAAACGAGGCTCGGAGGAAGACTCATATGCACGTGTGGAATAATAAACGGTAATATGTATTCCTAGTCTGGCCTCTAAGACTAGCTCAAGTATTGCATGATGGTTCTGTTTTCCTGATCATGGGCATGTCTATGCCAGCAATTTTGAGGGCACAGTGTTAGAAGAACATTTGTGTTGAATCGACCCAAATTGATGTTATGCTATGAGTTACATTCGTCACATATTAATGGTTAATGTTTGCAAAATTCCTTAGACCATGAGAGTGTCGAGTTTCTTCATACTTGCTTCATGAACTTTGGGGTTTGTTAAACGTCATCCGTAAATGGGTGGCTATTACGGCGGCTTACGGGTTCATGGAAAAGTGTGTCAAGTAACTTGATAGCTCGAGATTGGGATTTGCTCCTCCGACGATGGAGAGATATCTCTGGGCCCTCTCGGTGTTACGGTATCCATCATCGTCTGGCCAGACACTTTGTGATTTGATCACAGGGATGCCGGAACACGGTAACGAGAAAAGAGAACAATACCGGTAACGAGGTAACTGGCATAGTGGACAAGTTGTTGATCCACGGAAATGCCTACATGTCTAACCTCGGGTATTTGTAACATATCGTGAAGCAACAGGAATAGCACACGGCAACTGGAGGTTCACTCGAATATTCATTCGTGTGGGTGTAGGGGTCAATATGGGTGTCCACGGCTCCGATGTTGATCATTGATCGGAAGGTGTTCCGTGTCATGTCTATACTTCACCGAACCTATAGGGTCACACGCTTAAGGGTCATCTATCTGCTGAATACTAGACAGGGAGTCTGAGAGAAAATCACCGAAAAGTTTCGGAGACAACGGAAGAGTTCCGGAGAGAGAACACTGAAAAAGTTTCGGTAAAACCGAAAAGTTGTTTCGGATAAAACCATTGATCCAAAAAGGTTTCGGCAAGCACCGGGAATGTTTTGGAGGTTGCCAGATTGGTCTGGTAATTTCTGGAAATTTTCTGGAGAAAAAACCGAAAAAAAAGTTTAGGAGCTGCCGGAGTTGTTTACCGGGTAAACAAAGATGGTTTTAAATTAAACCACCATACTGGAAATGTTCCAGAGCGCGTCCAGATAATTTTAGAGGGTGCCGGAAATGTTTTGGGACCTTCTGGAATTTTTCAGAAATAATAGTCGCGGAAAACATCTTGTCCCAGCATGAGGGGACAAGATCCCACGGATCGTGGGGGCTGTTTTTGGGCTGTTTTTGTGGGGGCCCCCTTTGGGAGCAGCCCCCTTGTGGCTGGACAAAATGTTGGGGGGGGCCCCCATGGTGGGGGGCAGCCCCCACAAATGGTGGAGAGTGTTGGGAGGAAGGTGGGGCCCCATGGGGGAACACCATGGACAAGGGAACATGTTTTTCCCTTGTTTGGTGGGAACATGTTCTCCTTGTTTTGTGGGAACATGTTTTCCCCATGTTTAGTGGGCTGAATTTTCAGCCCCCTCCACCCCTTCCACCACTATATAAGGAGGAGGAGAGGTGCTCTCCAACTCCACTCCAACTCTCTCACACAAGCCATGCATGATCTGGCATTCTCTCTCCCTCCCACGAAATAGTTTCGTAGTGCCGAAAGGCTGTCTGGGTTCCGGTGGGAACTAGTTCTAGACGGCGAAGCCCTGCCGGATAGATGGCACCGTATGTGTGCAACCCCGTAGAGAGGTCGTAGTTTCGTCCTTTTGCCCGAGGGGCTGTTCGAGTGTCCTCCCGAAGGGCTGTCCGAGTGACGGTCCGAGTTCTGTGAGTCCTCCCGAAGGGCTGTCCACGACACCGTCCGGGGGACTGTCCGACCGCCTCCCGGAGGGCTGTCCGAGTGGCGGATGAGGGAGTACATCCTCGCGGTTGGGAGGTTGTAAATCCTAGCTGCGGGGATCTGCACCGACGATCGTCATCGACTCTACTTCCGCTGCGCTACGAGTCGGTAACAAAAATGATCAAACCTTGTATGCAGTCTCCATAGTGGTCCTGGGCTGGTGCGTAGGTCGGAAAATTTTTGTTTTCTTCTGTGTTCCCCAACATCTTTGTGGTCTCGAACGTCGATAAGATAGTATGATCCATTATGCAGATTCTTGCTGACCACAAAAGGTCCTTCCCAAGGTGGTGATAGCTTATGCATATCTGTCTGATCCTGGATGAGCCGGAGCACTAAGTCGCGTTCTTGGAAGGTTCTGGTTTTGACCCGGCGGCTGTGATAACGACGTAGATCTTGCTGATAAATCGCCGAATGAGCCGCCGCAAGATCACGCTCCTCATCCAACAGGTCAAGTGCATCTTGACGTGTCTTTTTGTTATCAGCTTCAATGTAAGCCGCCACCCGGGGTGAATCGTGACGGATGTCACTAGGGAGAACCGCCTCTGCTCCATAAACCATGAAGAAAGGTGTGTAACCCGTAGATCTGTTGGGAGTTGTATTGATACTCCATAACATAGAGGGTAACTCCTCCACCCAACAACCCGGCGTTCTTTGCAAAGGAACCATAAGCCGGGGCTTGATACCTCACAGAATCTCTTGATTAGCTCGTTCCGCTTGACCATTGGACTTAGGGTGAGCCATAGAGAGATTAGTACCATTATCTATTATAATGCTGTGTGGAAAGCCAAAATAGAAGATCACCTTTTTGATGAATTGAACCGCTGTTGCTGCATCACACTTACTGACCGGCTCTGCTTCAACCCACTTAGTGAACTTGTCAACCGCCACCAAAAGGTGGGTCTTCTTATCCTTGGACCTCTTGAAAAGCCCCACCATATCAAGCCCTCAAGTTGTGAAAGGCCAAGTAATTGGAATCATCCTCAACTCTTGAGCCGGCACATGAGCGCGGCGTGAAAACTTCTGACAACCGTCACACTTGCTGACCAAATCCTCTGCATCAGCATGAGCCGTCAACCAATAAAACCCATGACGAAAAGCTTTGGCTACGAGAGATTTAGAACCGGCATGGTGACCACAATCTCCTTCGTGGATCTCTCGCAGAATCTGACAGCCTTCTTTAGGAGAGACGCAACGTTGAAACGCCCCTGAGACACTGCGATGGTGCAACTCCCCATTAACAATTGACATTGACTTAGACCGCCGGGTTATCTGTCTGGCCAGAATTTCATCCTCAGGTAATTCGCCCCGGGTCATGCAAGCCAAATACGGAACTGTCCAATCAGGAATAGCATGAAGAGCCGCCACCAATTGTGCTTCCGGGTCAGGAACAGCAAGATCCTCCTCAGTAGGTAATTTGACAGAAGGGTTGAGCAAGACATCCAGGAACGTGTTGGGTGGCACCGGTTTACGCTGAGAGCCCAACCGGCTTAAAGTGTCGGCCGCCTCATTCTTCCTGCGATCAATATGCTCGACTTGGTATCCTTTGAAGTGACCCGTAATAGCATCAACCTCTCGACGATAAGCCGCCATGAGCGGATCCTTAGAATCCCAAGTGCCGGAAACTTGCTGAGCTACCAGATCTGAGTCACCAAAACACCTTACCCAACTTAAATTCATCTCCTTAGCCATCCGAAGACCATGGAGCAAGGCCTCATACTCAGCTGCATTGTTAGTACAAGGAAACATTAACCGGAGAACATAAGAAAATTTATCACCTCGCGGGGTGAGTCAAGACGACTCCAGCCCCCGAGCCTTCCAATTGCCTGGACCCATCAAAGTGAATAGTCTAATATGTGTTATCCAACTTTTCCTCAGGTGTTTACAACTCTGTCCAGTCATTGATAAAATCCACGAGCGCTTGGGACTTGATGGCCGTACGAGGCACATACTTCAGACCATGAGGTCCAAGCTCAATGGCCAACTTGGCGACCCGGCCTGTGGCTTCTCTATTTTGGATGATATCCCCTGAAGGAGAAGAGCTGACCACAGTAATGGGATGACCCAGAAAATATTGCTTGAGTTTTCGGCTTGCCATGAAAACCCCATATACAAGTTTCTGCCAATGCGGATACCTCTGTTTGGACTCAATAAGTACTTCGCTGATGTAGTAAACCGGCCGTTGAACCGGATACTCCTTGCCTGCCTCTCTCCTTTCCCCCACAATGGACACACTGACAGCTCGGCCATTGGCAGCCATATATAACAACAGAGGTTCCTTATCAATGGGAGCAGCCAGAACCGGCGGCTCAGCCAGCTGCTTTTTAAGCGCCTCAAATGCCTCATTAGCAGCATCACTCCAGACGAAATTATCTGTCTTCTTCATCATCTGATACAGAGGAATAGCCTTCTCTCCCAACCGGCTTATAAACCGGCTTAAAGCTGCAATGCGACCCGCCAGACGCTGAACATCGTTAACACACGCCGGCTTAGCCAAAGAAGTAATGGCTTTGATCTTCTCCGGGTTAGCTTCAATGCCTCTGTTAGAAACCAAAAAACCCAAGAGCTTGCCTGCTGGTACACCAAAAATACATTTGGCCGGGTTAAGCATCATCTTGTAGACCCAGAGATTGTCAAACGTCTCCTTCAAATCATCAATCAAGGTCTCCTTCTTCCTGGATTTCACCACAATGTCATCTACACAAGCATGAACATTTCGCCCGATCTGACTGTGAAGGCAATTTTGCACACACCGTTGGTAAGTCGCCTATGCACTCTTGAGCCCAAAGGGCATAGACACATTGCAGAAGGCTCCAAACGGAGTAATGAAAGCCGTCTTCTCCTGATCCTTAACCGCCATCTTGATCTGATGATAACCAGAATAAGCATCCAAAAAACTCAATCGCTCACAACCCGCCGTAGCATCAATGATTTGATCAATACGGGGGAGAGCAAACGGATCATCCGGACAAGCCTTATTTAAGTCCGTGTAATCCACACACATTCGCCACTTGCCATTCTTCTTGAGTACCAACACCGGGTTAGCCAACCACTCCGGATGAAAAACTTCAACGATAAACCCGGCCGCTAAGAGCCGGGCCACTTCTTCACCAATGGCCTTCCGCCTCTCCTCGTTAAAACGACGAAGGAATTGCTTGACCGGCCTGAACTTTGGATCAATATTGAGAGTGTGCTCAGCGAGTTCCCTCGGTACACCTGGCATGTCTGAAGGCTTCCATGCAAAGATATCCCGGTTCTCACGGATGAACTCGATGAGCGTGGTTTCCTATTTCGGATCCAAATTGGCACTGATGCTGAACTGCTTAGATGTGTCGCCAGGAACAAAATCAATCATTTTAGTGTCATCTGCCGACTTAAATTTTAGCAAAGGATCATGATCTGTGGTTGGCTTTTTCAAGGACGTCATGTCCGCCGGGTCAACATTATCTTTGTAAAATTTCAGCTCCTCCGCCGCACAAACTGATTCAGCATAAGCAGCATCACCTTCCTCACACTCCAGGGCCACCTTGCGACTCCCATGTACTGTGATGGTGCCCTTGTAACCCGGCATCTTAAGCTGTAAGTAAACGTAACAAGGCCTCGCCATGAACTTAGCATAAGCCGGTCGACCAAACAGAGCATGATAAGGGCTCTTGATCTTGACCACTTCGAAGGTTAGAGTCTCAGACCTGGAGTCATGCTCATCTCCAAAGGAAACTTCTAAAGATATTTTACCCACTGGATAGGCTGATTTACCCAGCACCACACCATGGAAAACAGTGTTTGACGTCTTAACATTTTTATCAGTCAGTCCCATGCGACGGAAGGTCTCATAATAAAGTATGTTAATGCTGCTGCCTCCATCCATGAGTACCTTAGTAAATTTATAGCCCCCAACCTGAGGCGCCACCACCAGAGCCAGGTGACCCGGATTATCAACCCAGGGCGGATGATCATCACGACTCCACACGATAGGCTGCTCTGACCATCGTAAATAACATGGCATCGCTGGCTCAACCGCGTTTACTGCCCTCTTGTGAAGCTTCTGATCCCGCTTACACAGGTTGGTGGTGAAGACGTGGTATTGTCCATTATTCAATTGCTTCAGGTTGCTCTGATAACCAGACGGTTGCCGCTGCTGATTCCCCTGATTATTCTGCTGGCTGTAACCACTTTGATTGCCTTGACCGTGAAACCCGGAATTTGAGCCGCCGCCTCCATGACCTGGACCATGAGAGCCGGATCCTGAACTGCCGTTCGGGCCATGGTTGTGCTGGACAGACTCCCTGAATTGTCTCATGATACTGCAATCTTTCCATAGGTGGGTAGCTGGCCTCTCCTCCATTCCGTGCTTCGGACATGGCTGATTCAATATTGCTTCAAGGTCAAATTTTGTCCCTTGAGTCGGCCTCCCCTTACGATGCTGGTTATAACTCCGCGCACCGGTGTTAGCCACAAAATCATCCGCCTTGCTCTTACCGTTGCCGCCCTGATTGGCTGAGTTGTTCTGCTGTCCCTTCATGCCGCTACTCTTCTTTCCCTTTCCCAATCTTTCATCCTCAGAGTCGGGGTCCATGGTACCATTAGAGTCGGCATAGTTAACAAGAGCCGCCATAAGCTCCCCCATGTCGTTGCAATGACGCTTAAGCCGGCCGAGCTTCTGCTTAAGTGAAATGAAACGGCAATTTTTCTCCAACATTAGAACCACTGAGCTGACGTTAATGTTATCTGAAGAATGTATGATAGTCAAGACCCGGCGCACCCAGCTGGTCATTGACTCGCCCTCGGCTGGAACACAAGAAACCAAATCCACGATCGACATGGGCTGCTTGCACGTATCTTTGAAATTCTGGATAAACCGGGCCTTCAGCTCTGCCCAGGACCCGATGGATTTAGCCGGTAGCCCCTTCAAGCAGGTACGAGTCGTTCCTTCCAGCATCATGGTGAAATACTTAGCGTATGCAGCCTCACTAACATCCAGCATCTCCATAGCCATCTCATAACTCTCTACCCAAGCCTCAGGGGGCTGATCTGCTGTGTAATTAGGCACCTTGCGGGGGCCTTTGAAGTCCTTGGGCAGACGTTCGTTTCGCAGAGCCGCCGTTAAACACGGCACACCCAACGCTCTAGATGCTACACCTGCCTCAATTGAAGCCGTCGGGTAAACCGGCATGTGCTGATGAGCCGCCAGTCGAGCCGCCAGCTCGGCCTCTCAACGCGCTCTGCCCTGGTCCACTAAATCCTGTGCATTGGTATCATTGCGCGCCGGGTCATATCCATGAGGTTGGTTACGGTGCTGCTCAGTACTCGAGACGGCTGTCGAGTCAATGTGCCTACTGTAGCTCCGGCCTGGACGAGGGGTCAAATGAATCCGGTCACGACTATAAGAATAAGCCTGCTGCTGTACCAAAGCTGTTTGAAGAAGCTCTCTAGCCCTTCGGGTTTCAACCACCATCAGGGTCTCGCCCTCAACTGGCAGAGCTGCCAATCATGTAGCTGCAGCAATCGTATTGTCTAAAGGGGTTGAGTAATGATCCGGCGGAGTCACCATGTGCTGAGGCAGGGTGTAGTTCATATGCGGAGAACCTGTCACGCGTGGTTGACATGGTGTTCCACCCCCTCATGCTTCAGTTGTCGGATTTATCACCGGTGGGTCACTGGCCCCTGCTCCAGGTGTGTTGAAGAGGTTCCTCGACTCATAAACCAAAGGTAGATGACTCCCGTGCTTTCTCCTTAAGACCTCGTTGGCAGCGTTCTGATCCACCGAGAGCCGGTATTAATCCGATGTGCTTGTGCGTTTAAAACGGCCCGCTCTGCATTCATCCTAGCGTTCTCCGCTGCCAGCTCTATCTTGGCCTATGCTATCTCATCGCGCAGCTTAGCCACTTCCGCCTTATGCTGCTCCTGGTTGTCTGGGGTTACATCTACCTCCATCAGGGTTGCCAGACCTTCCAACAGATCTATTAAAACTTGAGCCGGCGGGCGTGCTGAACTGCCAACACCCGCTGCCGTCACCGCCGCTGCACTGGAGGTCATGACCGCGGCGGCTGTCGAACCGAGAACCGGCTGGGTGCCAGCCATGAAGATCGCCACCCTATTCGGCGGCTCATGGGGATCCGGAATACTGTCACCATCAGAACAGCCCGCAAGCCGTTCGTCTCATAGTTGATACAGCGAGCTGGTCTCCCCCATGGACGACTCACCATCAGAGTAGATGGCTGTCTCACCTCCAGACACAGAGCCTTCTAACTCAGCCCCGTGGATAAACCTAACGAAGGCATGCTTCACGGTGGGTTGAACCCGGGCAGGTCGTGCGCGCTGAGCCGTCTCGATGATGTCGGCGCAGATGTCCAGCTCAGGGCCCGGCTCACCGATCTTGCCGATGAAGACGTGGATTCCGCTGAAGGGGACCCAGTACCCGTACTCAATTGAACCGGCCTCGGGGCCCCAGCCTGCATCGTCGATGTAAAGCTTGCCGCGATGACTCTTGGTCATCCGGCCCACAGCGTACCCCTTGATCCCTTCGAAGCTGCCCTTCAAGAACTCAAAACCACCATGCGTGGGCCCCACGGTGAGCGCCAACTATCGTGGAATTGTCACGGCAGATATCCTAATCAAAGGACTTAGTTGTGGAGCCATGGCGACGAGGTTAGCTTAAAGGGGTTAAACGGGACAAAGGACACGAGGAGTTTATACTGGTTCGGCCCCTTGCGGTGAAGGTAAAGGCCTAATCCAGTTTGAGGTGGTATTGCTAGGGTTTCGATTACCAGGGAGCGAATACGCTTTGCCTGGCTTTCGAGCTGTTGTCTCCTTTTTCTCCCTCCTAAGCCGATGTCGGGTCATCCCCTTATATACATGGGTTGACGTCCTGCGGCCTACAGAGTCCCGGCCGGCTCATACAAACGTGTCCGGCTTGGTGACTTATCTTATATGCCCTACAATACAAGTTTACATATAGATGGCGGTTTACACTTACGGGCCTTACGCCGCCTTCGGGTTTGGGC
Organism: Thinopyrum elongatum; assembly: GCA_011799875.1. Classification (NCBI taxonomy): domain Eukaryota; kingdom Viridiplantae; phylum Streptophyta; class Magnoliopsida; order Poales; family Poaceae; genus Thinopyrum; species Thinopyrum elongatum. Next base: position 80,896,408 of record CM022303.1, read on the forward strand.
CCTTTAACAAGCCTGTCTTATGAACCGCCATCTTCAATATACTCTTAGGCTTCATTTAGATGAACCACCATTTGGATGACCCGGCCCTTCCAGGGCGGGTCATATCTAATAGTCATATCCCCAACATACTCGGTAATGCATCACCATAATGAGCTCAATGTGACTAAGGAGTTAGCCACAGGATCATGCATTATGGAACGAGTAAAGAGACTTGCCGGTAACGAGATTGAACAAGGTATAGGGATACCGACGATCGAATCTCGGGCAAGTAACATACCGATGGACAAAGGGAATTGTATACGGGATTGATTGAATCCCCGACATCGTGGTTCATCCGATGAGATCATCGTGGAACATGTGGGAGCCAATATGGGTATCCATATCCCGCTATTGGTTATTGGCCAGAGAGGTGTCTTGGTCATGTCTGCATGGTTCCCGAACCCGTAAGGTCTACACACTTAAGGTTCCGTGATGCTAGAGTTGTTATGGGAAATTGTATGTGGTTACCGAAAGTTGTTCGGAGTCTCGGATGAGATCCCAGATGTCATGAGGAGTTCCGGAATGGTCCGGAGGTAAAGATTTATATATGGGAAGTCCTATTTTGGCCACCAAAAATGTTTGGGATTTTTCGGTATTGTAACGAGAAGGTTCTAGAAGTTTCCGGAGTAGGGCCCACCTGCATGGGGGACCCACATGAATGTGAATAGTGGGGGCAAGGCCCCACACCCCTGGTCAAGGTGTACCAAGATCCCCCTTAGAAGGAATAAGATCATATCCCGAAGGGATAAGATGAAGATCCCTAAAAAGGGGGGATGACAATCGGTGGGGAAGGGAAAGGATGGGATTTCTTTCCTCCCACCTTTGCCAATGCCCCAATGGACTTGGATGGCAAGAAACTAGCCCCCTCCACTCCTATATATAGTGGGGAGGTGCATGGGAGCTTCACCCCTTGCCCCTGGCGCAGCCCTCCCCCCTCCTACTCCTCCTCCTTCGTAGTGCTTAGCGAAGCTCTGCCGGAGAACCACGAGCTCCACCGCCACCACGCCGTCGTGCTGCCGAAGCTCTCCCTCAACTTCTCCTCTCCCCTTGCTAGATCAAGAAGGAGGAGACGTCCCGGGCTGTACGTGTGTTGAACGCAGAGGCGCCGTCCGTTCGGCGATTGAATCAGATCTTCCGTGATTTGAATCGCCGCGAGTACGACTCCATCAACACCGTTCTTGTAACGCTTCCGCTTAGCGATCTTCAAGGGTATGAAGATGCACTCCCTCTCACTTGTTGCTAGCATCTCCTAGATTGATCTTGGTGACACGTACGAAAATTTTGAATTATTACTACGTTCCCCAACAGTGGTATCAGAGCTAGTTCTATGCGTAGATTCTATGCATGAGTAGAACACAAATAGTTGTGGGCGATGATTTGTTCAATTTGCTTACCGTTACTAGTCCTATCTTGATTCGGCGGCATTGTGGGATGAAGCGGCCCGGACCGACCTTACACGTACGCTTACGTGAGACAGGTTCCACCGACTGACATGCACTTGTTGCATAAGGTGGCTAGCGGGTGTCTGTCTCTCCCACTTTAGTCGGATCGGATTCGATGAAGAGGGTCCTTATGAAGGGTAAATAGTAATTGGCATATCACCGTTGTGGCTTTTGCATAGGTAAGAAACGTTCTTGCTTGAAACCCATAGCAGCCACGTAAAACATGCAACAACAATTAGAGGACGTCTAACTTGTTTTTGCAGGGTATGCTATGTGATGTGATATGGCCAAAAGGATGTGATGAATTATATATGTGATGTATGAGATTGATCATGTTCTTGTAATAGGAATCACAACTTGCATGTCGATGAGTATGACAACCGGCAGGAGCCATAGGAGTTGTCTTAATTTATTGTATGACCTGCGTGTCAATGAAAACGCCATGTAATTACTTTACTTTAGTGCTAACCGTTAGCCATAGTAGTAGAAGTAATAGCTGGCGAGACAACTTCATGAAGACACGATGATGGAGATCATGATGATGGAGATCATGGTGTCATGCCGGTGACGATGGTGATCATGCCGTGCCTCGAAGATGGAGATCAAAAGCGCAAGATGATATTGGCCATATCATGTCACTTTATGATTTGCATGTGATGTTTATCATGTTTACATCTTATTTGCTTAGAACGACGGTAGCATAAATAAGATGATCCCTCACTAAAAACTTCAAGAAATGTGTTCCCCCTAAGTGTGCACCATTGTGAAGGTTCGTTGTTTCGAAGCACCACGTGATGATCGGGTGTGATAGATTCTAACGTTCGCATACAACGGGTGTAAGCCAGATTTACACATGCGAAACACTTAGGTTGACTTGATGAGCCTAGCATGTACAGACATGGCCTCGGAACACGAGAGACCGAAAGGTCAAACATGAGTCATATAGTAGATGCGATCAACATGGAGATGTTCACCATTGATGACTAGTCCGTCTCACGTGATGATCGGACACGGCCTAGTCGATACGGATCATGTATCACTTAGATGACTAGAGGGATGTCTATCTAAGTGGGAGTTCATTAAATAATTTGAACTCATTATCATGAACATAGTCAAAGTGTCTTTGCAAATTATGTTGTAGATAGCTCGCGCTGTAGCTCCCCTGTTTTATTGATACGTTCCTAGAGAAAAGTAAGTTGAAAGATGATGGTAGCAATAATGCGGGCTGGGTCCGTGATCTGAGGATTGTCCTCATTGCTGCACAGAAGGCTTATGTCCTTAATGCACCGCTCGATGTGCCACCCCCTCAAGCGTCATCTGTAGATGTTTTGAACATCTGACAGGCATGTTCTGATGACTACTTGATAGTTCAGTGCGTCATGCATTACGGCTTAGAATTGAGGCTCCAAAATGTTTTGAACGTCACGGAACATATGAGATGTTCTACGAGCTGAAATTGGGATCTCAGGCTCGTGCCCGCGTTGAGAGGTATGAGACCTCCAACAAGATTCTTTGCCTGCAAGATGAAGGAGAATAGCTCAATCAGTGAGCATGTGCTCAGATTGTCTGGGTACTACGATCACTTGAATCGAGTGGGAGTTAATCTTCCAGATAAGATAGTGATTAATATAGTTCTCCAAGTCACTGCTACCTAGCTACTAGAGCTTTGTGATGAACTATAACATGCCAGGGATGGATAAGATGATCCCTGAGCTGTTCGCGATGTTTGACACCGCGAAGGTAGAAATCAAGAAGGAGCATCAAGTGTTGATGGTTAGTAAAACCACTAGTTTCATAAAGGGCAAGGGCAAGAAGGGAAACTTCATGGATGGCAAGTCAGTTGCTGCTCCAGTGAAAAAACCCAAGGTTGAACCCAAACCTGAGACTAGGTGCTTCTGTTATTAGGCGAATGGTCACTGAAGCGAAACAACCCTAGATACTTGGTAGATAAGAAAGCTGGCAACGTCGACAGAAGTATATTTGATATACGTGTTATTGATGTGTACCTTGCTAGTACTCCTAGTAGCACCTGGGTATTGGATACCGGTTTGGTTGCTAAATGTTAGTAACTCGAAATAAAAGCTACGGAATAAATGGAGGCTAGCTAAGGGTGAGGTGACGATGTGTGTTGGAAGTGTTTCCAAGGTTGATGTGATCACCATCACACACTCTCTCGGGATTAGTGATGAACCTAAATAAATATTGTTTGGTGTTTGCGTTGAGCATGAATGTGATTAGATCGTGTTTATTGCAATACGGTTAGTCATTTAAGTGAGAGAATAATGGTTATTCTGTTTATATGAATAATACCTTCAATGGTCATGCACCCAATGTGAATGGTTTATTGAATGTCGATCGTAGTAATACACATGTTCATAAAAGATGCAAAGTTAATAATGATAGTACCACATACTTGTGGCACTGCCGCTAAAGGTCATATTGGTGTAAAGCGCATGAAGAAACTCCATGCTGATGGACCTTTGGACTCACTCGATTTCGAATCGATTGAGACATGCGTACCATGCCTCTTAGGCAAGATGACTGAGACCCCGTTTCCGGTATGATGGAGCGGGCTAGTAACTTATTGGAAATAATACATGTTGATGTATGCGGTCCAATGAGTGTTGTAGCATGCAGTGGATATCATTATTTTCTTACCTTCACTGATGATTTGAGTGGATATGAGTATATTTACTTAATGAAACACAAGTCTAAAATGTTTGAAAAGTTCAAACAAATTCAGAGTGAAGTTTTAGATCATCATGACAAGAAGATAAAAATGTCTACGATATGATTGTGGAGGTGAATATCTGAGTTACGACTTTTGTATACAACTTAAGACAATGTGAAAGTTGTTTCACAACTCACGCCACCTGGAACACCATAGTGTGATGGTGTGTCCGAACGTCGTAGTCGTACTCTATTGGATATGGTGCATACTATGATGTCTCTTATCGATTTGCCACTATCGTTTCGGGGTTAAGCATTAGAGACAACTACATTCACTTTAAATAGGGCACCATCTAATTCTGTTGAGATGACACCATATGGTTTGGCAGAAACCTAAGCTGTTATTTCTCAGAGTTTGGGAATACGACGCTTATGTCTGATAAGCTCGAACCCAAAGCGGAAATGTGCATCTTCATAGAATACCCTAAAGAAACATTTGGGTATGCCTTCTATCTCAGATCCGAGGTTAAAGTATTTTTTGTTAAAAATGGGTCCTTTCTCGAGAAAAGGTTTCTCTCGAAAGAATTGAGTGGGAGGAAGATAGAACTTGATGAGGTTGTTGAACCTTTGGTTCAACCAAAGAGTAGCGCAGCATAGAAAGATGTTTCTGTGGAGCCTACGTCAGTTGAAGAGGAAGTTAATGGTGATGATCATGAAGCTTCGGATCAAGTTACTATCGAACCTCATAGGTCGACAAGGACGCGTACTGCTCCTGAGTGGTACGGCAACCCTGTCTTGGAGGTCATGTTGTTGGACAACAATGAACCTACAAACTATGGAGAAGCGATCATGGTCCCGGATTCCAACAAATGGTTAGAGGCCATGAAATCCGAGAAAGGATCCATGTATGAAAAACAAGTATGGACTTTGGTAGACTTGCCCGTTGAATGGCAGGTCGTTGAGTACAAATGGACCTTTAAGAAGAAGACAAACACTGATGGTAAATGTTACCATTTATAAAGCTCGACTTGTCGCAAAGAAGTTTCCGACAAGTTCAAGGAGTTGACTACAATGAGACTTTCTCACCTGTAGCGATGCTAAAGTCTATTGGAATTATGTTAGCAGTTGCTACATTTTTCTATTATGAAATCTGGCAGATGGATGTCAAAACATTGTTCCCTTGAGGAAAGGTTGTATGTGATACAACCAGAAGGTTTTGTCGATCCTAAGGATGCTAAAAAGTATGCAAGCTCCAGCAATCCTTCGATGGACAGGAGCAAGCATCTCGGAGTTGGAATATACGCTTTGATGAGGTGATCAAAGTTTTTGAGTTTATACAAAGTTTATGAGAAACTCGTATTTACAAGAAAGTGAGTGGGAGCACAATAGAATTTCTGATGAGTATATGTGGATGACATATTGTTGATCAGAAATGATGTATAATTTCTGGAAAGCATAAATGGTTGTTTGAAAAGAGTTTTTCAAAGGAAGACCTGGATAAAGCTACCTAATTGTTGGGCATCAAGATCTATAGAGATAGATCAAGATGCTTGATGAGACTTTCAACGAGTACATACCTAGACAAGATTTTGAAAGAGTTCAAAATTGATCAGTCAAAGAAGGAGTTCTTACCTGATTTGTAAGGTGTGGAGTTGAGTGAGACTCAAAGCTTGACCACGGCAGAAGAAAGAGATAGGACGAAGGTCGTCCCCTATGCATTATCCATAGGCTCTGTATAATATGCCATGCTGTGTACCGCTCCTGTGTGTGCCTTGCCATGAGTCTATCAAGGGGTATGAGAGTGAACCAGGAATGGATCACTGGACAGCGGTCAAGACTATCCTTAGTAACTAGAGGACTAAGGAAATATTTCTCGATTATGGCGGAGATAAAGAGTTCGTCGTAAAGGGTTACGTCGATGCAAGCTTTAACACCAATCCGGATGACTCTGAGTAGCAATCCGGATATGTATAGTGGAGCAGCCATTTGGAATAGCTCCAAGTGGAGTGTGGTAGCAGTGTCTACAGTATGACATAGAGATTTGCAAAGTACACACGGATCTGAATGTCGCAGACCCGTTGACTAAAGACCTCTCTCACATGCAAAGCATGATCGAACCACAGAACTCACTGGGTGTTAAATTCATAACAATGTAAATCACATGGTGATGTGAACTAAATTATTGACTCTAGTGCAAGTGGGAGACTGTTGGAAATATGCCCTAGAGACAATAATAAAATGGTTATTATTATATTTCCTTGTCCATGATAATTGTCTATTGTTCATGCTATAATTGTATTAACCGGAAACTGTAATACATGTGTGAATACATAGACCACTCCATGTCCCTAGTGAGCCTCTAGTTGACTAGCTTGTTGATCAATAGATGGTTGTGGTTTCCTGACCATGGACATTGGATATCGTTGATAACGGGATCACATCATTAGGAGAATGATGTGATGGACAAGACCCAATCCTAAGCATAGCACAAGATCGTGTAGTTCGTTTGCTAGAGCTTTTCTAATGTCAAGTATCATTTCCTTAGACCATGAGATTGTGCAACTCCCGGATATCGTAGGAATGCTTTGGGTGTATCAAACATCACAACGTAACTGGGTGACCATAAAGGTGCACTACAGGTATCTCCGAAAGTGTCTGTTTGGTTGGCACGAATCGAGACTGGGATTTGTCACTCCGTATGACGGAGAGGTATCTCTGGGCCCACTCGGTAATGCATCATCATAATGAGCTCAATGCGACTAAGGAGTTAGCGATGGGATCATGCATTACGGAACGAGTAAAGAGACTTGCCGGTAACGAGATTGAACAAGGTATAGGGATACCGACGATCGAATCTCGGGCAAGTAACATACCGATGGACAAAGGGAATTGTATACGGGATTGATTGAATCCCCGACATCGTGGTTCATCTGATGAGATCATCGTTGAACATGTGGGAGCCAATATGGGTTTCCAGATACCGCTATTGGTTATTGGCCGGAGAGGTGTCTCGTTCATGTCTGCATGGTTTCCGAACCCGTAGGGTCTACACACTTAAGGTTCCGTGACGCTAGAGTTGTTATGGGAAATTGTATGTGGTTACCGAAAGTTGTTCAGAGTCTCGGATGAGATCCCGGACGTCACGAGGAGTTCCGGAATGGTCTGGAGGTAAAGATTTATATATGGGAAGTCTTATTTTGGCCCCCGAAAATGTTCGGGATTTTTCGGTATTGTACCGGGAAGGTTCTAGAAGGTTCCGGAGTGGGTCCCACCTGCATGGGGGACCCACATGAACGTGAATAGTGGGGGCAAGGCCCCACACCCCTGGTCAAGGCATACCAAGATCCCCCCTTAGAAGGACTAAGATCATATCCCGAAGGGATAAGATGAAGATCCCTAAAAAGGGGGGATAACAATCGGTGGGGAAGGGAAAGGATGGGATTTCTTTCCTCCCACCTTTGCCAATGCCCCAATGGACTTGGAGGGCAAGAAACCAGCCCCCTCCACCCCTATATATAGTGGGGAGGTGCATGGGAGCTTCACCCCTTGCCCCTGGCGTAGCCCTCCCCCCTCCTACTCCACCTCCTCCGTAGTGGTTAGCGAAGCTCTGCCAGAGAACCACGAGCTCCACCGCCACCACGCTGTCGTGCTGCCGGAGCTCTCCCTCAACTTCTCCTCTCCCCTTGCTGGATCGAGAAGGAGGAGACGTCCCCGGGCTATACGTGTGTTGAACGCAGAGGCGCCGTCCGTTCGGCGCTTGAATCGGATCTTCCGTGATTTGAATCGCCGCGAGTACGACTCCATCAACCGCGTTCTTGTAACGCTTCCGCTTAGCGATCTTCAAGGGTATGAAGATGCACTCCCTCTCACTTGTTGCTAGCATCTCCTAGATTGATCTTGGTGACACGTAGGAAATTTTTGAATTATTACTACGTTCCCCAACAATTCATACATGAGCTGGATATTCCAGTCTTCTTTCCTTTTGCCTTTATACTTCTAACAGTTTAACTTTTAGTATTTCTCCTACTCTCAGAAGAAGCACTCAACTTAAGAGTGGCGTTAGCCCCGGACTTTCCTAGGCGTGAAAGTCTCACTAACACCCTTCGGACATTTCCTTCCTCTTTAAGTTGTTGTTTTATTCACCTTCATTTACATGACAGGCGTTCTACTGGATCCGTTTCCTATCAGTCTAATGCATAGTAAACTCCTTTACTAATAGTTTGCAAACAAACATTGCTTTGGATATCTCATATCTTTTAGCCTTTGTCTGTCTTTGAAAATGATTTTCAAATCCCATGACTATGACATAACTATCCAAACTTTCGAAGTTCGGTTCTCATGGAAGCAAACATATTGCACTTGACCGAAAAAAGAATTCTAGCTTTTGGATCGAAGGACAAGAGTCACATGATCCAGAGCATTAGCGGGAGAATACCGAAAGTATGCGATAGGACAAAGTGCTTCTCGGCACTCTTGAGGACAATCCTCACATTACGTTACCAACCATAAAGTTTTAACTAGATATTTAACAGCTATTCAATTTTAAAAGGGAAGGTGGAAACGCGAGCCATTATTCTACAACTATTATGGAAAAAACACTTAGACAGTGTTCAAAATTAATTGCACTGAGAATTAAACAAGTTAATTCAACAGTGCGCTCCCACTCAAATTAATATCTCTCATAATTGATTGTGAGTGATTCAAGACACGAATTTCAATTCAACGCCATTGATGGTGAGCATCACTGATGACGAGAACTTCAATCGTTAGGCAAACTTGCCAATCACATCTCTATGTGACTCTTGTTCATCTTTCGATGCGTGTGTTTCAAACTCATGACTTTCATGCCTGAACGTCAAGACAACCAAGTGATCTCGCTGCGAGGTCTCAACTCACCCGCCTTACACATCCCTAATCGTTCGTACCCATGTTAGCATGGTGCACCCCGAAAAGTTAGGTGCCGTGACGGTGCTACACTTGGGAGAACACTAACTACTTGATATTTTTGTGAGAGATCACCCTAACAAAAGCGACTACCGCGCAATCAAGAAGGGTGCATCATAAGGGATAAACATCTCAGGCAATTCATAATAGCATGATATGGTATAGCCCTTTCTGACGGAGAAGTATTATATTTCTTCGTCTCCGGCATTCACATCGGTGTTCACCTTCGTGAAGATTGCCACCACCTTGTCGATGCACCAGATAATATTGCTATCTCTATAGCTAATAAAATAATGCATTACAACAAGGTTGACACGCAGGTCATTTAAAGTGCAATCATATGGCTCCAGCCATCATGCCGAATCATGACACGCAGGTCATGTTAATCAATTTACATTATATAGTCATCTCATACATAATCAAATTATTATGAGCACTGCTATACCACATCAAATGCACATGCATACCCTCCTGCAAAACCAAGTTAGACGTCTCTAATCGGTTCATGCAAAAATTTGTTTTACGTGGCTTGTAAGGTTTCGAAACAAACCGAAGCTACCAACGTCCATCATCAAATATGATAATTCAAGTCGCTAGATTAACTTTTGCAGGGTGTATGAAACACGAGATAATAAAATCTTGAGCCCCATACTGAACTTCTTCATAGCATGACCCCCGTGTAGATCATATCTGCATTGCCCTTCGTCTGCAAATTTCATCTTTCTTTTTAACTACGGTGGAATTCAATGAAATGTTAGCACTTCATTGATCAATCAGGATCGCGGATTGCCAGAACATTGAAACTCCACCATACTGTTATCAAGATCAGAAATATGCAAATTCCAGGGAAGCAACAAGAACATCGGGTAACAGATTTCATCTGCTACACGAACAAATAATTTTCAGTAATAGAACTCATCTACTACCTAATTATATTGTGCAACACCCATACATCTCTATGTATTATAGATCGCAACCTGCATCTACGCATAGCATGGCTCTGATACCACTGTAGGGGAAGGCAGCAGAAAACAAAAAATTTCTGACCTACTAGCCCAGGACCACTATGAAGACTGCATACAAGGTTTGATCATTTTCGTTACCGACTCGTAGCGCAGCGGAAGTAGAGTTGATGACGATCGGCGGTGCAGATCCCCGCAGCTAGGATTTACAACCTCCCAACCGCGAGGATGTATACCCTCATCCGCCCAGCGGACAGCCCTTTGGGAGGACCTTCGAAACTCGGACGGTCACTCAGACAGCCCTTCAGGAGGACTCACAGAACTCGGACCATCACTTGGACAGCCCTTCGGGAGGCACGCTCAGAACAGCCCCTCAGGCACAAAGATCGAAACTACGACCTCTCTATAGAGTTGTACACATACGGTGTCATCTATCCGGCAGGGCTTCGCCGTCCAGAACTAGTTCCCATCGGAACCCAGACAGCCTTTTGGCTCTACGAAACTATTTCGCGCGGAGGGAGAGAGAAGGCAGATCATTGCATGGCATGTGTCTGTGAGAATGGATGAAGGTTTAGGCAGCCCCCTCACCTCCTTTTATAGGAAAACCAAGGGGTACAATGGACATTCAAAATACCAAAGTACCCCTACTTTATGTCACACACAAAGGGCATGGAAGGGAAAGGGGGTGCCATGTGGAGCTCCATAAAGGAGCACCACCCTTGGCCCGCCACCCCTAGCGGCCCCCCCAAATGGGGTTCCCTCCCTTGCAAGGCTCTTCCTTCTAGAACTTTGACCAAGTCCAAAAAGGTTGCTCCCAAAAAGCACTTTCACTATTCATGACGACATTTTTCAGTGTCCGTTCGAACTGAAAATATTTATGTGGGCTTAGAACATTTCCAGTACCCACTAAAATAATGTTCAACGCGTTCTGGAACAATTCCAGATTAGTGATTTTCATCTGCGAAAAGCATCTCAAGCGGTTCCGGCAGCTCCGGAACATTTCCGGTTTTTCCTCCAGAAAATTCCCAAAAGTTTCCAGAATGATTCTGGCACCCTCCAAGAATTATCAGGCATGTGCCGAAACCAATTTGACTTTATGGTATCCTTGAAACAACTTTTCAGTTTCACCGGAACTCATCCGGTGACCTCTTTGTTCGGAACATTTCTGCTGTCTCCGAAAACTTTTCCCGAAAACTTTCTCTCAGACTCCCTTTCTAGTATTCAGCAGATAAATGACCCTTAAGCGTGTGACCCTATAGGTTCGGTGAAGTATAGACATGACACGGAACCCCTTCCGATCAATGATCAACATCGGAGCCGTGGACACCCATATTGACCCCTATACCCACACGAATGAATATTTGAGTGAACCTCCAGTTGCCGTGTGCTATTCCTGTTGCTTCGCGATATGTTACAAATACCCGAGATGAGACATGTTGGCATCCCTGTGGATCAACACCTTGTCCACTATGCCAGTTACCTCGTTACCGGTATTGTTCTCTTTTCTCGTTCCGTGTTCTGGCCTCCCAGTGATCAAATCACAAAGTGTCTGGCCAGACGATGATGGATACCGTAACACCGAGAGGGCCCAGAGATATCTCTCCATCGTCGGAGGAGCAAATCCCAATCTTGAGCTATCGAGTTACTTGACAGACTTTTCCATGAACCCGTAAGCCGCCGTAATAGCCACCCATTTACGGATGACGTTTAACAAACCCCAAAGTTCATGAAGCAAGTATGAAGAAACTCGATACTCTCATGGTCTAAGGAATTAAGCAAACATTAACTATCTCGGTGTTATTAACCATTAACTTGTGACGAAAGCATCTCATAGCATGACATCAATTCGGGTCGATTCAACACAAATGTTCTGCTAACATTGTGCCCTCAAAATTGTTGGCATAGTCATGCCCATGATCAGGAAAACATGATCATCATGCAATACTTGAGCCAGTCATAGAGGCTTGACTAGGAATACATTTTACCATTTATTATCCCACACGTGCACATGAGTTTCCCTCCAAGCCTCGTTTTATTTGCAGACTCAAGAACCATTGCAGTTATAGCATGGAACATAAACCTAATTATGAACAGGAAGATAATCAAACATTTATTATTGCCTCTAGGGCATATCTGCTACAACGCTCTCCTGCCCAAGCACGGCCTTCCCCATCAACTAACTCGGCCTCCCCCTCTCTACCAGGAAAATCCCCTCTTCGGCACTGCTACCCCTCGTGGACAAGATGGCAAAACGCCTTGGCACTTGGCAGGCCTGCCTTCTCTCCCGTGGTGAGAGACTTGCTCTCGTGTGTCATGTCCTGAGCGCCATGCCAGTCCACCTGCTGCTGGCCATGGCTTTGGCACCCTCCAACCTCAAGCTCATCAACCGGCTGATACGAGACTTTCTTTGGCATGGCCGAAAGGAGGCCCGGGTGGGTAACTGCCTGGTTAACTGGCCGAAGGTGTGTCGCCCCCTCGACCTTGGTGGTCTAGGCATACGCAACATACAACGCACGGGTATATCTCTTCGAGTTCGCTGGCTCTGGCTACGCATGACTGACCCTTCCCGGCCTTGGCACCACTTGCACTTGCCTGATGATGCAGCGGTGCGCAACATCTTCCACGGGTCCACCACCTGGCATGTCGGCAACGGCCAAACCTGCCGATTCTGGGCCGACCATTGGCTTGATGGCAAGTCTATTGCCGAGCTCGCGTCTAACCTGACCAGTCTCGTGCCCAGGCGACACTGCAGCAAACGCCTTGTGCATGAGGGGCTCCTAAACCGGGCATGGATCAGAGACATTCGTGGCGCGCTGGGCGTGGCTGCCACCGTCGAGTATATCCAGCTCTGGAGACGCCTTCTCCATGTGACCCTCTCCACCGACCCCGATCGTATCCGCTGGCACTGGACCAAGCGTGGAACTTACTCGGCCTCATCTTGCTACAGAGCACTCTTCCATGGCTCCATTGCCGATCCGGACTGGCGGCTAACTTGCAAGGGATGGGCTCCGACCAACGCCAAGATATTCATGTGGCCTGCTAAGCTCGACCGATGCTGGACAGCTGAGAGGCTTGCTAAGCGAGGCTTAGACCACCCCCCTAGATGCGTTCTCTGTGACCAAGGCACCGAGGACATCCACCATCTACTCGCTGCCTTTGCCTTCTCTCGAGAGGTGTGGCACCGCACCCTGGCTTGGTGCAAACTCACCGTCCACACACCTGACGGCAACCTTACCCTCTACGATTGGTGGCGAGACGCAACCACCTCCGCCCCCTCCTCGCTCCGCAAAGCATTGGCGTCAATCGTCCCTCTGGTCGCTTGGGCCATTTGGAAGCACCACAACGCATGCATCTTCGACCAAAGGCAACCCTCGATCAGCTGTTTATTCTCCTCCATCCAAGATGACGTGCGCGCTTGGGCTAACGCCGGCGCCAAAGGGCTACAAGCTGTAATCGACACGCTGTAAACCCTATTGTAGTGGGGCTGAGCAACCCCTCTCCACTGCTCTTGAGTGCCCCCGGCACGCCTCCTAGTGTACGAACCGGTGGCTCTCTAACTGTACTCCTCTTTGTACTCCTACCTATCAATGCAATGATACACTCCCAGGCGTATTGGAGAAAAAACATGTCAACGAGAAGAACGAGGAAATATGAAAGTGCGGATGAAGTATTGGGCCCTGTTATACAATTATGTGAATATAGACTCTCATACATATAACGAAAGCATTATACACACAAGTAAAGGTTGGTGGGGTTTTTTTTAGCAACCGGCAGGAGGTCTTACATTTCATATAGAAGAAGAGAATTGACCAGTTAACAGGGATTACTGGCCGAAAACCAATATATACGTGGCAACACCAGCCCCGATGATCCGTCCCAAACAAGTTAACGACTCCGTCACCCAAGAGACTGATGTCGACACCCTACAACACGACATGGAGCAGCCGCTCCAACATACAACCTCTGTAATGCGCACAACACTGGTGCCGGGACCGCGCACTAGACGAGAGATGATGTCTCTATACCCCAAATGACTAGAAATGACACCCTACCTCAGAAAGACACTCCGGCTTCCACTCCGGCCCCGGGGCCATGGATCCAATGAGCCAACGACTCTGTCACCCAGGTGATCAAAGTCGACAACCCTCAACACGTACTGTTCGGAGCCTCCGCTATGACTCCACATCAGCCCCGAGTCCATGTACCCGCCTAGCCGATGGCGAAATTGCTGGACAACTCCAACCAATGACGGGAGACCGAATCTCCAAGACAACGCCCCCAAGGGGGATGCGGCGTGAACGCCGCTGCCGCCCACTTCGGCCAAACCTAAAGCTAAAGTTTTCATCTGGAGAGCTCTAGATCAAATTTCTTGGGAAGCGAAGAGCTCCATGACGACGCCTCCAACAAGGGGAATGACATCCTAGGATTCAGTCATCGTCGGCATCGACCGAAGTCAGTGCAAGGCATTCACTTGGAGTTCACCATGCCCAATTTACATCAAGTCTGGTCATCCGTCCGAACCAAGATGGCCACGTGTCCACACAAATCGCAGTCAACAACAACCACCACCACCACACACCACACGTGGAAGCCACCATCATGCATCAGCCTTCCTTCTGCTGCTTATCGGGCCATGAATCTCGACGCCCACCACCACCTCCACTGACTAGCACATGGATCTGGCCCTCACGGCCAAGATCCGGACAAAACCACGATGCCTCCGGACCTCCCAGCAACCACCACAGCTCCGAACAAACGCCACCCCCTCCACAGCTCGCCCAACAAAGATTCTTGGGAGAGCCTATGGAGCCAGGAAGAGTAGGAGACGTGAGATGATGCAGAGCAGATGCACGAGCTGCCACCTGCCAAACTAATGATGCGCCCTGCCGCTCCAGTGCCAGATCAAGCCGGGGCCAGCCAGATCTGCCCCAACGCACCTTCTGCCGCCAAACCGGCCGCCACCTTCAGCCAAAGCGACCACACCGACAACCACCGCAGTGAGTTTCTTTTCCCGTGTGGGCTGTCCGGCCGCCGAAAGAACAAGCTGGCTCTGCACGGGCTTTACCCAGCGAAGGCCACCGGCGATTAGTGGAGGGAGTGGAAGCTCGGGCAGGAGTGTTTTGCTTTTTTGTTTTTACTTGTTTGGCAATTCATTCATTTACTGAATGCACGTTGGATATTTGAACCTCGTCGTACATTGATTGAAAAAGTACTGCAATGGCGAATCAACATGGCAGCGGAGTCAATGACAGGATGTGGCCGAAGAGGAGATAGTGGAGGCCAGGGCACCACTTTCCTATCAATGGAAAAAATGATCAATATGTGCCTTATAGTTTCTTTTCAATTGTATTGAATGTTATGTACTAATCAAAAAGTACTGCAATGGCGAATCAACATGTAGTTGGATGGTTAGAAGCACAGTGGTATGCGGGCCCGCCAAGGCTAAAGTAATAAACTTGACACTTGATGCTCTCATGTTCCTAGATTTATTTCAGGTCTTCCGACGATATGTGTATTTAGTGGAATGAGACGTTCGGTCCATTACGAAGGTGGCTGTGGCGACTTTGTCAATCTCAAGATGACATGCCGGTTGAGTTTCTGGGAGATGCTCATAGAGGTAGGGTGTGCATACGGGCGTTCAGAACGATGAGTGTATGTACATATGTATGCATGTCTGCTTCTGTATTGTGTGTTTAAAAAATAACGAGCACTACAACGAAAAATCATGGCCCAAACTTGTACAGATCAAAATCAAGAAATGAATGTAAACACACTCGCACCTGCTACCTCCGTCCTTATTTATTGGTCCCCTTCGTATTTCGTATCAAATTTTGACCATAAATTTACCTAACAAAACATTAATGCATGTCAGGAAAAATTATATCGTTGGATTTGTATTTAAACATAATTTTCACTTGTATAATTTTTTGTTAAATACACTAACATTTTGTTAGTTAAATCTATAATTAAAATTTGACACTGAATATGAAGGGACAGGACAAAGGTAGTACGTTCCTAATTAATCAACCAGAGTATGCATAGTGCATGACCACCGTGTCGAAGGAGTGTAGGCCATCAAAGGCTAGCTCGAACCCAGCAGGCCGCTGCGCCGTCGACTCGCCGAAGAACGCCTGCTCCTTTTGCGTGTCCGCCTTGTTTGCCGTCCGCTTGGTCGCATCGCCGGAGACCAGCTGCTTGATCGTGCCGCCGTGAGCACCAACGTGCCGTATCTGTCGAGGGGCGCCCCGCAGAAGACGAGCACCTTGAGGAACCTCTCCATGGCCCATATCTGCTAACCTCAGGCACACTCGACCACCTTGGAGGCTAGGACCCTACCTTGCTGCTGCCGCCGCCGCTCGTTGATAGACCTCGATCGGATGCAATTCTTTGGTAGTAGTTGTTAGCTTTAGTCTTGATTCTTCATGTATCTGCATATTTAGTTTATTTTCGTCATGCATGTAACTTACATGGTCTAGGGAGTAGCTAGTCGTCAAGGCTTCGTTTAAGTGCACGAAGAAGGCGAGATGCCGAACTGCCGTGCGATGCGGCGAGCACATCGAGATACCGATGGTGCCGTGCGATATGGTGAGACCGTGAGAAGCGGCGAGGCATGACCAAGCTGAAGCGTGACGGGCTGCGCGATCAGGTTGAGCCGGGCGATTCCGGCAAGTTGTTCCCCTGGTGTGTGCACGCTAGTTTGGCCGGGTCTTGTGTATATCCTGGAGGGATTTCAGGAGATAGACAGTCAAGTAGTTAGTGGATTGATACGTGCATGAGCTTGTTAGCTGAACGGCCTGGTCATGAGGCCGTTGAGAGATGCTACCCACGCGCATGACTTGGAGGTGTGCGTGTCTGTCCTTTGTATATATTAATCAGTTTTGCTAAGTCTCAGTCGACTTAGACTTCGTTATGTCTCAGTCGATAATATCTTCTTTTGATTTTGCATGAAGATTCGTGCAAAAATTCTTTTCAGTTTTTTCTTTTTCTTCTTACATACTATATCACTTGACTTAGACTTGGTTAAGTCTCAGTCGACTGAGACCTAGCCAGACCCTATATTAATATAGGGCAGCACCTAGCCAGACCCTATATTAATATAGGGCAGCGATCAGCGCCGGCGCGCCGGCCCAACTGTTGGGCCGGTCTAGCCCCAGCGGTTCGATCCAGTGCGCTCCAGCCGTCCGATCTGCGTGTTGACTTTCCTATCTCCTTCGTCCTCTTCGTGCGCAGCACGGGCGTCGTCCCCTGTCGCCTGGATGTCATCCCGGCCGCCGACCACCACCCCCTCGCATGGAACTCCTCCCTCCGCCGCCCTGCGCTGCTGGATGCCGCACTTGCCGCCGGTCGCCGCCCTAGTCCGGCGTCGCTTTCTGCGTTTCTCGCGTCTGTGGATGCAACAGTTGTGCCCGTGGTTGCAGCTCCGGTGGGAACGCTCGCAGCTCCAATGCATGACGGCGCGCTCCGGTGGCAATGGTTCGCCCGACACAGTGCCCCGGCGACGAGCTCACTAAAAATGCATCTTTTTCTGAGGGTGCCAGTGGCAACAAAATGCCGCACGGTCGTAGCAAAAGAAAATGCCGGTTCCAGCAAAAACACAATGTAGCGTATCCAACCTGCCCACACCCGGCACCGCTCGTAGCTTTCCCCCTCACCGGTC
This sequence comes from Thinopyrum elongatum, assembly GCA_011799875.1. Taxonomy (NCBI): domain Eukaryota; kingdom Viridiplantae; phylum Streptophyta; class Magnoliopsida; order Poales; family Poaceae; genus Thinopyrum; species Thinopyrum elongatum. The sequence goes on from CM022303.1 coordinate 80,914,122, forward strand.
GCCGTTTGAAGCTTTTCACACATACGATTGAAGCATTTCTGTTAGTGGTTGCAACTTTTCTGATTTGCATAGTGTCTAGTTGTAGCTTTCTCTCTCAATGGTTGGAGCTTATTCCAACTACGGTTGAAGCTTTTCTACCAATGGTTGTAGCTATTTTCTTTTTAGCAGCGCTTGGTCATGGCTTTTTGTGTCGTTTCCGTTGAAGCTTTTTTCATCGAAGGTTGTAGCATTTTATGTCAACGGTTGTAGCTTTACTGCGATGGCGCTGACCGCTTGTAGCTTTCTCTACATCCGGTTGAAGCTTTCCATCTAGGGGATGAAGCTTATTTGTAAACGGTTGCAGCATGAGGGGGTGCGACGGTTCTGCAGAAGCCTCTGGTGTCGTCCATCGCCGTCCGGCTCGTCGGCGGCAAGGCACAAGCACGAGACGCGTGCGTGTTGCGACCGACGGGGATGGGATTGGTCAACGGCCTTGCTGCATCCAATGGTGAGCGGGGCTGCAAGCGTGGCGTGGTGAGTGCTAGATCCCGAGGTGGAGAAGGCTGACGAGCCCGAGATCTATATGGCCGACTTGCGTTGATGGGCTCCGTCTCGGGGTGGGGTGGAGTCAGCTGACGGGGTGGCGGACTAGCGCCGCGCTCTGTCTCGGGGTGGGTTGGAGTCGGTTGACGCGGCGGACTTGGAGGAGGAGCCGGCTAACGCGGCGGACTTGGAGGAGGAGTCGGTGGCCTTGGAAAGACGATGCAATCCTTTCTCCATAGAATGCTACGATGTATGGCGTCTCCCATAATTGTCATAAAGATGAAATGCAACAAATTGTTATAAAAGATAATATATGTACCACATCCAAATCATAAACCGGACGAGGACCGATGGGGACGGATATCAAAACCATGCCACTATGTATAACAAACAACCATACGGGTAAGAAAATTATACAAGTAACTATCTAAATCATACAACATGATTTTTTTTTTATAAAAAGGATAAGAACAAGAGGCTCACCAAGGTGGTGCCGGCGATGGGACCCTGCGGGCGATCGACGGTGGTTAGGACGGGGACGGGAAGGCACTAAGTAAACCACACCTACATATGCAAACTAAGAAGTTAATTTGAGCTCAAATTGCATATAAATCAAATATAACTCCCACATATAATTACTCCCAAACTAAAACCCACAAATCACTATACTTATAGAGCATTGCACGAGCTAATCTAGCAATGAGAGATAAAAGGACAAAGTTGCTAACCTTTGTGAACACTTGGATGGATGGGGTGCCTTCAAATCTTGGCAAAAATGGAGGATGAGCTCGAGCAAGGGGAAGAATAGAGGAGAGGAAGAAAGGGGAAAATGGGCTCGGGCTGGATGAAGGGTTTATACCGGGACTAGAGGTACAAAACGAACCGGGACTAATGATGCCCGCGCCCTAGCCGTTGGAACCTGCCGTAATCAAACTGGGACTAATGATGCGAACGTAAGGTCGTTTTTCTACTAGTGAACTAAATTTCCCTTACGAACATAGTTCGAATGAAAATCTATATCTATATCTATACTTCTATACTTATACTAATTAGGCACTTCCTAGAATTTCCCACGTTAATTAGAGAAAATTAGAAAATAGAGGCCATTGATTTAGTGCGACCAATTTACGACGGTTCAGATCTAATCGGAGAACGTTCCATCAAGTAGCAATTTACGACGTCGGGGATTACATAAAGAGTCCATATCCTGTACGATCCATTGATTTAGTGGGACCAATTTAAAACGTCAGAAATTAAATAAAGAGTCCATATCATATGTGACTAATGTTCAGATCTAATCGGAGAACGTTCCATCAAGTAGCAATTTACGACGTCGGGGATTACATAAAGAGTCCATATCCTGTACGATCCATTGATTTAGTGGGACCAATTTAAAACGTCAGAAATTAAATAAAGAGTCCATATCATATGTGACTAATCCCATGTAAGTCATGTACAGCATCATGTGTTTATCCCATGTAAGTCACCTTGGCTCATCATGTTTTTTTTTTTGACCATGCAACTAAAACGACCGAGCACAATTATCATGCAAGCCTCATCCCATGTAAGTCACGTACAACCCATCATGTTTTTTTTTCTTTTTTTATCATTCAACTAAAACGATCGAGCATCATTGAAAAACCTAGACCAAGTAAAAGAAAACTAGACAAGAGATTACAAGATGCATAAAAAATGCGATGCGCCCAGGCTGGCGCCACCACAGCTGTTCCTTCACGCCGACACAGAGATTGACGCCGCGACGGACCATAAGCCGAGTGGCAATCACTGTCCCGGCCATGACAGTCGTTTGTCCCAGCAACATCCACATGTACCAGTTCGTGTCCGTGGCCTGTACAGTATGTTCGTGTGCCTCTCTCATCTCTATTTTCTCCTCAGCCATGAGTTATGGCCGTTGACGGGAGCTTGCATGCCAGGTGCTCGTGATGAGGTGGAGTGCCTTCAATTCCCTTCAACCCCCACCCGTTCGTCCGATCACAGCTAGCACCCGTGCTGCATGCGTTGGACAGATACGAGATCGAATAGTAGATGGAAGATGCTCGCCTGCATATTGCTATTTGACTGCAAGCCATGCATGTATGTGGTGTTTTGTTCTTTAGATCGTAATATGGAGTATCAAAGATGTGCCAGCAGAATAGAGGATGGAATATCGAGAAGAGAAATATTTGCCTTCATATATGTGGGCTGTATTCTAATATTCTAATTGTACGATGTAAGATATTTGCACTTGATGTTTCTGATATATCTTTCTCAACCTTTTCTATATTGCACTAACCTATAACCTTTCCCGGATTTTTTTATGGCAACAAGGACTCATGAGGACACACCCAGTATATATGTGTTTTGGTCTAGAAGCTAATATTTCTTTGAAAACTATCGTACAGTGTTGAATCTGAATTTCCATGCACTTCGATACATTATATTATTATTATTTATTCAGATTTGGATTTCAAGAGAAACTAATATTGTATTTTTCCTGATGCAAAGGTTCACAAGTTATACAGAATTGCGGTCATCTTTGAGTGCATTCCTTGCATGGGCGCTTTTGCTCTTTATGTCATAAGTTCGAAATTGAACGAGCTGCCAACAAAAAAAAAAGACAGATTATTGAAGATTTGCCAACAAAAAAAGATGGATGTTGGCACTGTTATTTGCCTCCATACATGTAGGTCGCAAGTATATAAGTATAATTTGGAGTCCTTTCTCAAATAAAAAATAAATGAATGTAATGCACTACCAGTCATATATAGGAAGGTGAATTCCGTAATAGCACAAAAGTATTGTTTAAGATGGAAATACAATCTGAAAGTCTGCATCAGATTCATATGTACTTGCAACATTATTAACATAAGTTAGTAGTTTAAGATTACCAAGAAATATTACTTAGTGTGACATGTATTAATATACATTGATTTAAGAAGGTAGTAGTTTGCAATTAATTGCACTGACTATTTTTAAGTGTTTCTTCTTCAGTTGATTTACAATTTGATCAAAACGATCATAACAATGCCTGGTGGTTGCATAATACTTATATTTTATAATAACCTCAAAGCCTGGCAGTTGGTATTTAATTACTCATCAACCCATGCACCTGCACAGGCTACCTACTTTAACCATATTACAGCAATATAAATTATTGAATTGCATTATTTACGCAAGTTGGATTGATACTCGCCACATTTTTTTTGTCATGTTTGCTCTCAAGCAATTGCTTTCTCACAATAAAAATATGATTAGAGCTAGCAATATACCTTATATGAAAGGACATTAGTTAGTAGACTAAAATATTATTTTGTTAGTCTTTTCTGTTTGTTAATTTATACTGCATGAATTAACTTTGTAAGTGCTAAGTTTAAGCATCTGAGCCAACAACAAAATATGAATTATACACATTAATTTGTATATTCATGATTCTTTATGTAATACAGATCACTGTTCTACGGTGCTCCTTCGGTATTGTTTCTGGCATACTAGCATAACACTTCTTTTAGATTACATTTTATTTTAATCGCAAAAAAAGATTACATGTTATTTGATATGGGTATTAAATAATCCAATTTCTATAAAAAAATAATATATATACTAGCCCGTGCGAATGCACGGGTTGACGACTAGTTAAATAACTAATGCGAATTCCCCAGAATGCCCACGCCATAGACGATTGAGATGATCCAATAATAGTGGCCTACAGGAGTAGAAAATTGCACCGTAAAATCCCTCAAGAAAATATTCGCGTTGGCTGGCCGTCGAACAAGTCATGTAGTCGTTGCGGCTGCTAACCTTGGCTACAACCAGGATTAGCTTATATCGACTACAAACATCCGTGGCCGTGTCCGGTCACGTCCATTATGACCCTCCATTTATGCATGCATGCAACCATGTCCTTCACATCCTGCCCAAATTGTCTGGTCAAATGCATGTGATTGACGAAGATGGAGAGAAAAGGGAAAATATAAAAAATATAAAAAGAAGATAAAAAGTAATCCGAGGTGGGCCCCAACACGCGCAGACATCCCCATATTTGGTGTGGATATGGGGATTTAGCGACAACTCGGTCATATGGGGACAAAATGATTGGTGTGGGGGGGGGGGGGGGGGTTCCGCTCTCCCCTATCAGGACACTGACAGGGCAGTCCAATGATACGTTTGAGGAGTCTGGTTGTAGATGCTCTTATGCACTTGAAGCAGTCGAGGTCATCGAACTAAAGCGGGAACTGTGTTGGCCATGTGCTTACTCTCTGGCCGCGTGCTCTGCTCCACCTTCTCGGACGATCTCTGGTCTTCTCCCACTAGTAGAAAACGAGCCTTTAGTCCCGGTTCCAGAGGGCCGGGACTAAAGGGTCGGGACTAAAGCCCAAGACCTTTAGTCCCGGTTTGCTTACGAACCGGGACTAAAGGAGCTCCACGCGGCCGGTTTCTGGAGCTCCACCTTTAGTCCCGGTTGGTGTTACCAACCGGGACTAAATGAATTTTTTTGGAATTTAGTTTTTCTGGATTTTAAAAAAAAAAATAGAATTTTTTTTTTTGATTTTCAAATTTCTGAATTATATGAAAATTTAATCTCTAATCACCCCTCATCCCAGCTCAAGTATGTACCAATCATTCCAAATCGTATAACTTCCCGGCTGGTCACCCATCCTCTCACTACCCCAGCCTAAGCACGCTTAACTTCCGAGTTCTATTCTCCCTAGTTTCCAAGTCTGCATTTGCTGTTTTCCTGATAATAGTAAGCTGTCAATCCTATTAACCCTTAGGAGTTGAACTTGAGCATGAAGCATCGTTTGAGTTTGAAACTATTATTCTAAAAAACAATAATTAATTAGTAACACTAATATTTCTTAAATAAGTAGTTTGACCATAGTTTGACCACAGTTTGACCAAAGTTTGACCAGAAATTGAAAAAAACTTAAATTTGAGGATAACTTTTTTCCTTTCAGAATTTGAGGATTCTAAAAATTTGCAAAACGGCCTATAGCTGTCGAAATCGGAACCGGATTTTCGTGCTGAACATTTTGATATATTATACGTTTTTTTTCGACATCGTATGCAAAAGTTATAGCCATTTTACTTTTTCATAACACTTTTTTGCAAAACATGTCGAAATTTATACTTTTTAATTTTCCTAACTAGTAGATGTAGTAATATAACTACATCTCGAAGGATTTTATTTTTTGTAGTTTTTATCATTTTCTTTTGTTTTTTTTCAAAACTGAAATGACGATACGAAGAGGGGGCGGGGGTAGAGTTTGATGGTATCCAACAGAAGCATAGTACAACATGGTGTCCATCCAATCCTACCGTCGACTACATCTGCTAGCACCGTCCCAGCCAAAGTCACAACTAAGGTTAACCAAGCCAGAATCACGTTCTATTAAAGTGGCAAAAAGAATTACTTTTGGAATTTGGTTTTCCTTGATTATTTTGAAAAAAAAATTGATTTTTTTTAGATTTTCAACTTTCTGAATTATTTGACAATTTAATCTCTAATCACCCCTCATCCCAGCTCAAGTATGAACCACTCATTCAAAATCATCTAACTTCCCGGCTGGTCACCCATCCTCTCACTACCCCAGCCTAAGCACGCTTAACTTCCGAGTTCTATTCTCCCTATTTTCCAAGTATGCACTTGATGTTTTCCTGACAATAGTAAGCTGTCAATCCTATTAACTCTTATGAGCTGAACTTGAGCATGAAGCACCGTTCGACTTTGAAACTATAATTCTAAAAAACAATAATTAATTAGTAACACTAATATTTCTTGAATAAGTAGTTTGACCATAATTTGAACACAGTTTGACAGAAATTCAAAAAACTTAAATTTGAGGATAACTTTTCTTCTTTGAGAATTTGAGGATTCTAAAAATTTGCAAAACGGCCTATGGCCGTCGAAATCGGAACCAGATTTTCGTGCTGAACATTTTGATATATTATACGTTTTTTTTCGACATCGTATGCAAAAGTTATAGCGTTTTACTTTTTCATAACACTTTTTTGCAAAATATGTCGAAATTTATGCTTTTTAATTTTCCTAACTAGTAGATGTAGTAACATAACTATATCTCGAAGGATTTTATTTTTCGAATTTTTATCATTTTTTTTTCAAAACTGAAATGGCGATACGAGGGGGTGGGGGGGGGGGGTAGAGTTTGATAGTGTCCAACGGAAGCATACTACAACATGGTGTCCATCCAATCCTACCGTCGACTACATCTGCTAGCACCGTCTCAGCCAGAGTCACATCTAATGTTAACCAAGCGAGAGTCACGTTCTATTAAAGTGGCAAAAGGAATTACTTTTAATATAGCAAAACTAATTCTATCAACTATTATTAAAGGCTAAACAACTATTAATACAAAACTTTACCAAAAATAATATTAATTAATTATAAAAATTTATCTACTATTGTTTAACAGAAGCATACTACAACATGTTAAAATCTACAGAAAAAACTAACTAAAAATAATTGAAAACAACAATTAAAGGACTAAAACAACTATATAAGCAAAATAGTACTGTTTTAATTAAATCATAATATAAATTATTCTAAAAATAACCAAATAAATCTTACTGTGACAACAATCTAACATGTGACTAGGAGCAAAAAGAATTAAATTAAAAACAATTTTTAAACTCAAATTATTCACAATCTACGGTTTGAAGCAAATTTGAACAAATTCATATTTAAATCATTCAAATTTGAAAACTAATGGCACAAACAGAAACTAGACAAAATTCAATGACCTCCTCATTTTCATGGTACAAAATAAGTATAAAAAAATGTAATGCCTTTGTAACAGATGAGTTTTCGTCCGAAACCCTGATACTTTGAAAGAGATTGTCCATTTTGTACACGAAGTGCATCCAGTTTTTGCCGTAACCCTCTCAACTTTTTTGCATATGCTATGTGAGTGAAAAGAATCTAACATGTGACTAGGAGCAAAAAGAATTAAATAAAAAACTATTTTGAAACTCAAATTATTCACAATCTAGGGTTTAAAGCAAATTTGAACAAATTCATATTTAAATCATTCAAATTTGAAAACTAATGGCACAAACAGAAACTAGACAAAAATTTGAATCTAATGCAAAAATAATCACTCCAAAACACTAAATATCCTAAAAGATATAAGCAATTTAAAACGGAAACTAAACACAAAAAACAAATGGAAAAACAAAAAACAAATTTCAAAACCCCTTTAATCAAGGTTCCATTTGAACTAAAGCCTCAACCCTTTTAGTACCGGTTCGTGACTCGAACCGGGACTAAAGGTCTAACCTTTAGTCCCGGTTTAAGTCGCACCCTTTAGTCCCAGTTCGTGGCTCAAACCGGGACTAAAGGTCCCATTTGAACCAGGACTAATGCCTGCCCAGCGCCCTAGCCGCTCGAACCGGAACTAATGCTCACATTAGTCCCGGTTCGTAATGCAACCGGGACTAATGTGTAGATTGAGCTTGGACCAAAGCCCTGTTTGTAGGAGATATGCCCTAGAGGCAATAATAAATGTTATTGATTATCTCCCTGTTCATAATTAGGTTTATGTTCCATGCTATAACTGCTGTGGTTCTCGAGTCTGCAAATAAAACGAGGCTCGGATGAAGACTCATATGCACGTGTGGAATAATAAACGATAAAATGTATTCCTAGTCAAGCCTCTATGACTGGCTCAAGTATTGCATGATGATCCTGTTTTCCTGATCATGGGCATGACTATGCCAGCAATTTTGAGGGCACAATGTTAGCAGAACATTTGTGTTGAATCGACCCGATTGATGTTATGCTATGAGATTCTTTCGTCACAAGTTAATGGTTAATAACACAGAGATGGTTAATGTTTGCATGATTCCTTAGACCATGAGAGTATCGAGTTTCTTCATGCTTGCTTCATGAACTTTGGGGTTTGTTAAACGTCATCCGTAAATGGGTGGCTATTACGACGGCTTACGGGTTCATGAAAAAGTGTGTCAAGTAACTTGATAGCTCAAGATTGGGATTTGCTCCTCCGGCGATGGAGAGATATCTCTGGGCCCTCTCGGTGTTACGGTATCCATCATCGTCTGGCCAGACACTTTGTGATTTGATCACGGGGATGCCGGAACACGGGAACGAGAAAAGAGAACAAATACCGGTAACGAGGTAACTGGCATAGTGGACAAGTTGTTGACCCACGGGGATGCCATCATGTCTCACCTCGGGTATTTGTAACATATCGCGAAGCAACAGGAATAGCACACGGCAGCTGGAGGTTCACTCGAATATTCATTCGTGTGGGTATAGGGGTCAATATGGGTGTCCACGGCTCCGATGTTGATCATTGATCGGAAGGGGTTCCGTGTCATGTCTATACTTCACCGAACCTATACGGTCACACGCTTAAGGGTCATCTATCTGCTGAATACTAGACAGGGAGTCTGAGAGAAAATCACCAAAAAAGTTTCGGACACCGAAAAGTTTCGGACACCGAAAAGTTTCGGACAGCGGAAAAGTTCCGCAGAGAGAGGTCACCGGATGAGTTCCGGTGAAACTGAAAAGTTGTTTCAGGGGATACCATTAAGTCAAAATGGTTTCGGCACATGCCTGATAATTCTTGGAGGATACTAGAATCATTCTGGAAACTTCTGGGAATTTTCTGGAAGAAAAACCGGAAATGTTCCGGGGCTGCCGGAACCGCTTCAAATGCTTTTCGCAGATGAAATCACTAAACTGGAATTGTTCCAGAACGCATTGAAAATTATTTTAGTGGGTACTGGAAATGTTCTGAGCCCACATAAATATTTTCAGTTCGAACGGACGCTGAAAAATGTCGTCGTGAATAGTGAAAGTGCTTTTTGGGAATTTTATGGAAAGCACCTTTTGGGAATTTCCCAAAAGGCTTCTAGAATGCCTTAGGCACTAAGGAAGCCCCCTTGGGGGGTCCCCCAAGGGTGTGGCCGGCCAAGCATGGTGGAGCTCCTTGGAGCTCCACATGGCACCCCTTTTATCTTTATTCTTTTGTGGAAAGGCATAAAGTGGGGGTACTTTGCGGTTTTTTTGTATGACATCTTTACCCCTTGGCTATCCTATAAATAGAGGTGGAGGGGCAGCCCTCCACACTCATCCCTTCTCAAATACAAGTGCCATGCAATGATCTGGCTTCTCTCCCCCTCCCACGAAAAGAGTTTCGTAGAGCCGAAAGGCTGTCTGGGTTCCGGTGGGAACTAGTTCTGGACGGCGAAGCCCTGCCGGATAGATGACACCGTATGTGTGCAACTCTGTAGAGAGGTCGTAGTTTCGATCTTAGTGCCCGAGGGGCTGTTCGTGAGTGCCTCCCGAAGGGCTGTCCAAGTGACGGTCCAAGTTCTGTGAGTCCTCCCGAAGGGCTGTCCGAGTGACCGTTCGAGTTTCGAAGGTCCTCCCGAAGGGCTGTCCGCGACACCGTCCGGGGGACTGTTCGACCACCTCCCGGAGGGCTATCCGAAGGGAAGACGAGGGTATACATCCTCGCGGTTGGGAGGTTGTAAATCCTAGCTGCGGGGATCTCCACCGCCGATCGTCATCGACTCTACTTCCGCTGCGCTTCGAGTCGGTAACGAAAATGATCAAACCTTGTATGCAGTCTCCATAGTGGTCCTGGGCTGGTGCGTAGGTCAGAAATTTTTTGTTTTCTGCTGCGTTACCCAACAGTGGTATCAGAGCCGTGCTATGCGTAGATGCAGGTTGCGATCTAGAATACATAGTGATGTATGGGTGTTGCACAATATAATTAGGTAGTAGATGAGTTCTATTACTGAAAATTATTTGTGCGGGTAGCAGATGAAATCTGTTACCCGATATTCTTGTTGCTTCCCTGGAATTTGCATATTTCTGATCTTGATAACAGCATGGTGGAGTTTCAAAGTTCTGGCAATCCGCGATCCTGATTGATCAACGAAGTGCTAACAGTTCATTGAATTCCACCATAGTTAAAAGGAAAGATGAAATTTCGCAGACAAAAGGGCAATGCAGATATGATCTGCACGGGGGTCATGCGTATGACGAAGTTTAGTATGGGGCTCGAGATTTTATTATCTCGGTTTTCATACACCCTGGAAAGTTAATCTAGAGACTTGAATTATCATACTTGATGATGGACGTTGGTAGCTTCGGTTTGTTTCGAAACCTTAGAAGCCACAAAAAACTAGTTTTTTGCATGAACCAATTAGAGGCGTCTAACTTGGTTTTGCAGGAGGGTTTACATGTGCATGTGATGTGGTATAGCGGTGCTCATAATAATTTGATTATGTATGAGATGACTATATAATGTAAATTGATTAACATGACCTGCGTGTCGTGATTCGGCATGATGGCTGGAGCCATATGATTGCACTTTAAAGGACCTGTGTGTCAACCTTGTGTAATGCATTATTTTATTAGCTATAGAGATAGCAATATTATCTGCTGCATCGACAAGGTGGTGGCAATCTTCGCGAAGGTGATCACCGATGTGAAAGCCGAAGACGAAGGAATACAAGACTTCTCCGTCAGAAAGGGCTATACCATATCATGCTATTATGAATTGCCTGAGATGTTTATCCCTTATGTTGCACCCTTCTTGATTGCGCGGTAGTCGCTTTTATTAGGGTGATCTCTCACAAAAATATCAAGTAGTTAGTGTTCTCCCAAGTGTAGCACCGTCACGGCACCTAACTTTTCGGGGTATCACATGCTAACATGGGTACGAACGATTAGGGATGTGTGAGGCGGGTGAGTTGAGACCTCGCAGCGAGATCACTTGGTTGTCTTGACGTTCAGGCATGAAAGTCATGAGCTCGGAACACACGCATCGAAAGATGAACAAAAGTCACATAGAGATGTGATTGGCAAGTTTGCCTACCGATTGAGATTTTCGTCATCAGTGATGCTACCATCAATGGCGTTGAATTGAAATGCGGATCTTGAATCACTCACAATCTATTATGAGAGATATTGATTTGAGTGGGAGCGCACTGTAGAATTAATTCGTTTAATTCTCAGTGCAATTAATTTTGAACACTGTCTAAGTGTGATTTGCATAATAGTTGTAGAATAATGGCTCGCATTTCCACCTTCCCTATTAAAATTGAATAGCTGTTAAATATCTGGTTAAAACTTTACGGTTGGTAACGTAATGTGAGGATTGTCCTCAAGAGTGCCGAGAAGGACTTTGTCCTATCGCATACTTTCGGTATTCTCTCGCTTATGCTATGGATCATGTGACTCTCGTCCGTTGATCCAAAAGCTAGAATTCCATTTCAGTCAAGCGCAATATGTTTGTTTCCATGAGACCCAAACTTCGAAAGTTTGGATAGTTGTGATATTCATGGAATCTGAAAATTATTTGCAGAGACAGACAAAGGCTAAAAGATATGAGATATCCAAAGCAATGTTTGTTTGCAAACTATTAGTAAAGGAGTTTACTATGCATTAGACTGATAAGAGAGGGATCCAGAAGAACGCCTGTCATATGATGAAAGGTGAATAAAACAACAACTTAAAGAGAAAGGAAGTGTCCGAAGGGTGTTAGTAAGACTTTCACGCCTAGGAAGTCCGGGGCTAACGCCACTCTTAAGTTCGGTGCTTTTTCTGAGAGTAGGAGAAATACTGAAAGTTAAACTGTTAGAAGTATAAAGGCAGAAAGAAAGGAGACTGGAATATCCAGCTCATGTATGAATGTCATACAAGTTTTTGATGTATAGAAGGCTGGTCAAAGATATAGTCCTTGGGAATTATGATTAAATTGTTAATCACTGATTCTTGGGTATTGTGAGTTAATCACAAAGATACCCGCTCGATTGCTTTCTGTTGCAACTCGATGTAAGAACTACTATGGCCTGAAAGACTAGCCAGAAATGAGTTTTAGGTATACACGGGGAACATAGTAAATGTTACTATACCTTCCATCGGTGTATTACCGTCTGTATTTATTTTTATAATTCGTTTGGAGTTTCACAAACTCTAGCCCATTGCATAAGGTATCTTGCAAGAAGGTGTTTATAAGAGAACTTTTTATGTTCGATGTTATGAATAACATAAGGGCCATACTTTCATTATGAATGAGATGTATGTTATGAATATTGATAATAATACATTACCTCTGGGTTTACTTTCATAATTCATTTTAGAGTTCCATACACTCTAGCCCATTGCACAATGTTTGTTGCAAAAGAGTTGTTCATAAAAACAACAACTGTTGTTCAGTATTATGAATAACATGAAGGGCCAAGCTTCCATCCTAGATGGGATGTATGTTATGAATATTGATGGTAATATGATACATCCATAACACTGACGCTAAATGTCGCAAGACTAAAAGAATACCACACAAGTGTGGCACTGCATTTGGTCACATTGGAGAAACCCGCATGGATAAATTCCATTATGATGGATTTTGAAGTCGTTTGATTTTGAATCATCTGACACTTGCAACTTTCCTCCGAAAAGAGAAGTGACTGAAATACCGTTCACAGGCCATAAGGAACGGACAACAAACTTATTGGTGATCATACGTTTGATGTGTGTAGTCCGATAAAGGTTGTTGCAAGTAGTGGATTTATCTATCTTCAGAAATGACTCAAGTAGATATGTGGATATTTACATGATGAGACGTAAGTCTGGATCTTTTGAAATCATTCGAAAGGTTTTCAAATATGAAGTAGAAGTTATTGTAACAAGAAAATTATGTTTCTACAATTCGATTGCAGAAAGAAATATTTGAGTTACAAGTTTAGCGAATGTCTGATGAGTTGTGAAAGGGGTTTCATAACTTGCACCTCCCGGAACACCACTGCAAGAGGAAAGTCCGTGAAGATGTAATCGAACCATTTATGACATGGTAAGATCAAAGATGACATAATTAAATTTGCCATTATCCCTTTTAAAGTGATGCTTTAGAGACTGCGGCTTTTACACTGAAAAGAGCTCCATTAGGTCTGTTGAAATGACACCATGGTATGGTACGCCCAACCATGTTATATCTTTTCTTAACATTTGGAATATGGGGCTTGTGTAAAAGGTTACAAACCTATTCCAAATCAGACAAGTGCTACTTTGTAGGTTATCCCAAAATGTTGGGTATTCCTCCCTCACTATGCCGAGGCAAATAGGTTTGCCACTAAGAACGGTATGCTTTTTGAAGAAAATGGTTCTTTCAAAAAGGTGAGTGGGAGAATAGTGCAACTCGACGAGATAAATAGTATCTTCGTCATCAGATCAAAGGAAAGAGACCTTGGAAGTAATTCCAGAGTTTCCTACTGCGACTGATACGGAAGTCTCTACAATAAAATGTATGGACTTCGGTCGAACTTGCAGCTGGACCACGTAGGCAAGGCTCGTGCAAACCTCTCAGGTGCGCAAACGAGATATTGTTGTTAGACAACAGTATACCTACGATACACAAGGAAGCATTGATGGGCCCTGACTCCGGAATTGGCTAAATACCAATACAATCCGAGATAGTTTCCATATAAGTGATTCAAGATTAAAACCTTGATACACCTTTCGGAAGACTTAGAGTCTGACGAATATTTATGGAACTATAACTGATACGAATAAAATGTTTTATCCATAAAGCTCGACTTGTTGCAATATACAAGTTCAAGGAGTTGACTACGATGAGGTTGCTTCACCGTAGCGATGCTTAAAGTCGGTTCGGGTTGAACTAGCAATTAATACATATTTCAATCATGAGATATGAAACAAGGATGACGAAAGGATTTCCATCTGATGGAAATAAAACCAAGGACTTGCATGTGTTATAGTCCAAGGTATTTTGTCAGTCCAGAGGATGCTAGTAAGTATGCAAACTTCAGAGTTCCAGCAATGGACAGAAGAGAGCAAAATGGAGTTGGAATCTTCGTGTTTTGATGAAATAGTCAAAGGGGTTTGACTTCATCAATGGGTAACGAAGATGCTTATGATTCAAGAAAGTAAGTGGGAGCATAATAAAATTTCTAAAAAACGTTGTGTGCTTGACACATTGTTAATTGGAAATAAATTTCTTGACACGAATTAGGACTTCATTTGAAAATAGTTTTTCGATGAAGTGCTTGGGCTAAATAGCCTTTATATTAGGCATGATGATCTATGGAGATAGATTTACCTAATGGGGCTAAGCAATAAAAAAACATATTGACAAGATGCTAAAACTTTTTAGCATTTAAAACGCCAAGGAGTGATTCTTGCCGAAGTCACATGGAAAGAGTTTTCGCAAGACTCGGTGTCCCAAAAACACTGATGAGCAAAATACATGCTGGAGATTCCACACACCTTCGTGTTTGGATTAATCATGTATTCCATGGTATGTAAACCAACCAGATAGGTCCAATACTCCAAAGTTGTTACGAGTATGGATACCAAGGTGATCAAAAGTACTGATCATGGGACAACAGTGAAAAAGGGTCATTGAGTACTATAGTAGCACTGATGACATGTTTTCTCGCAAGCGGAGATCATGAAGAGTTCATTGTAAAAGGTTACATCGATACAGTCTTCATCCATGCTCCAAGCGATTTTCAATTTAAATTAAGGGTTTTGTGTAACACACAATGTGGTGGCACAGTTAGTTGGAAAATGTTCCAAACAAGTTACTGTGGCGAATTCTATAACAGAGGCGAAGTATGTTGCCGCCTTTAAAGTGACAAAGAAGATGTTGAATCATATAGTTCATTCATGAACTTAGTATGGTTCCAAGATGGCTTTTGTCAATGGGACACTACTGCAAGTAGTTGCTCCATAACTCAGTCTGAGGAATCCAGGTTCGACCTGTGATTCGCATACATACAAAGCCAAGTCCACACAAAATATGAATTTTGTGAAAGCGTGAAAACGCGAGGATATGCAAAGATACACACGGAGCTGAAGTCGTCAGATCCGTTAGACATCAGGCTATACCACAAGCGCAGCATATTTACACCGGTGTGCCACAGGTGTGAAGTGCATTAGCATTAACTAGATTATTGACTCTAGTGCAAGTGGGAGTCTGTAGGAGATATGCCCTAGAGGCAATAATAAATGTTATTGATTATCTCCCTGTTCATAATTAGGTTTATGTTCCATGCTATAACTGCTATGGTTCTCGAGTCTGCAAATAAAACGAGGCTCGGAGGAAGACTCATATGCACGTGTGGAATAATAAACGATAAAATGTATTCCTAGTCAAGCCTCTATGACTGGCTCAAGTATTGCATGATGATCCTGTTTTCCTGATCATGGGCATGACTATGCCAGCAATTTTGAGGGCACAATGTTAGCAGAACATTTGTGTTGAATCGACCCAATTGATGTTATGCTATGAGATTCTTTCGTCACAAGTTAATGGTTAATAACACAGAGATGGTTAATGTTTGCATGATTCCTTAGACCATGAGAGTATCGAGTTTCTTCATGCTTGCTTCATGAACTTTGGGGTTTGTTAAACGTCATCCGTAAATGGGTGGCTATTACGACGGCTTACGGGTTCATGGAAAAGTGTGTCAAGTAACTTGATAGCTCAAGATTGGGATTTGCTTCTCCGGCGATGGAGAGATATCTCTGGGCCCTCTCGGTGTTACGGTATCCATCATCGTCTGGCCAGACACTTTGTGATTTGATCACGGGGATGCCGGAACACGGGAACGAGAAAAGAGAACAAATACCGGTAACGAGGTAACTGGCATAGTGGACAAGTTGTTGACCCACGGGGATGCCATCATGTCTCACCTCGGGTATTTGTAACATATCGCGAAGCAACAGGAATAGCACACGGCAACTGGAGGTTCACTCGAATATTCATTCGTGTGGGTATAGGGATCAATATGGGTGTCCACGGCTCCGATGTTGATCATTGATCGGAAGGGGTTCCGTGTCATGTCTATACTTCACCGAACCTATAGGGTCACACGCTTAAGGGTCATCTATCTGCTGAATACTAGACAGGGAGTCTGAGAGAAAATCACCGAAAAAGTTTCGGACACCGAAAAGTTTCGGACAGCGGAAAAGTTCCGCAGAGAGAGGTCACCGGATGAGTTCCGGTGAAACTGAAAAGTTGGTTCAGGGGATACCATTAAGTCAAAATGGTTTCGGCACATGCCTGATAATTCTTGGAGGATACCAGAATCATTCTGGAAACTTCTGGGAATTTTCTGGAAGAAAAACCGGAAATGTTCCGGGGCTGCCGGAACCGCTTCAAATGCTTTTCGCAGATGAAATCACTAAACTGGAATTGTTCCAGAACGCATTGAAAATTATTTTAGTGGGTACTGGAAATGTTCTAAGCCCACATAAATATTTTCAGTTCGAACGGAAGCTGAAAAATGTCGTCGTGAATAGTGAAAGTGCTTTTTGGGAATTTTATGGAAAGCACCTTTTGGGAATTTCCCAAAAGGCTTCTAGAATGCCTTAGGCACTAAGGAAGCCCCCTTGGGGGGTCCCCCAAGGGTGTGGCCGGCCAAGCATGGTGGAGCTCCTTGGAGCTCCACATGGCACCCCTTTTATCTTTATTCTTTTGTGGAAAGGCATAAAGTGGGGGTACTTTGGGGTTTTTTTGTATGACATCTTTACCCCTTGGCTATCCTATAAATAGAGGTGGAGGGGCAGCCCTCCACACTCATCCCTTCTCACATACAAGTGCCATGCAATGATCTGGCTTCTCTCTCCCTCCCACGAAAAGAGTTTGGTAGAGCCGAAAGGCTGTCTGGGTTCCGGTGGGAACTAGTTCTGGACGGCGAAGCCCTGCCGGATAGATGACACCGTATGTGTGCAACTCTGTAGAGAGGTTGTAGTTTCGATCTTAGTGCCCGAGGGGCTGTTCGTGAGTGCCTCCCGAAGGGCTGTCCAAGTGACGGTCCAAGTTCTGTGAGTCCTCCCGAAGGGCTGTCCGAGTGACCGTTCGAGTTTCGAAGGTCCTCCCGAAGGGCTGTCCGCGACACCGTCCGGGGGACTGTTCGACCACCTCCCGGAGGGCTGTCCGAAGGGAAGACGAGGGTATACATCCTCGCGGTTGGGAGGTTGTAAATCCTAGCTGCGGGGATCTCCACCGCCGATCGTCATCGACTCTACTTCCGCTGCGCTTCGATTCGGTAACGAAAATGATCAAACCTTGTATGCAGTCTCCATAGTGGTCCTGGGCTGGTGTGTAGGTCAGAAAATTTTTGTTTTCTGCTGCGTTACCCTACACTGTTTTCTACTAGTGTCCGGCATGGTAGGAAGCGGATGCAAGTCCTCGGTCACCCGATCTGTGGACTAGGAACTCGTCCCATGTGCGCCCGAGGAGGAGATCTCCGTCAGCATTGCCATCCGTCACTCCAGTGAGCTGTTCGCCCGACCAAGGTCGGACTCAGTCCGGCGAAAATCCATTGCGTCCGTTCAAATGACGCTTGGATCTGGCACGAGGAGCGTGGCTACAGCCTGCTAGAGGCGGTGCGGTATGTCTAGCGCCACAACATCGTGGTGGCGGTGAAACCCCATCGTTGGCGCACTGAGTCGGAGGTAAATGCGTGGAAAACGACGAAGGATAATATGTCATGGTGTGCTCGCCGTGCGAGGCAAAGGGCACGCGAGGTCGCGGCAGCCCTCGCAGCTGAGGCCGGCGAGGCGGAGTCACACACCGCGGCGCAACTACGGGTGACCGGCAACCCCTGCACCACAATCGTGTTGTGGGGACACATGTCGGGCTCCGACCACGACAGGCCAGGATTTTTATCCAACTTTTTATAATAGAAGATTCAGACTTCAACATCAAAGGGTGTAGGTGTCAGTATGAAGTGACGGTGGCCCAATCTTTCGATGAGAGTGGGAATTACTATCGATTTGGTAGACTTTGACCTTGGCGATCCACCTCTAATGTACCCACGATGCGCCTCGACAGTCTCTAAACCAATCTCCGATGTTATTGACCTTGATGATCCGGCTATACCATACCCAATGATACACCTCGACAACCTAAACAACGAGGTTCGAGTTCCTGCAGGCAACTGAAGAACTGGCAAGAACTATGATAATGCAAACTGAATTGCTAATATGAATTGAGCACAGGATAATAGTGGGGTTCCAGATAGTGTTTCTGAACAAGGCGGCAGTCTTACACGTCTCACATATGCGAATTGTAACAAAGCTAAACAATGTCTAAACAAAAACCCAAAATCTAAACCTAGAATATGACGACTATTTATTAAGGCAGGCAGATGTGTAGGCGTGCGAGCGGTCCCGGAGACCATCTCCTCCCGTCCGTGGATTTTTCAAACTCCATCATCGATCTCATGTCTACCCTCGCCGACGACGGATAGGTCGCGGACTCCTCCGAGGATTTAGGCATGGGAGGCGGCAGGGCATTGCGTCCCAAGTGGGCCGGTCCCTCTCCCGTGTTCTACTATTCCTCGCCGGAGACTGCACCTCCACTTCACGGGTCTTGAACCCCGCTGTCGTTCATGAAGATGGCAGATGGAGGCGTGGTCGCCGATACGGAATACAAAGTAAGTGGACGACGGGCGCCGCCGTAGGATAGGTCTATGGTCAGGCCGCTTTCATCGGGTTTATATGAAAATTTGCCATGTTTGCATGCATTTCGTCCGGTTAGTTGAAACTTGGTTTGAGATATACGCCGGCGGCGTTGGATGGCCGGCTCCCGCATCCGTGTCCGCGGACTAGGCCCCTCATTCGCGGTCGGATGCGGGAGCAAATAAGTGGGTCAGCAATGGAGATGCCCATAGGCATATATAATGAGTGAAAAAAAATCAGTTACCCGGTGTTCACAGCAGATCCCAGTAGCCCATGAGAAATCACCATACTAGGCAAATAAAATCATGATTTAATTAATTTGAATGAAATTTTAACTGAATTTTGGATGAATTTTATCCAGATAAAAAATTCGTCTGATAACCGCCCACCGAAAATCTCAATGCCCCATGGTCATTTATTTATTCAACCGGATTCCTAAACCTCGCCCTAGCCACCACTCAGAAAGCACCATTCTCGGCCTTCTCTCGCCGATGTTCCAATTGTGCTCGACCATGGTGGCGACGGTCCCACTTCATAGAGGTGTTGTAGTGGGCGGACGTGGCTGGACGGTGGCGGTCGACCTGCAGCGGTGCAAGGTAATTGCTGAAAATAGTTGAGCACGTGTTCGGATTAACGAGATGACCCGTAGCCAACGGAGGTAAACTCAAAACAGTAAAATGTAATACCTCACCTCAATGAACGCATGGTCGCACGTCTTAACTCTCAACGTAGCCGACTAGTTGATGGTGTACTGAATGGCCAAAGAGGATGGCGAACAGAGTCAGTTGACTCCGCTGCGGTTATGGTAACCAGGCACAACGTACTCAGAGGCAACAGGGAGGACGGTGTTGAGCAGATGCAGCAAATGCGACTAACGGAGGCGTGATTGAGCAACTACAACATAGGTGATGAGGGAGGCGACGTTGAGCACGGTGAGGGCGAGATCTAGAGCAGTGTCAACAAGGAATTGCTATTCTAGGAAATGACGCCGCCGGGTGCCGCAGCATTGCCGGTAATGTATGCTCTGTTTCTGTCCAACATTGCTAAGCAGGTGTGGCCATTCTTTTGCCAAACGGTAAGCCTGGCTGGTAAAAACGAACTCCTACTATGTAGAGACTGAACATGCACCGGAAAGCAGAGCCGGGAGAAGATATTCAACGTCGTGGTACCTACTAGCAATACCTCTTAATTGCTTTGTTTATTCCTACGCCAGACTGATTGAATGAACTACATAAACATGGAATCGCAGCCATAAACTGATATACTAGTAGATGTCCACTTTAAATTCCATTCATTGTACTGAAGCTTATGCACCAGTCGAACAGTACAGTCGAGTGAATAAAAAAAATATCACTACTCCGTGTTCTATACAGATCAAAATCCTGAATACGACATGCTTAGTACCTAACGACAGTGTGGAAGCAATTGAGGCCGTCGAAGGCCAGCTCCAAACCAGCCCGGCTTTCGGCCGCCGGCTTGCCTGAGAAAAAACCCTACTTCTTCTCAGCGTACGGCTTGTTAGTCACCGCTAGCTTTGTCGCACCGTCGGCGCCAGAGACCGGCCTGTTGATCGCGCCTGCGGTGAGCAGCAACATGCCGCATCTGTACAGTGGCGCCTCAACGAATCGAGCGCCGTGAAGAACCTCTCGCCATGGATCCTCTGCTGAAGATGAATCTAGTGACGAGTTTCGATCTGGCAACGATGCCTTGCTGCTAAAGCACGGACAAAAACACGGCTCACACAGATATTTTTTCCAAAAAAGCCCATGCCCAAAATATAGGGCATGATAGCCTGGGACAAAATCGTCCCAGACAGTTTTCACGAGTCAGCGGACGAGGCAAGAAAGAATCATAGAGCACAAATCTGACGTTAGAGCACTTAGATATACGTTTGTTAAATCTCATCTAGATTTTCCTTGGCAAATCTAATATTGTTTCTCTCCTGACGTCTCTGATGCCTACATGTTCATTGTATATATTTAATTCTTCTCTTGTTATTTTTCTCTTTGTGTGTGCTCGCATGTACTCCCTCCGTTCCTAAATATAAGTCTTTGTATAGATTACACTATGAACTACATACGGAGCAAAATGAGTGAATCTGCACTCTAAAATGCATCTATATACATCCGTATGTGGTCCATAGTGAAATCTCTACAAAGACTTATAATTAGTAACCGAGGGAGTATTTGTGTGACTGTGTCTTAACAAGTCAAATAAATGGGGGAGGAAATATCAAAGTGTTTGGATGAATTACTGAACCTTGCTATCTGCTCAGTCTGATGTAGACTTACATATATAGGGAAAGCATTACAAACACAATTGAAGTTTGGTGGACAATTTACTTATTTGTTCATTGCTTTATTTCACATGACATTTTTTCTGGAACCGAGTTGTCTAGTAGGCCACGGCTGCCCCCGTGACGCTCCCGCGAGCGGCCCGGGCGGAACCCTAGATCGCCGCCGCTGCTCCCCTTTCTCGCCTTCCTTCTCCCTCGCCGCCGCCAGGGGACGCCGCCGGGCAAAGCCCGCGCGTGCGTCGGCGGCGGCGGGGCTCCCTCCCTCCTCGCGAGGCTCCTGGGCGGCGCGGGATGGCCAGCCCTCGCGGCGGCGCTCGGCTCGGCGGCAGGTCGGGCCGCCGGCGGATCTGAGGGGCTCCCCTTGGTGGCGCTGCGGCGAGGCGCGGGCTCCTCCTCCTCCCGATCTGATGGCGCCGCGGTGGCGCCGGCGCTTGGGCGTGCGACGGGGTACGCGAGGGTGGTCGGCGCGTGACGTCTTCCTCCCCGATCTGATGGCTCCACGGTGGCGCCAGTGCTCGGGCGGCGGTCGGCTTCGGCAAGCGGTGGCGGGCGCTGGGCTCTCGGCGGCGCTCCGGCGTGTGCAGGCGGCGGCGGTCCCTGTGCGCGGTCGGCGGCTCCATCTCTGACCCGGACGGCGCGGGGGATGGCGGCGGCCCGGCGTGGCCGGCGATCTGGATGCGGTGGTGCCGGCGGCTCGCTGATCCGCCGGTACTCCAGGGTCTGCCTGGTGGTGCTGGCGGTGACGGCGGCCAGTGCACGAGAGTTGGATCCCTTCGAACTGATCTGGGTGAAAACTTGACTTCGGCTTCTGCTAAGGCCGGCGGTGGCGGTGCTATCTGTGCCGTTCCCTTCTTGAAGGCATCGCCGTGGAGAAGTTCAAGGCCACTCTCTGCTACCTCCGGGGAAAACCCTAGATCGGATGACGGCGGCGCTCTGGTGTCGTTCCTCCCTTGGGGGCGTCATTCTTGGAGGTACACACGTGATCGAGGGACCAGAGGACGGATTCTTTGGTGGAGCGGTGCTTCATCCTACACACTGATGGCGTCGGATCTTGACGGCGTGGCGCAGTGCAGATTCGGAGTTCGCTGTGGGAGGATGGACTCGCGCAGGAGGACGACGCTGTCGGGCGTCGTGGTGGCGTCGATGGCAGAGAGAACTGGCACGGTACATGCAACAGTTCAGCACTGAAGATTATTTGGTTGCAGGTGGCTGCGGCGGCCTCATACCCGGCAGGCGTCCTGGTTGAGGAGGCGCCGGACTGGTAGGTGCCCCATACCCGGCAGGCGTCCTGGTTGGGACCTCAGGTCTTAGACGTTTAGGTTTGGCTGCGATGTCTGTTTGGTATTAGGCCCAGACTATCTGCGCCCCTTCATCAATTGGATAGGTGTAGCGACAGTTGTTACTTAGACGGTGGCTTTAGTCTTGCTGTTGTATGGCTTTGTAAGGTCTTGTGATAATAATTAATAAAGTGGCCATATGCATCGCCCAGATGCAGAGGCCAGGGGTCATCCTCCTTTTCTAAAAAAAAACATGATATTTTTTCTACTGGTTATAAGATGGAACTCCTACTACAATTCTGCACACATGCAGAGACAGTAATTTTGCTCTCTCATCACTGTCATTCTCTTTCGCTTACACTTTTCTGGCAAAGCCAGAATAAGATTACAGGCCACGCCTCTTATTTGCATTGTTCCTGCGACCAGCGCGTGGAAATGACAACCAGACAGCACGCTGACTCAGTGATTTACACGTAATTCGATGCAAATTTGCCTTAAACTGATAGGAATATATGTCCACTATAATTTCAATTCATTTTGTACTGAATTTTATGCACCAGTCAAATAGTAGTACAATCCAATGAACAAAACATAACAAGCCCACGTACGTGTGAAGCATTCTAACTTGATCAATAAACCGATGTGGTGCTCAGTGAATAACGATGGTGTCAAAATGCAAGCTCGAACCCAGCGTCCCTTTGCGCGGTCGAATTTTGCTGCTCCTTCTCGACGTCCGCCTTGCTAGTCACAACCAGCTTCGTCGCGCCGTCCCAGAGACAGGCCTGTTGGTCGCGCCGGCGGTGAGCACCGACGTTCCATAGCCGTCAAGCGGCGCCTCGTAGAAGATGGGTGCCATGAAGAACCTCTCCATTGCCAAGGATTCTCTGCTGAAGACGAGTTTCGATGAGGCAACGATGTCTTGCTGCTGCTCGTCGAACGAAGGGAGAGATTCTTTTGACGATCAAACTGGACGTCGGGGGTGAGGATTTTATACTAGGCTCGCGGGCTCTGGGCATTTCTAACCGATCCCTTATAATCGGTTAGAGGAGTAAAAATACGGTTTTACTTCTCTAGGGCACCTAGCCGATTCCTTATCCTTCTAAGGGAGTAAAATTTTTACTCCCTCCCCAAAAATCTCCTTATATTTACTTCATCCCACGGTGGCCGAGTAAAAGCCGCGCCTCTCCTCCATTGCCTACCCACTCCCCTCCCGCGTCACATCTGCGCCAGCGCCGCCCCTTCCACCCTACGCCGGCACCCGCCCGCCGCCGCGGAAGCTCCGTAGGCTCGGCCGCTGAACTCTATCACTTCAATTTGTGCCTCCTCGTCCCGTCGCCAGCGAAAAAGCGGTGGATCCGCGGCAGCTCCCGCCGCCGCCAGATTTGGCGTTTCCGGCCGCCGCCGGCTGCTCCTTGCCATGGATTGGCCAGGAAGCGGACTGCACAGCCGCGGCAACACATCCCAGCCGCATGCAGGTACCGGGTCCTCCTATAGCCACTCAGATCTCTCTCGTCGGAGGTTCGCCGACAAATATACGCCCGGTCGTCGCCCGGGTTCGCTGCTACCGGCCATCCTGTGCGACGGCTGCACGCGGCAGGTGGTGCGCCAAGTTTCCACCATGCCGCAACATCCCGGATGGGTGTTCTTGAAATGCACAAATGACGGGGTATGTGCTGGTTTTGATTGGTTTCTTCACCGGATTCGGCGCAATTTCGGTATCTCATTGTTTGCTTATCTATGTGTGTAGGTATTGGGAAGAAGAATACATCGATCTATTGATAGCACGAAATATGATTGATGTTCGTGCACTCATTACTAGAACTGAGATTAGAGATGAGACTAGAGATGAGATTAGGTGCAAAGCAATATCTATTTCTTTAGAATCAAAGAAGAAATAAGTGTTGAAGCTCAAGACCGCAGATCAACAATTAATACATAGTGAAGATATTAATCCAACTAATGGGTGCAGTTAGGGAAAGTGGATATCTTCTAAAATGTTTAATTGTGGTCCTTATTTTGTTTAGTCTTGCTCCAGTGGCGAAGAATTGGTGAATTATGTACTGGAGTGTCCTTGAATGAAATAAAAAACGAGAAAATGTATTTCAATGGCCAGATATGTGATGCAAATGAAAAAAAATTACTCCACTAATTTAGGGGATAGAAACGGTCAAAACTTAGTGAAGTAAATTTACTCTACTAAGGTTTACTTCGCCGTTTTACTCCTCTAATTTGAGGATAGGTTAGAAATGCCCTTAGCCCTGTGTCTCCCGTTCGGACTGGAGAGCAGGCGGAAGCCGAGTACGCATGCAGGACTGCAGAGGATTGCGACTGTTTCTCCATGGCAGCGCGTGCGGATGCGGAACCCATAGCGTGGCGTCCCCGCCGTCGGATTAGATATTCCTTTTTTTGTGACTAATATATGTAAGTACTTATTTTTCGGTACAGTTCGTGAGAAGACTTCTTCAGGTCTTCAGAGAGCAGTGTTTCGCCGGACGAGCTCACCTGATCC
Organism: Thinopyrum elongatum; assembly: GCA_011799875.1. NCBI lineage: Eukaryota > Viridiplantae > Streptophyta > Magnoliopsida > Poales > Poaceae > Thinopyrum > Thinopyrum elongatum. The sequence goes on from CM022303.1 coordinate 80,939,210, forward strand.
CGGAATCTGGCCCATAGGTGCAAGTCCGTGATGACGGTATAGTCTGACACTGATGTGGGCAGGATAGAATAAGGACAACGGAAACAGATGCGTGGGCGGCTGGGTCGTGACGCGGTGATGCGCAGAGACCTGATATACTTGCAAAATGATCATATTTCCCATGGTTCAGTTACGTACCGGCACTGCCGCACTCCAGAGTCCAGACTGTAAAGAAGCAAAGTAGAACGAACGTATAAATTTGTTTATTATGTCATAGAATTTTAGCATGACAAAAACTATAAACTTTTACATTAAGATGTTGTTTATGAAAAGTTGTAGAATTTGCCATGTACAAGTTGGAAAAAAGAGGCATGGTATTTATGAAGTTGGCATGTACAAGATGGTAGTGCACTATGAAGATGCAAATATAGCTATGTTCAAAAGTATTTTTTATATATTCAAACATACAGAAAATTGCCATAACGCCAGGGTAGTATCTAAAAACAATTTGACCATGCTATATTCAATAAAATTGCCATGGTATAGTGAGCCGTGCTCTTGCTGTATATGGTAGAAGTACGCCTCGTACTGCTGTTTGGTTGGGCTCGGGTATGAGCGACATTGTAAAACTGCTAGTGGCTGACTTGCCACCTTGAGTTAATAGAAATCTCCCTTTACCCCGCAAAAAAAAATTTGCCATGGTCCCACTAGTAAAAAACAGGGCATCAATCCCGGTTCTAAAGGGCTTTTAGTCTCGGTTCTGCAACCAGAACTAAAGGAGCTCCACGTGGCCACTGTGGGGCTCCCAGGCAGGAGGACCTTTAGTCTCGGTTGGTAACATCAGCCGGGACTAAAAGGCAGCTACGCGTCAGCAGCTGCCAGGCGCTGGTTTTTTTTTTGAAAGGTGGGGTTTAGGGGTTTCATATTGTGTTCCCCCTTTTCTTTTTGTGTTCACAATATTATCATGAATATATAGAGAGAAGTGACCTCTCTTTCTCCGTGCTTGGTCGAACAACAAGTTTTTATATATCTATTCGACGCTACTACATATAGTACACGATCATGCATATATATAATATAACATCTTTTACGATCCCTAACATCTACCAAAATCGCATTGCAATTCCCGATGGTATTCTCCGTTTGTAGGTATGACCTCTTCAACAAAGAATCCTACCAATTCCTCTTGAATTGCTCGTATGCGATCATGTGGTAGGAGTTCATCCCGCTTCCGTAGGATCTAATTTAAAGAAGGAGGGTCAATATATATATATATATATATATATATATATATATATATATATATATATATATATATATATATAATATATATATATATATATATGAATGAAACTCAACACAATTGATGGTAGTAAAAGAAAATTGTGAATATTGTTTACATACTTCAAGTTGTTGAAAATATCTGCTCACAGGTCGTCTGGCGAATGAACTCGCAAACATAGTATCCACATAAATTATTCTCGGGTGCCTGCCTCAAGCACTTTACGAGAATAGAGTTCAATCAAAATAATAATCAAGCATGATAATGGTATTGAAACTAGAATCAATGAGAGATGCGCGGAACTAGCAGCTAGTACTACTTACTTTGGGGTGTGAATATCGCAGCTCCTTTTTCCATACTCCCCAAGCCTACGTGGTGAATTCTTTCCAAACCCTGCCCGGCAAAGAAAATGATTACTTGATATCAGGAAATGAACGAAAGTTCCCGATATGGTGCGATAATGATTGAACTTAATTCTGCAGCATTTCACTCATGTCCACCCACTCGTTAGGCTCTTTACATCTTGAGTCCAAGACAATTACTAGTCCCGCGTCAAGCTGAATGACTAGCAGAATAAAGTGGAACCTGCGCACGCATAACTCATCAATTACACTACCTAACCTCGAGTAAGCGAAACAGAATGTGCACAAGACAGTAACACTCACACGAAGTTGTAAGGAAATAGTATTTACCTACAGGTTTGTTGTCGAATTCACGCATGTAGCAAGTATTTCTCTGTATCCTCGGCCATGTGTTTTACCGTATATTCATTTACAGTATTTGTGTTAATGAACCAAATGTCATAGATTTGTCCTCTTTTGCATTCGAGGATCTTCAATCTGGATAATATAGTGAGGATAATTATACATGCAATGAACGAGCTGAGCTAGAGACTTAACTACAGAAATAATACTTACAGACAATAACAACTAATGATAGTTTTGTCGAGGGTGTCTTGATTGAATAACTGAAATAATTCGTCAAATTCAATATACAATGCGTCGACTCCATTGAAAAAATGCTCATCTTTAATTCCCACGTAGATACTGTTTCTCTCATCCTTGCAGGATTTCATGTACCAGTGATGTAATTTTCGCATTTGTGTTGTTAGAAGCGGGAGCTCCCTAGATCTGACGAGAGGCTTCCCATGCTCGAATCTAAAAGCTAACTCAGCCATTTAAAATTGCACATCATCGCCTAAGTAATCACCAAGAGATGTTACCAGGATAAGAGGCCGCTACCCCCGGATCACTAGCGATATCGGTAAACACCTTGAGCGGGGGGGCACTATTGTTTTTCCTGTTCGCCGAGCTGGGGAATTGTTTTCCCACTTCTTGCACCACTGCTACTTCCCGACTGCTTCACTTGATCAAATGTCTTTACAATACAACGGTCATAGTGTGATAGCGGCAGAGGCGATGGTGGTCGCGTAAGGTTATCCAGACAGCGGTTCGCTTTTACCGGATCAATTTTCTCCTTTGGAGATGGACGTTTCGGTGCAAGCTGGCGTTTCACGTCGGCAGCCACGGTCTTATTGTTTTCCTCCTCAGTCATGTCGTATGGTAACTTGGCAGGAGCCTTCTTGATGCTTGTACTCACTCTGGATTTCTTCGCTGTTGTACTGCTAGCCACCGGAGCGGCGGCGGCTCTCTTCCGCCGGTGTTGAGGCGGCGGAGGAGGCAGAGTCAGCTGGCGAGGCGGATTCTGCTGAGGGGCCTTCTCCGGCGGAGTTCGCTGACGCGGCGGAGACAACTGAGGCGGTGGAGGATTCTGCTGAGGGCCGCCTCAGGCGGAGTCCGCTGACGCGGCGGAGACAGCTGAGGCGGCGGAGTGTGCTGACGCGATGGAGATGGCTGAGGCAGCGGAGATAGAGTTGGACTGTGAGGAGTCTGCTGAGGGGCCTCCTCCGGCTGAGTCTGTTGACGCGACGTCCATTTTGGAAGCACGATGTGTTCCTTTCTCCATAGAATGGTAGTCTTTAGGTCATCTTCCAGATGATTCTCGCCTTCACCTATAGGGTATTCAAGCTACAGCCCCTCAAATCCGTTCATAACTTCATCCACCCCGACAACAACAAAGCCATCTGGAATCGGAGCACAATGGAAAGTTCCATCAGGACCACGAGGTAAGGCATAGCCGACCGCCACCTTCAAGGTTATGTTCATGCATTTCGCCTGTAGCTCACAATGTTCCCTCTCCGTGACATCATCCACGGGGTACCGAGGTGTTGGGGAACGTTGCATGGGAAAAAAGAAAAAATCTACGCACACGCAAGATCTATCCATGGAGATGCATAGCTACGAGAGGGGGAGAGCATCTACATACCCTTGTAGATCACTAAGCAGAAGCATTTATCACGCGGTTGATGTAGTCGTACTCTTCGCGATCCGATCACGATCCAACCGTTCTAGTGTCGAACGGACGGCACCTCCGAGTTTAGCACACGTGTTGCTCGATGACGTCTCCTCCTTCTTGATCCAGCAAGTGGGAGAGGAGAAGTAGATGGGATCACAGCCAACACGATGGCGTGGTGGTGATGGTGGTGGTGGAGCACCGACAGCGCTTCGCTAAGCGTCGCCGGGACGAGGCGGTGGAACTACAGAGTAACGAGAGAGAGAGGGGCGCCAAGGGCTTGTTGTATCCTCTTGGGGCGCCCCCTCCCCTCTATATATAGGTGGAGGGGAGTAGGAAACAGCCCTTCCAAGCCCTAGGGCGCAGCTAAGGGGAAGAGGGCTTGGACTCCATGTCCAATCCTATTCCTACGAGGACTCCTTCCTTTTTTGCCTTCCCTAGCCACATGGGCTTTTGAGGACTTGGTGCGCCGAGCCCAATAAGGCCAGGGCACCTCCCCGCAGCCCATGCTAGCCCTTGGGTCGTGGTGGAACCACTTGTTCACTTGCAGACCCCTCCGGAATCCTTCGGAACCTTCTGAAAGCTTCCCGGTACAATACCGAAAAAACTGCACCTTTTTCCGCAACCAAAAATATGACTTCCCATATATAAATCTGTACCTCTCGAACATTCCGAAACTACTCGTGACGTCCGGGATCTCATCCGGGACTCCGAACAGCATTTGGTTACCACTCATCAAATATCCCAATACTACTCTAGCGTCAACGAACGTTAAGCGTGCGACCGTACGGGTTCGGGAATTATGTAGTCATGACCGAGACACCTCTCCGTTCAATAACAAATAGCGGGACCTGGATGCCCATATTGATTCCTACATGTTCCACGCAGATCTTTTGTCGGTTGAACCTTTATTCCTACATGTTCCCTTTGACTATCGGTATGTTACTTGCCCGAGATTCGATCGTCGGTACCACTATACCTAGTTCAATCTCGTTACCGGCAAGTCTCTTTACTCGTTCTGTAATACATCATCTTGCAACTAACTCCTTAGTCACTTTGATTGCAAGCTTCTTGTGATGTGTATTACCGAGAGGGCCCAGAGACACCTCTTCGTCATACAGAGTGACAAATCCCAATCTCGATTCACGCCAACTCAACAGACGCCTTCGGAGATACCTGTAGAGCATCTTTATGATCACCCAATTACGTTGTGACGTTTGATAGCACATAAGGTATTCCTCTGGTATCCAGGAGTTACATGATCTCATGGTCAAAGGAATATGTATTTGACATTAAGAAAGCAGTAGCAATAAACTGAACGATCAAATGCTATGCTAACGATGGGTCTTGTCCATCACATAATCCTCCTAACGATGTGATCCCGTTATCAAGTGACAACACATGTCTATGGTTAGGAAACCTTAACCATTTTTTGATCAACGAGCTAGTCTAGTAGAGGCTCACTAGGGACATGGCGTTGCCTATGTATCCACACATGTATCTGAGTTTCCGATCAATACAATTCTGGCATGGATAATAGACGTTTATCATGAACAAGGAAATATAATAATAACCAATTTATTATTGCCTCTAGGGCATATTTCCAACAGTCTCCCACTTGCACTAGAGTCAATAATCTAGTTCACATCGCCATGTGATTAACACCCAATGAGTTCTGTGGTTTGATCATGTTTTGCTTGCGGGAGAGGTTTTAGTCAAATGGTTCTGCAACATTCAGATCCATGTGTATTTTGCAAATCCTTATGTCATACTGTAGATGTTGCTATCACGCTTTACTTGGAGCTATTCCAAATGACTGCTCCATTATATGTATCCGGTTTGCTACTCAGAGTTATCCGGATCGGTGTCAAAGCTTGCATCGACATAACCTTTTATGACGAACTGTTTATCACCTCCATAATCGAGAAACATTTCCTTAGTCCTTTAGTTACTAAGGATAATTTTGACCGCTATCCAGTGTTCGACTCCTGGATCACTCTTGTAACCCCGTTGCCAGACACATGGCAAGGCACACATCAGGTGTGGTACACAGCATGGCATATCGTATAGAGCCTATGGCTAAGGCAAAGGGTACGACCTTCGTCTTTTTTCTTTCTTCTACCGTGGTCGAGCTTTGAGTCTTAATCAACTTCACACCTTACATTACAGGCAAGAACTCCTTCTTTGACTGGTCCATTTTGAACTCCTTCAAAATCTTGTCAAGGTATGTACTCATTGAAAGTCTTATCAAGCGTCTTGATCTATCTCTATAGATGTTGATGCCCAATATTAAGCAACTTCACCGAGGTATTTCTTTGAAAAATTCTTATTCAAATATCCTTTTATGCTATCTGGAAATTCTATATCATTTCCAATCAGCAATATCACATATAATATCCGAAATGCTACAGAGCTCCCACTCACTTTCTTTAAATACAGGCTTCACCGTAAGTCTGTATAAAACCGAATGCTTTGGTTACCTCATCAAAGCGTATATTCCAACTGCGAGATGCTTACACCAGTCCATAGATGGATCGCTGGAGCTTGCACACTTTGTTAGCACCTTTAGGATCGACAAAATCTTCTGGTTGCATCATATACAACTCTTCTTTAAGAAACACGTTAACGAATGCAGTTTTGACGTCCACTTGACAAATTTCATAATCATAAAATGCGGCAATTGCTAACATAATTCTGACAGAGTTTTAAGCATCGCTACGGGTGAGAAAGTCTCAACGTAGTCAACCCTTTGAACTTTGTCGAAAACCTTTGGCAACAAGTCGAGCTTTGTAGATAGTGATATTACCATCAGCATCTGTCTTCCTCTTAAAGATCCATTTATTCTTAATGGCTTGCCGATCATCGGGCAATTCCACCAAAGTCCACACTTTGTTCTCATACTTGGATCCTATCTCGGATTTCATGGCCTCTAGCCATTTTTGAAATCTGGGCTCATCATAGCTTCTTCATAGTTCGTAGGTTCGCCGTTGTCTAACAACATGACTTCTAGGACAGGATTACCGTACCACTCTGGTGCGGTATGTGCTCTGGTCGACCTACGAGGTTCAGTAGTAACTTGGTCCGAAGTTTCAAGATCATTGTCATTAGCTTCCTCTTTGGTTGGTGTAGGCATCACGGGAACTGTTTTCTCTGATGTGCTACTTTCCAATTCGAGAGAAGGTACAACTACCTCATCAAGTTCTACTTTCCTCCCACTCACTTCTTTCGAGAGAAACTCCTTCTCTAGAAAGGACCCATTCTTGGCAACAAAGATCTTGCCTTCGGATCTGTGGTAGAAGGTATACCCAATAGTTTCTTTAGGGTATCCTATGAAGACGCACTTCTCCGCTTTGGGTTTGAGCTCATCAGGCTGAAGCTGTTTGACATAAGCGTCGCATCCCCAAACTTTAAGAAACGATAGCTTATGTTTCTTGCTAAACCATAGTTCATACGGTGTCGTCTCAATGGATTAGACAGTGCCCTATTTAACGTGAATCCGACTGTCTCTGATGCATAACCCCAAAATGATAGTGGCAAATTGGTAAGAGACATCATATGACGCACCATATCTAATAAAGTACGGTTACGACGTTCGGACACACCATTACGCTGTGGTGTTCCAGGTGGCGTGAGTTGTGAAACAATTCCACATTGTCTTAAATGAAGGCCAAACTCTTAACTCAAATATTCACCTCCGCGATCAGATTGTAGAAACTTCATTTTCCTGTTACGATGATTCTGCACTTCTCTCTGAAATTCTTTGAACTTTTCAACTGTTTCAGACTTGTGTTTCATTAAGTAGATATATCCATACCTACTCAAATCATCTATGAAGGTCAGAAAATAACGATACCAGCCGCGTGCCTCAACACTCAACGGACCGCATACATCGGTATGTATTATTTCCAATAAGTCATTAGCTCGCTCCATTGTTCCGGAGAACGTATTTTTAGTCATCTTACCCATGAGGCATGGTTCGCAAGTATCAAATGATTCATAATCAAGTGATTCCAAAAGTCCATCCGCATGGAGTTTCTTCATGCGCTTTACACCAAGATGACCTAAACGGCAGTGCCACAAGTATGTTGCACTATCATTATCAACTTTGCATCTTTTTGTCATCAATATTTTGAATATGTGTATCACTATGATCGAGATTCAATAAACCATTCACATTGGGTGTATGACCATACAAGGTTTTATTCATGTAAATATAACTACAATTATTCTCTGACTTAAATGAATAACTGTATTGCAATAAACACGATCTAATCATGTTCATGCTCAACAGAAACATCAAATAACATTTATTTAGGCTCAACACTAATCCCGAAGGTAGAGGGAGCGTGCGATGGTGATCTTATCAATCTTGGAAACATTTCCAACACACATCGTCACCTCGCCCTTAACTAGTCTCCGTTTATTCTGCAACTCCTGTTTCGAGTTACTAATCTTAGCAACTGAACCGGGATCAAATACCCAGGGGCTACTATGAGCACTATTAAGCTACACATCAATAACATGTATATCAAATATACCTTTGTTTACATTGAAATCCTTCTTATCTGCCAAGAATTTGGGGCAGTTCCGCTTCCAGTGACCATTTCCTTTGCAGTAGAAGCACTCAGTTTTAGGCTTGGGTCCAGCTTTGGGCTTCTTCACGGGAGCGGCAACTTGCTTGCTGTTCTTCTTGAAGTTCCCTTTCTTTCCCTCGCCCTTTTTCTTAAAACTGGTGGTCTTGTTAACCATCAACACTTGATGCTCTTTCTTGATTTCTACCTCCGCCGATTTCAGCATCGCGAAGAGCTTGGGAATCATTTTCGTCATCCCTTGCATATTATAGTTCATCACGAAGCTCTAGTAGCTTGGTGATACTGACTGGAGAAATCTGTCAATCACTATCTTATCCGGAAGATTAACTCCCACTTGATTCAAGCGATTTTAGTACCCGGATATTCTAAGCACATGCTCTCTGGCTGAGTTATTCTCCTCCATCTTGTAGGAAAAGTACTTGTCAGAGGTCTCATACCGCTCAACACGTGCATTAGCCTGAAATACCAATTTCAGCTCTTGGAACATCTCATATGTTTCATGGCGTTCAAAATGTCTTTGGAGCCCCGATTCTAAGCCATAAAGCATGGAGCACTAAATTATCAAGTAGTCATCGGATCGAGCTTCCCAAACGTTCATAACGTCTGCATCAGCTCCTGCAGCAAGTCTGTCACCTAGTGGTGCATCAAGGACATAATTCTTCTATGCAGCAATGAGGATAATCCTCAGATCACGGACCCAGTCTGCATTAGTGCTATCATCATCTTTCAACTTAGTTCTCTCTAGGAACGTATCAAAAACAGGGGAGCTACATCGCGAGCTATTGATCTACAACATAATTTGCAAAGAAATTTTGACTATGTTCATGATAAATAATTAAATTACTAATGAACTCCCACTTAAATCAACATCCCACAAGTTGTCTAAGTGATACATGATCCAAAACAACTAACCCATGTCCGATCATCACGTGAGATGGGGTAGTGTTCAATGGTGAACATCTTCATGTTGATCATATCTACTATATTACTCATTTTTGACCTTTCGGTCTCCAGTGTTTCGAGACCATGTCTGTACATGCTAGGCTCGTAAAGTTTAACCCAAGTATTCTGCATGTGTAAAACTGGCTTACACCCGTTGTATGTGAACGTAGAGTCTATCACACCCGATCATCACGAGGTGCTTCGAAACGATGAACTTTAGCAACTGTGCATACTCAGGGAGAACACTTTTATCTTGAAATTAAGTGAAGGGATCATCTTATAATGCTACCGTTGTTCTAAGCAAAATAAGATGCATAAAGGATAAACATCACATGCAATCAAAAATATGTGACCTGATATGGCCATCATCATCTTGTGCTTTAGATCTCCATCTTCAAAGCAACGTCATGATCTCCATCCTCACCGGCGCGACACCTTGATCTCCATCGTTGCATCAGGGTCGTCTTGCCAACTATTGCTTCTACAACTATTGCTAACACATAGCGATAAAGTAAAGCAATTACATGGCACTTAATGATTGACACGTAGGTCATACAATAATTAAAAGACAACCCGAAGGCTCCTGCCGGTTGTCGATATTACAAGACATGATCATCTCATACAATAACGTATATCACATCACGTCTTGACCATATCACATCACAACATACCCTGCAAAAACAAGTTAGATGTCTTCTACTTTGTTGTTGCAAGTTTTACGTGGCTGCTACGGGCAACTAGCAAGAAGCATTCTTACCTACGCAAAGCCACAATGGTGATTATCAAGTTTGCTGTTTTAACCTTCTGCAAGGACCGTCCGTAGTCAAATTTGATTCAACTAAAGTGAGAGAAACAGACACCCGCCAGCCACCTTACGCAAAACAAGTTGCATGTTAGTCGGTGGAACCGGTCTCATGTACGTGGACATGTAAAGTTGGTCCGGGCTGGTTCATCCCACAATACTGCCAAATCAAAATAAGACGGTTGTAAGCAGTATGAACATCACCGCCCACAACTCCTTTTGTGTTCTACCCGTGCATATCATCTACGCATAGACCTGGCTCATGATGCCACTGTTGGGGAACGTTGCATGGAAAAAGAAAAAAAAATCTACGCGCACGCAAGATCTATCCATGGAGATGCATAGCTACGAGAGGGGGAGAACATCTACATACCCTTGTAGATCGCTAAGCAGAAGCGTTTATCACGCGGTTTATGTAGTTGTACTCTTCGCGATCCGATCACAATCTAACCAATCTAGTGCCGAACGGACGGCACCTCCGAGTTTAGTACACGCGCGGCTCGATGACGTCTCCTCCTTCTTGATCTAGCAAGTGGGAGAGGAAAAGTAGATGGGATCACAACCAACACGACGGTGTGGTGGTGATGGTGGTGGTGGAGCACCGACAGCACTTCGCTAAGCGTCGCCGGGACAAGGCGGTGGAACTACGGAGTAACGGGAGAGAGTGGGGCGCCAAGGTCTTGTTGTATCCTCTTGGGGCGCCCCCTCCCATCTATATATAGGTGGAGGGGTGTAGGAAACAGCCTCTCCAAGCCCTAGGGCGCAGCTAAGGGGAAGAGGGCTTGGACACCAAGTCCAATCCTATTCCTACTAGGACTCCATCCTTTTTTGCCTTCCCTAGCCACATGGGCTTTTGAGGACTTGGTGCGCCTAGCCCAATAAGGCTAGGGCGCCACCCCGCAGCCCATGCTAGCCCTTGGGTCGTGGTGGACCCACTTGTGGACTTGCGGACCCCTCCGGAATCCTTCGAAACCTTCTGTAAGCTTCCCGGTACAATACCGAAAAAACTGCATCGTTTTCTAGAACCAAAAATATGACTTCCCATATATAAATCTTTACCTCTCGACCATTCTGAGACTCCTCGTGACGGCCGAGATCTCATTCGGGACTCCGAACAACATTTGGTTACCACTCATCAAATATCCCAATACTACCCTAGCATCAATGAACGTTAAGCGTGCGACCCTGTGGGTTCAGAAATTATGTAGTCATGACCGAGACACCTCTCCGTTCAATAACCAATAGCGGGACATGGATGCCCATATTGATTCCTACATATTCCACGAAGATCTTTTGTCGGTTGAACCTTTATTACAACATACGTAATTCCCTTTGTCTGTTGGTATGTTACTTGCCCGAGATTCGATCGTCAGTATCTCTATACCTAGTTCAATCTCATTACTGGCAAGTCTCTTTACTCGTTCCGTAATATATCATCTTGCAACTAACTCCTTAGTCACTTTGCTTGCAAGCTTCTTGTGATGTGTATTACCGAGAGTGCCCAGAGATACCTCTCCGTCATACGGAGTGACAAATCCCAATCTCGATTCACATAGAGCATCTTTATGATCACCCAGTCACGTTGTGACATTTGATAGCACACAAGGTATTCCTATGGTATCCGGGAGTTGCATGATCTCATGGTCGAAGGTATATGTATTTGACATTAAGAAAGCAGTAGCAATAAACTGAACGATCAAATGCTATGCTAACGATGGGTCTTGTCCATCACATCATTCTCCAAATGATGTGATCCGGTTATCAAGTGACAATACATGTCTATGGCCAGGAAACCTTAACCATCTTTTGATAAACGAGCTAGTCTAGTAGAGGCTCACTAGGGACACGGTGTTGCCTATGTATCCACACATGTATCTGAGTTTCCGATCAATAAAATTCTAGCATGGATATATAATAGACGTTTATCATGAACAGGGAAATATGATAATAACCAATTTATTATTGCCTCTAGGGCATATTTCCAACACGAGGAGCCGTGATATCAGGCAGAACGAGCTCAGTGGAAGCCAAGCTGCTTCTCCGCTGAGATGGTGGAGTAGCTTCGTGGAAGTATCGAATGAAGGAGCTTCGTGCTGCTGAGATGGTGGGCCGGTAGCTCGCTGATAGCTAAGTGCCTCTATTTTCTTCTCCTGCAATGCTAATCTTTCTTCTACCTTCTGCATCCCGTCTGCTTCCTTTTTCTTATTTCTCCCTCGGCTTTTATAACCACTGCTGCCGGGAAACCCATGCTTCCCCGGAACGGAGCCTGATGTGCCTTGTGTTCGTCCAGGGTGTTCAGGATTCCCAAGGGCGCGTGACAGCTCGTCCTTCTCTCTGTCGGGATGGAAGGTCCCTTCTTGCACGACCTTGATTGCTTCCTGAATCTGTTTGATGGGTCTTGCAAGTTGAGCTTTCGTATAAACACACTCCCCTGTTTCTGGGTGCAAAGTCCCCCCATGCCCGAACAACCAAGTCCTTGCCCGTTCGGGCCAGTTCAATGTCGCTGGATGGATCCCTTTATCAAGCTGGTCGTTCTCAGCTTTCTCCCACATAGGTCGGGCAACCTTGTAGCCACCTGATCCCGTAACATGGTGATATTGCTTCTTTGCAGCATTTTGCTTATTTATTTGTGACCTTTTCTTAACTTTCTCTGATATCTTGTACGCCACAAATGCGGGCCAGTGATCTTTTACCTTCGCATATTGACCGATGAATTCTGGAGTCTCCTCTTTCTGGACAAACTATTCATTCAATCTTTTCTTCTAGTTCTTGAATAGTTCTGCCATCTTCTTAAGAGCCCACGCCTTGACTTTTCACTCTATAACTAGGTTATTTGGATCCTCCTCTGGCGGTAGGCTGAAATTTAACATGAGCGAGTTCCAAAGCTCATCTTTCTGTCTATCGTCGACATAAGAAACTTCATCGTCCTTCTTCTTATTCCATTCTTGGATGCTGATCGGGATGTTTTTCCTAACAACAACTCCGCACTGATGTATAAATCAGGCTTGGGTCCGCTTGGGAATAGTCGGTTTGCCATCTGGAGCGACCTCTTCGATCATGAACCTTTCATTCTCGTCCAACCTTTTCTTCGGGCCTCGTCTCTTTATAGAAGTTTGGCTCAATCCGAAGGGCTAAAATAAGAAAGAAGCGTTAATATATTTACATACAAAACAATTAATGCATCTAGTGATCAGCAGCGGCATAATTAATATATATACCTCGCCGGACTTTGCAACAGTTAAGGCTCCAACACCGGCGGAGCCGTCACCTCCTCCTTCCATTCGATCACAGGAGTCGTCATCCTCTCTTCCCTCACCATCGGTGTCGTTGAGAAACGATAAGGTGGTATCATCACCTCCGTCGCGGATTATATCCCCCAACATCTCTTCTTATTCTAAGTCTCTGTCGTGTTCCATAGTTTCTGGAAATATTACAACATGGCAATATACAACCATGAGAGATGGATTAGTGGCAAACATAGACCTAATCACAACAAGGAATCATATGCATATGAGCAATGGATTAGTGACAAACATCATGTAATGTTGACAAGTTTTATAAGAGTCAGTTTCAGACTTGGCAGTTTTTCTAATGAGTCGTCCTATCTTTCGGGAGATGATACTTTGCGGACCGCCTCTCTCATGCCTATTCCACATGCAAATCATGTTTTCATATGCCTCAAAATCAAAGTTACCGGGGTTATGTTTTAACGACCCCCCCCCCCCCTCATTTCGAAGTTACGATGATATTTATAAAAGTTGAATACAAGATTTAAACACAAGATGAATACAAAATGAATACAAGATGAATACAAGATTTATACATGAGATGAATACAAGATGAATACACAACTCAACAAATGAACAAACCATCATCCTATGAACAAAACTCAACATACAACCAAATGGACACCTTTTGTCGAACAGTGGAGGGACGATCACGGACCAACTCCACGGAGATGCAACACCACATCCTGTAATTCCACCGAGTGAAAAACAATTAGGCAAACCCAAGTATGCCACTGGATAGAATGGAATATTTTAGTTGAAATGGACCTAAAGATCATGGCAAACGGATGCATGGAACTCAAATGGTGATTAAAGCAATATGCAATGCAAATATGTCCATTATAGCTAGATACCAATTTGAAAGTAAGATTTGAACATGCTACAGAATTTCTACATGGCAACAAATGGGATGACATGAATGCACATGTAACACATGGCAAAACATGCTTACTGAACTAATTCAAATGACCCCTAGATCAATGGCAATCATCATGACAATTGACAAGTATTAACAGATTTTCAGACTTAGTTATATTTGCATACAGTAGCAGAAAACAGATTCATGATACAACCTTTGAGGCAAGTAAAATATATTCTACAAAAGTTTTTCATGGAAACAAATAGCATGGCAAGCATGTACTAATTATCCTCAACAAAACACCCTTACTGATCATGATCCAAAGATGCACAGATTTGTTGCAAACCTCAAGGAAAAATGCAAAGTATTAATACTGCCAGTTTCAGACTTAGAGAAAAAATTGGATCAAACTTTATAAAAAATTTCTATCCATTAAGATCTCACTGGAAATCAACAAATTTGCCATGGTCCATGTAATATGTTTGCCATAGACACGCAAAAAAAGAGTTTCCACTACCCCCGAGGATTATTTCATTGCCAGCATATTGTATTTGCCACGGCAACAACAACACACATTGAAAAAACTTACTACGTGCAAACAAAAAAGTGGTATCCTAAGCATAAAAGAGGCCATGCACCACAATGGAAAAAATAACACATACATGAAATTTGCCATGGCAATTACTTAGTTGTAGAGTAAAAACCTAAAAATGTCAGTAACTTGCCATCTAAAAAGAGCACTAAATTTGTTTTCAAGACAATTTAGCTAATTGTGTGTAAAAGTTCAGGAGGCAAAGTTCAGAAACTTTTTATATCTAGGTAAATAGCAATTGTATGAAAACAATATGGACCGGTCGGAGCGCGGGCGGCCGTGTCGGGGCGCGCGGGGGGGAGGAGGAGGAGTGGAACGGCGCGGTGATACGTCCATTTTGCATCATGTTTTCCTACTGTTATTTATATTGCTTTTATGCATAATAATGCTTTTTGGAGTAATCCTAATGCCTTTTCTCTCATAATATGCAAGGTTCACACAAAGAGGGAGAGTACCGGTAGCTGGAATTCTGGACCTGAAAAAGCTACGTCAGGCCACTTATTCTACACAACTCTAAATGAGCTGAAACATCACGGAAATTTTTTATGGAATATATAAGGATTATTGGAGCAAATAGCTACCAGAGGGGGCCCACTAGGTGGGCACAACCCACCTGGGCGCGCTAGGGAGCCCAAGCGCGCCCTGGTGGGTTGTGCCCTCCTCGGCCCACCTCCGGTGCCCATCTTCTGGTATATAGGTCATTTTTACCTAGAAAAAAAAACAAGGGGGGACTTTCGGGATGAAGCACCGCCGTCTCGAGGCGGAACTTGGGCAGGAGCACTTTTGCCCTTCGGTGGAGCGATTCCGCCGGGGGAACTTCCCTACCAGAGGGGGAAATCATCATCATCATCATCACCAACAACTCTCCCATCTTGGGGAGGGAAATCTCCATCAACATCTTCAACAGCACCATCTCCTCTCAAACCCTAGTATATCTCTTGTGTTCAATCTTTGTACCGGAACCTTAGATTGGTGCTTGTGGGTGACTAGTAGTGTTGATTACATCTTTTAGTTCATTACTATATGGTTTATTTGGTGGAAGATTATATGTTCAGATCCATTATGCTATTTAATACCCCTCTGATCTTGAGCATGATTATCAATTGTGAGTAGTTACTTCCGTTCTTGAGGTCACGGGAGAAATTTTGTTGCAAGTAATCATGTGAACTTGGTATGTGTTCGATATTTTGATGGTATGTATGTTGTGATTCCCTTAGTGGTGTCATGTGAACGTCGACTACATGGCACTTCACCTTATTATGGCCTAAGGGAATGCATTGTGGAGTAGTTATTAGATATGGGTTGCGAGAGTGATAGAAGCTTAAACCCTAGTTTATGCGCTACTTCGTAAGAGATTGATTTGGATCCAAAAGTTTAATGCTATGGTTAGATTTTATCTTAATACTTTTCTCGTAGTTGCAGATCCTTGCGAGGGGGTTAATCATAAGTAGGAGGTTTGTTCAAGTAACAACAGCACATAATCACCGGTCCACCCACATATCAAATTATCAAAGTAGCGAACACAAATCAAACCAACATGATGAAAGTGACTAGGTGAAATTCCAGTGTACCCTCAAGAACGTTTTGCTTATCATAAGAGACCGTTTTGGCCTGTCCTTTGCCTCAAAAGGATTGGGCTACCTTGCTGCACTTTTGTTACCATTACTGTTACTTGCTCATTACAAATTATCTTGCTATCAAACTACTCGTTACTTATAATTTCAGTGCTTGCAGAGAATACCTTGCTGAAAACCACTTGTCATTTCCTTCTGCTCCTCGTTGGGTTCGACACTCTTACTTATCGAAAGGACTACGATTGATCCCCTATACTTGTGGGTCATCAAGGCTCTTTTATGGCGCCATTGCTGGGGAGTGAAGCGCTCTTGGTAAGAGCAAATTGGTTAGGATAAATTATTACTACATGCTGAAATTTATTGTCACTTGTTACTATGGAGAACAATCCTTTGAGGGGTTTGTTTGGGGTATCTTCACCTCGACCGGAACCACAATTAGTTACCCCTCAACCTACTGCACCTACTGAAAATATTGGTTATGAAATTCCTTCCGGTATGATAGAACAACTGCTAGCTAATCCTTATGCAGGAGACAGAACCGAACATCCTGATATGCACTTAATATATGCGGATGAAATTTGTGGATTATTTAAGCTTGTAGGTTCGCCAGGAGATGAAGCTAAGAAGAAGATTTTCCCTTTATCTTTGAAGGGAAAAGCATTGGCATGGTATAGGCTATGCGATGATATTGGATCTTGGAACTGGAATCGATTGAAATTGGAATTTCACCAAAAAATTTACCCTATGCATCTAGTTCATCGTGATTGGAATTATATATATAATTTTTGGCCTCATGAAGGAGAAAGTATCGCTCTAGCTTGGGGGAGGCTTAATTCAATGTTATATTCACGCCCCAATCATGAGCTCTCAAGAGAAATTATCATTCAGAATTTTTATGCTCAGCTTTCTCGTGATGATCAATCCATGCTCGATACTTCTTGTACTTGTTCCTTTATGAAGAAGACTATTGAATTCAGGTGGGATCTTTTAGAAAGAATTAAATGCAACTCTGAAGATTGGTAACTCGACGAAGGTAAAGAGTCAGGTATTAAGCTTAAGTTTGATTGTGTTAAATCTTTTATGAATACCAATGCTTTTCAAAAATTTAGCACTAAATATGGACTTTGACTCTGAGATAGTAGCCTCTTTCTGTGAATCATTTGCTACTCATGTGGATCTCCCTAAAGAGAAGTGGTTTAAATATCACCCACCTATTAAAGAAGAAATTGAAGAACCGGTTGTGGTTAAAGATGAAACTATTATTTATAATGTTGACCCAGTTGTTCCTACTGCTTACATTGAAAAACCACCTTTCCCTGTTAGAATAAAGGAACATGATAAGGTTTCAACTGTGGTCAATAAAAGTTATTTTAGAGCACCTAAACCTCCTAAACAAATCAAGGTAGAACCTAGTGTTACTATGGTCAAAGATCTCTTTGTAGAAAATATAGATGGGCATGTTATATACTTCTGTGATGAAGCTGCTAGAATTGCTAAACCGAATGAAAAGGATAAACATAGACCTGTTGTTGGCATGCCTTTTGTCTCAGTTAAAATAGGAGATCACTGTTACCATGGTTTATGTGACTTAGGTGCTAGCGTGAGTGCTATTCCTTTTACCTTATATCAAGAAATTATGGATGATATAGCACCCACCGAAATAGAAAACATAGATATTACTATTAAACTTGCTAATGGAGACACTATCACACCGCTTGGGATTGTTAGAGATGTTGAAGTCTTGTGTGTGAAAATAAAATATCTGACTGATTTTCTTGTTCTTGGTTCCCCACAAGATGACTTTTGTCCCATTATCTTTGGTAGACCTTTCTTGAACACCGTTAATGCTAAAATAGATTGTGAGAAACAAATCATCGGTGTTAGTTTTAGTGATGAGTCTCATGAGTTTAATTTTTCTAAGTTTAGTAGAAAACATCATAAGAAAGAATTGCCTGGTAAGGATTAAATAATTGGTCTTGCTTCTATTGTTGTGCCTCCTACTGATCCACTAGAACAATATTTGCTAGACCATGAAAATGATATGCACATGCACGAAAGAAATGAGGTAGATAAAATTTTCTTTGAACAATGACCTCTGCTTAAACACAATTTGCCTATTGAAACTCTAGGAAGTCCTACTCCACCTAAAGGTGATCCTATGTTTGAATTAAAACAATTGCCTGACACACTGAAATATGCTTATCTTGATGAGAAAAAGATATATCATGTTATTGTTAGTGCTAACCTTTCAGAACATGAAGAAGAAAGATTATTGAAAATTCTGAAGAAGCACCGAGCTGCTATTTGATATACTCTTGATGATCTTAAGGGCATTAGTCCCACTCTGTGTCAGCACAAAATTAATATGGAACCTGATGCTAAACCCATTGTTGATCACCAACGACGGTTGAATCCTGAGATAAAAGAAGTGGTAAGAACTGAAATATTAAAGCTTCTGGAAGCAGGTATAATCTATCCCATAGCTGATAGTAGATGGGTAAGTCCTGTTCATTGTGTCCCTAAGAAAGGAGGTATTACTATTGTTCCTAATGATAAGAATGAACTCATTCCACAAAGAATTGTCACTGGCTATAGAATAGTAATTGATTTTAGGAAATTAAATAAAGCAACTAGAAAAGATCATTACCCTCTTCCTTTTATTGATCAAATGCTAGAAAGGCTATCTACGCAGACACATTTTTGTTTTCTTGATGGATATTCTGGTTTTTCTCAAATACCTGTTTCACAACCTGATCAAGAGAAAACCACCTTTACTTGTCCTTTTGGTTTATGCAATGCACCTGCTACCTTTCAAAGATGTATGACTGCTATATTCTCTAACTTTTGTGAAAAGATTGTTGAGGTTTTCATGGATGGTTTTTCCGTTTACGGAACTTCTTTTGATGATTGCTTAAGCAACCTTGAACAAGTTCTGCAGAGATGTGAGCAAACTAATCTTGTCTTGAATTGGGAGAAGTGCCACTTTAAGGTTAATGAAGGTATTGTCTTGGGACACAAAATTTTTGAATGAGGTATTGAGGTGGGTAAAGCTAAAGTTGATGCAATTGAGAAAATGCCATTTCCCGGAGATACTAAAGGTATTCGGAGTTTCCTCGGTCATGCTGGTTTCTATAGGAGATTTATTAAAGACTTCTCTAAAATTTCTTGGCCTCTTACAAATCTTTTACAAAAGGATGTTCCATTTGTTTTTTATGATGATTGTGTAGAAGCTTTTGAAACACTTAAGAAAGCCTTAATTTCTGCACCTATTGTTCAACCACCTGATTGGAACTTTCCTTTTGAAATTATGCGTGATGCTAGTGATTATGCTGTTGGTGCTGTTCTAGGACAAAGAGTTGATAAGAAATTAAATATTATTCATTATGCTGGCAAAACTGTAGACAGTGCCCTGCGTAATTATGCTACTACTGAAAAAGAATTCTTAGCAGTTGTGTTTGCTTGTGATAAATTCAGATCTTACATTGTTGATTCTAAAGTGATTGTTCACACTGATCATGCTACTATTGGATATACTCTTGATGATCTTAAGGGCATTAGTCCCACTCTCTGTCAGCACAAAATTAATATGGAACCTGATGCTAAACCCATTGTTGATCACCAACGACGGTTGAATCCTAAGATGAAAGAAGTGGTAAGAACTGAAATATTAAAGCTTCTGGAAGCAGGTATAATCTATCCCATAGCTAATAGTAGATGGGTAAGTCATGTTCATTGTGTCCCTAAGAAAGGAGGTATTACTGTTGTTCCTAATGATAAGAATGAACTCATTCCACAAAGAATTGTCACTAGCTCACTACAAGAAATATGGTAATCTGTGACAGCCCCTGTCCGTCATTTAGATCCCAAAAATCGTCATTGATGACCATCGGTGACGGCAGCCCTCTCCGTCATGTATATTGCGTCATAATTTGTCCATCCCACCAACCATGACGGATTTTGAGTCCGTCATTGATTTCGGCCAAATTGTAATGGTCATTTACCGTCACCGATCGGCCCCCAAGCCCACCCAGCCCGCCCGGGCCTCTGTGACGGACATTTCTGTCACAGATTTACATGATGACGTGGCATCAACACTCCAGTCTGGGTCTGACATGGCGCTGCCTGGGCCCATGTATCCTTCGGCCTAGTACGTTTTGGCCCATTTGTTTTGGTTCGAACTATTTTTTTAACTGTTTATGTTAGCTCATTTCCGGTGGTCCAATAAGCACATCAGCCCATTAATCTTATGGGCCAATTATGTTTTTTTACCCAGAATATGTTTCTAGGCCTACTTCATCCGGCCCATCAATGTTAGGTTTACCCAACGAAGCCCATTTGTGATTTTTACACGGAATAATTTAGCACCAGACAGTGAGAACTATTCATTATTTGTACAAATATTAAGACAGAAAAGAGGCACAGCATTACAAAGCACAAGTCACATTACACAAGTACTGGTCCCCCATGACACATCCAGCATAGCATTCAGCATAGCATCCAGCATAGCATTCAGCTCAAATCCAACATAGTACATGACACAAGTACTGATCCACTAACCATCAAGCACCTAAATGCAACCAGTTTGCATCCAACAGTATGCAGTTTGCACAACAAAAGGCTGACAAAATAACAAGCTAGGTTCCACCAGTATATCCCAGATTCATATAGCTTCCAGCAGCTTTTTGGACACACAACTTACCCTTCAGCTGATCTTGATGGCATGTGACTTAGCAATAAGTTTAGTTTTGCATCCATCTCAGCTTGCATCTACCTGTACTCCTCGTCTCGCTTCCTGTACTCCTCATCTTGCCTGGCCCTTTCTTCTTCAGATTCCTTCAACTTCTTGGTAAAGGTGTCAACACGCGCCCGAAGCTCAACATTCATCTTCTGCGCTGCCAATTCTACTTCACGGTATATAGCACTGGATCTTGCATGGATGTGCTGGATCCCCACATGCTGAAGAAACCTTGACTTCTTAGTGTGCTTAGCAAGCACTTCAGCTACAGCTACGGTTGCTGCCTCAGTTGCATAGCTCGATTCCTGACCATCTTCTGTAGGATTAGTAGCCTTCTTTTCCATCTCGGTCTAGCAATGCAAGCAACAAATAGGGTTATGAGATAGCTTAAGCACAAGTAGAGATGACATCATCAGCAAGTTAACCTGCATGAGGAAAGCTATCATGCATCCTTATTTTGTGAGAGCAGAGTTAGATTAAACTTTTTTCTGTGCGGAGCTGAGTCGGATTATTCATCAACAACAAAGTGGCCAGAAGAAACATGCTAAACTATATCAATTAAGTACAAGCAACTAATGTTTAAATCTAATTATTTTATATATACTACAAGATAGAGACTGAGGATGGCCAAAACTGCAATATAGGACAATCTATTACAAGATAGTCAAGTGAATATGTTAACATTTCCAATTAACATACACTGGCATTTGCTTATTATTTTTCAATCTGTAAGAGGGACTGAAACAATATTAATTCTAGCCGTGCAAAAGTTAAAACTTTGATGGTTGGTAGTCTTTGAAAGCTGACTTACAATTGGATCCAGCACAACATTGGTGTAACATTTCTTTTTCTTGCTGTAGTGGCACTCCTTGAACAAATCCACTGCAGTTGGTTCTTTATCCTTGTATTTGTCTCCCTGAAAACAACAGATATGAAGGCAAGGGAGCATCATATACCTACACTACATGGAAGCAATCCAAAAACACATTTTAACAGTGCACAGATACATCTTGCACATCCACAACCACATGTTTGACTTACCAGATTTCCACAGTGCACAGGGTAGCTGCGCGCTCCAGTAGTTTGGTGGAACTTAACTTGAGCTCGATTAGCTTTGCTAATTTGAGATATCCCCTACATCAAGAGACCAAATACATGTAAGGCACAGTTTCTAGATTAGCATGTAGAAGACGAGATCGGTCTGCAGGAAGAGACATACCATCTTTTTGGGATCCTTCTAGCTTTCCACCAGCTCGTTCCACTGGTCATCAGTCATTGAGGGGGCCGGAGAAGTTCTCCTCACCAAATGGGGTGCGTGAGGATCAAAATACTCTTTCTTGAGCCTGTATCGTTGTTGGCAAGTCGCGCGTTTCGGCATTTCTGTGCAAGCCTTCCTAACTGGCACCGCCTCTAGGTCCATCTGAAACTTGTTCTAGTAAGATAAAAAAACATGGGTAAGTATTATGATGGCACATAGACAAAATAGTAGAATATTGACAGGTTCCTAGCAATTTGAAGGAGAAAGGCCAGGATTATGTACTTACACCAACTTTGCCTACAAAGTTCCTGAAGATCCCATCACGGACATTTCCATTTGGGTCCTTGTAATCCTTCCAGTGCTTAAACACAGGCATATGGTGTCTGACTGTGACATTACATTCAGTTGCAAACTTTGCAGCTAGAAGAGGTGTCTCTAGCTGTAAGCTTCCTTCTGGAATGACAAGCGGCGGTTTGCCCTGCCGGCGTCGAGTGATCCTTTCCAGGCCTTTTCCCAAATTGGGCCCCCTTTCCCTTTGCTCCTCATAGGATTGTGGACCTACAGAGAAGGTAAAATCAAGGATGGTATTAAGCTCACAAGAAGGCCAAGACAATATACTAGTAACCGATGGCAGCAACAATTAAGGCGAAACAGTGTAAAGCGGCGACAAGAGAAGCTAATGATGTATGCACTAATAGTTGATCTGTCAAGCTTCATTATGGTTTATATCAAGTATATTTAAGACAACAAGATGCATAGAACAATAGATTAAACAAGAAGTTTAGAATCTTGCTTCTTCTTTCATAGATAACCAAGGGAGGGAATCTCGAGGTTAGAATGAATGAAGCCTACGAGAACAGGTCAAAGGAAATGATCTTTGGATTACAACATTGCACTTCTGTATCTGCATTCAGCTTCTTGTGTTAACCTTTGTACCTCATGTACAATCTAAGAGACAGACATGACTTAACCTTTGTGCACTAAACGGCATTCATGCTTGGATGGACGGAGAGCTCGCGAACGGAGTGCACGATCTTGAAAGCTTTCGGCAGAGCCACGACCTGAGTCGACCCGGTCATCGGAGGCGACGTTAGTGATCACATGGGTGGTGCAGGACGTTGATTCGTGTCGGTTGTTGGACGACAAGGACTCTGTGGTGGATGGACAGAGAGCTCGCGAACGGAGCGCACGATCTTGAAAGCTTTCGGTAGAGCCGCGACCGGAGTCGACCCGGTCATCGGACAACTTTGTTGATTGGGTCATCTCCACCCGAGTTGATCTCCATGCCGTACTAGTCTCACCGGGGGCGACCCTGTCATCGGAGGCAACATCAGCGATCACATGGAGGTGTAGGACGTCGACCGGTGGGCGGAATGGGCTCCATGGTGGATGGCGGAGAGCTCGCGAATGGAGCGCACGCTCTTGGAAGCTTTCAGTGGAGCCACGACCGGAGTTGAGGAAGACGAGTTCTAGGACCCGTGGACGGCAAGGGGGAATTGGAGGGTGCCCGACATATGCTACCTACACTACTTAAGTAGCTGAAAAATGCAACCAAATTCATACAAAAATGTTAGTTAAAATAAAATAAAATAAAAACAATCAGGTCATTTGGATTTTGCGGTTTAAAAGTTGCATTTAGTCAAAGTTGGTCAATAGAATTTCATTGAAACAGAAAAACACAGAGACCCTAAAAAAACTAAAAGAAAAACACAGAGAAGGACCCTCAAAAAAAAAGGAAGGGAGGGGTCACGTGATGGATCAGACGCCCCTCTCCCACCGTCTGGTGGAGCGCGTCGAAGAAGGGACAGGTTGCGTGCTGGATCAGACGGGCGTCTGGTGGGTCGCGCGAGATCTCCTCCCCTCTCTATTTTCCTTCAACCCGCTGATCCCTCTTTCCCTTCGAATGTGCCCTTTCCCTTCGATCCCTCTTTCCCCACGATCTGGTGCCCCTTTTCTTCGTTCCTGCTCACGCATTGGAGAGGGCAGTTGGGATGAGCCTTGGCACCCGGGGGGGGGGGGGTTGGATGGTGCCGGACCCCAGGCCACGGGCGTCGCACCGGCAGGCACGGCAGAGCAGCTCTCATCTGCTCCGGCAGGAGGGAAATGATCGCGGGGGAGGGAGAGAGCTAGAGGCGGGAGGGGTGGGCGAGTAGGGGCCTGAGTCGCTCGTGGCGCTGCCACAAACGCACAGAGCGCCATTATTGCATGCCAGGCCAATGGTCACCACGCGCTCTCCCTCTCTATGCATTAGCTGAAGAAACCGACAGTGTCATGGTGTGCTTCTATGCTCATTTAGGGTATACAAAGAAGCTAGACGTTAATGGCTAAGGATAGCTGCACTATTTGGATGAATATTAGTTTCTGCGGCAAACTTTGATGCCTGATGCACTGGCCTTCCATAGGGTATTTTGTCCAGAGGTTTTGGGTAGATGGTCAGGGTAGTAAGGAGTGTCATTCTGCCAAGTTACACGACCAGGACTATTGGCTAGCTTTGGGTCGCTTCACAAATGTCTAAAATGACTAGAATTACTTTTTGGAAGATGGCATCTAAGCTACATACAACGAACTTGATTTTAGGCCATATTATGAACATACATGAGCCATATGAATTTCAGGAATAACTTGTGAACTTGAATAGCCAATGACAGGACACATATGCCATCCTCACAACAGCCGATACAGAGATAATATATTGTCAGGCATACAAGAAGGATTACAACCACAGCGACTTCGTTAACACACTGGCAGACTATAACTCTGATACGGATCGCAACAAGGATCACAGGTCATTGGCCTATCAAGGCAAACAAAATAAAACTCCAAATACAACTCTGATGCGGATCACAACAAGGATCAGCGGTCATTAGCCTATCAAGGCAACTCCAGATACAACTCCGTTAGGGATCACAACAAGGATCACCGGTCATTGCCGTATCAAGGGCAAACAAAATAAAACTCCAGATACTACCATTGTAGATGACAGTATGACAGAGCCAAAAGTACTGTACAGACCAACTTAAGCTTGGAGCACAACCTTTTTTCAGCATCTCCTTCTCAGCCTTATCAGCAACGCCTGTCGAATATTTCAAAATTAGAAGTGCATTCAAACTGTACTGAATAAGCATACAGTGTGTAAACAACAACAGGATATTGCAGTAGGAAAAGAAAAAAAGTATGCAAAAAGAATGAAGATAGTACCTTCTACATTAAAACATCTACTCGTCATCGCTGTTGACATCCATTGTGGCACCTCCTTTGTTTTCACTGCAATACTCCATACCTGTATCATCTTCTTCATCTTCGTCACCACCTTCATACACTTTTGTGGTTTTTTCTTTCATCAAATGGTCAACGACATCAGCTTCAAAAGTAATGCCTTGCTCATCATCTCTATGCAAAGGCTTCTCAGATGTAAGGTCAGAAACTGATGTTCTCCTACCCTGCTCTTCACAACACTCCTCCTCTTGATATGCAGGACCACTAAAAGGTAAACCCTCAGTTTCATTAATATTGAACATATGCCTATGGTCAAATATTTGCACAACTTGCCAATTTTTCCCATACTTCGTGTCTGGAAAATAAAAGACCTTAATAGCCTGAGTAGCCAGAATCAAAGAATCATCCTTGTACCACCAACTTCCAACATGTATTCTTTTGAAAAAACCATCATTTTTAAGTTTAGTCTTCTTTCCATCAAGTTTAGACCAGTCACATTTAAACAAAACAACTGACCTATCTTCCAAGTTATAATCTAATTGAATGATCTCTTTTAAGGTTCCATAAAAATCTATGACCTTACGATCATGTTCACCTTCGGTCATGATTCCACTATTCTGCGTCCTCTTGTTGCTATCACGGTCAACGGTGCTAAATCTAATCCCATTCACTATGCACGATGAGAATTTCCGGACTCTTCGATCAGGACCACATGCCAAGGCAAAGAGATCTTCATCTACCTCTTCGCCATCCTCATCTCGCAGCCTCATCATCTGCAACAACACACAAACACATACATTAGAATCTGTAGTGAAATTTGAGAACCAAAAATTATAACTAGATGTGAATGAAAACTAACATAGTTCCTGAACCGTGTCTGAAATTTTTGTTGAAGCTCTTTATCACTGTCCGGCAATCGTTTTCTCTTTAACTCATCTCTGAACATACTATAAATAAAACAACTTAGTCTCGAGATCACATATGCACAACACAATGCAACATATTGCAAGTTTCAGAAGTGACAACGTACTCGATATATTTCTTAGCTTGATCACAATTGTTCAACACATACCACACTATCTGGTCAAATTCTTTGTTCTCATGCACATATTCATATTCATATCCTGAAGTAAAATTAACTCCATGCCCAAAAACATCAACACCATAGCCTTCTTCATCTGAAAAACCTATATTTCTTGGTTTCCGATTAAATATTGTTTCAACATCATCCATGTACCTAGAGCAAAATGTCAAGCATTCATCTACAATATATGCCTCAGCAATCGAACCTTCTGGTCACGCCCTATTCCTCACATAGTGCTTTAAAGTATATAGTCTTCTTTCAACTAGGTACATCCACCCATATTGCACAGGACCTCGGAGCAATGCCTCTTTAGGTAAATGTACGGCAAGGTGTACCATCACATCAAAGAAAGCAGGCTGGAAAATTTTCTCAAGCTTGCACAAAATTACAGGGATTTCCTTCTTCATTTCAGCCAAGACATCCCTATTAATAGTTTTGCTGCACAGTTCCCTGAAAAACTTGCCTAACTCAGCTATTGCTTGATATATCACTGTCCAAAAATCCTCTCATGCCGGCAGGTAAGATTCTTTGCAGAAGAATGTGACAATCATGTGTTTTCAGGCCTTGTACATTGGTTCCATCAGCACTTGTGCATCTTGAGATGTTGGAAGCAAACCCATCTAGAAACTTTAACTGTCGTAAAAATTGACAAAATGCAACCACTTGTTCTTTGGATAAGGTATATCGGGGCCTAGGCATCACATATGAGCCTCCTTCCTTCCTCAACTGCAACTCCTCTTTAATATTCAAATCTTTGAGATCAATCCTAGCATTAAGTGTGTCTTTTGTTTTACCCTTCAAATTTAGAATTGTCCCAATGAGGTTTTCACATATGTTTTTCTCAATGTGCATGACATCAAGATTGTGTCTCAGCTTCAACTTTGCCCAATACTTCAAATCCCACAAACAAACCCTTCGCCCCCAAATTGGCACATGATCCTTCTAGCTGCCCAAGTCAGAACGCTTCCTTTTCGTACTTTCTTGTTGTCTCCCAGGTCTAACATTATCTAATTCTGCTTGCAACTCTTTCTCAGAGAATTTACCTGGCTCATCATTGCTTTCATGAAGACCAACAAATTCATTGTTTCTCCGCAAACGATGACCCTTTGGAAGGAAACGATAGTGACCAATATACCTAATTTTACTCCTTAGGCTGTAAGAAAGAGGGTGTTTGTCACAATGAATACATGCAAAATAGCCTCTTGTAGTACGCCCTGAAAGAGTGCTCAGAGCTGGGTAATTGTGATTGCACCATAGAACTACAGCATGAAGATCAAACATTTTTCCACTAAGAGCACCATATGTGCGCACACCCTCCCAGAGCTCAAAGTAATTCTTCTACAAGTGGTTGTAGAAAGACATCGAAGTGCTTGCCAGGTGATTTGGGACCTGGAATCAGCAGAGCCATATTGAAATTTGACTGATCCATGCATGCCCAAGGTGGAAGGTTGTATGGTATAACAAATACAGGCCACATACTATAGGTTGTGTTAAAATTTCCAAAAGGATTGAACCCATTAGTGGCAATGCCAAGCCTAATGTTTCTGGCATCTTTTGCAAATTCTGGAAAATTTTCATCAAAGTCTTTCCACGCGTCATCGTCTACTGGATGACTCAATTCCTTCTCACTGGGCTGCCTCTTTAGCTTATGCCATTGTGCTTCTTCTACACCTTTTTTGAAAGAAACATCATCCTTAGCCTAGGCACCAATGGAAAATGCCTCAACACTTTCTGCGGAATCTTCTTTCTAGCAGGGTCTTTCCACCTTGATAGGCCACAAACTGGGCAGTTGTCATGATTGGCATATTGCTTTCTAAACAGAATGCAATTATTGAAGCACACATCTATAGAATCATACCCAAGGCCTAATTCCTTTAGAAGATTCTTTGCTTCCTTATACAATTTTGGGAGTGTATTGGGTTCAGGGAATGCTTGAGCTAATAACTTCAAAATTTCAGTAAATGCACCATTCGGGATCCTATGGTATGACTTCCAGTGAAGAAGCTTTACCACAAAGGATAACCTTGAAAACTTAGTACAACCATGATAAAGCTGTCCTTTTTCCTTGTTCATCACATTCTTAAAAAAAGACTCATTCTCAGAAGGGTTTCCACCATTGCTATCATCTTGATTTTCAGTATCACTTTGAGCTTGTTCTACTACTGTGCGTAGGTCTTCAAACTAGTTAGCGCCATTTTCACCATCCTCGGTGTCATGCACATCCACAGGATGTTGAATAACATCTAAATCAAAGTCTTCTCCATGATATATCCAGCGAGTATATGTACTTTCCATGCCATATGTCAATATGTGCAAGTTCGCAACGGCCTGATGCTGGTACTTATGATTAAGGCATTTTCTACATGGGCAGAGTATTTTATCATCCTCACTGAATTTCTCTCGAACAAGGTGCATAAATTCTTTGACACCTTCTATGTACTCACGAGAAAACAATGTACCATGAATCCAATGTCTATCCATCTGCATTGCAGAAAAAGAACTAACTCAATCAAAGGTTAACCCCAGCCATCAAATTAACGTGTATAGTATGGCAAACTAAAATAAGTTCAGAATTAAGTTATATAGTTTCACACTATATTGAACATAGTTCATCAGAAGAATATTTGTTTACTGTGATAAAGTAACATACACCACTAGACTATATTTCCCTGATTATTCGACATTCAGAGCGTGTACAATAACTAGACAAATAAGTTTACAATGTATGTGAAAGAATGCTCCCTGAACAACATAATGCACATGGTTCAAGTGTCACATCCATGGTGTCATGAAAACAAGAAAAATGGAACTATAATCCCAAATGCCAACTACACTGACATGATATTTTCTGAATAAATAGAATAATATGATAAACATGGATGCAACATATAAGCTCACTGCATGCTACAACAGTTGCCATTTAAGCACCACAAGAAACAAACATAAACCAAATTACCAATTGGATAATTCACCCCAAATTCTGAAGGGGAAAATTGCAAATCACAATATTAAAAGAACAAATTCTGGAGAGAGTTTGATTCTGCCGGAGACATACCGCTAGCTCCTGGGATCCTGGCTGACGTTGATGTGGGGAGGAACGTGGGAGTGTCTGGTGCAGCAACTGCAAGCAGCGGCTGGCTCGTCGGTGTGACAATGTTGGACAACGGCGGCTGGCTCGTTGGCACGGCAATGGCGGGCGGCGGCTGGCACGTTGGCGTGGCAAGGGCGGGTGGCGGCGAGACAGGAGGCCGACGGGATCCAGAAGATGGCCTTGACGGACCACCCTGGCGGATCTATTCAGCCTCTCCCGGGCATTTGTCGGTGCGGCAATGGTGGGTGGCGGCGGCTGGCACGTTGGCGCGGCAAGGGCGGGCGGCGGCGAGGCGGGAGGCCGACCGGATCCAGAAGATGGCCGAGATGGACCACCTCGCCAAATCTAACCAGACCCCCCCGGGCAGTCGTAAACGTCACTGCCAGCGGCGACCATCGACGGGAGCAGGAGGATAAGTCTCCACTATTTTTTTTGATGGGAAGCAACTTAATCGAAAATATACTGTCATGTGGGGCATACAATGGCACCCACATATCCTCACAGTTTTTTTTTAGCAAAACACATCCTGACTGGTTGGTCCGACCGACATGTGGGCCAAAGAAGGGGCATGCACACCACATCAGCAGGAGCAAAATCCATGACGGTCTCGATGGTGTGTATTAAAAAAAATGCTAGGCCCGACTAAGCCCATTTGGTCGATCGGTGACAGTTTCCGTGACGATAGCCCGATGTCCATCATCAAGGCGCAACTGTTTCGGGCCCAATTGGTCTTACAAATCGGTTAAGGTATTTGTGACGGGCGTGGGCCAGTCATCATAATCGATGATGAATAGTTGCAATGTCACAGGAAACCCATCATGCATTAACAAGTTTCTTGTAGTGGCTATAGAATGGTAATTGATTTTAGAAAATTAAATAAAGCAACTAGAAAAGATCATTACCCTCTGCCTTTTATTGATAAAATGCTAGAAAGGCTATCTACGCACAAACCCTTTTGTTTTCTTGATGGATATTCTGGTTTTTTTCAAATACCTGTTTCACAACCTGATCAAGAGAAAACCACCTTTACTTGTCCTTTTGGAATTGATGCTTATAGACGTATGCCTTTTGGTTTATGCAATACACCTGCTACCTTTCAAAGACGTATGACTGCTATATTCTCTGACTTGTGTGAAAAGATTGTTGAGGTTTTCATGGATGGTTTTTCCATTTACGGTACTTCTTTTGATGATTGCTTAAGCAACCTTGATCGAGTTCTACAGAGATGTGAGCAAACTAATCTTTTCTTGAATTGGGAGAAGTGCCACTTTATGGTTAATGAAGGTATTGTCTTGGGACACAAAATTTCTGAACGAGGTATTGAGGTGTTTAAAGCTAAAGTTGATGCAATTGAGAAAATGCCATGTCCCGGAGATACTAAAGGTATTCGTAGTTTCCTCGGTCTTGCTGGTTTCAATAGGAGATTTATTAAAGACTTCTCTAAAATTTCTAGGCCTCTTACAAATCTTTTACAAAAGGATGTTCCATTTGTTTTTGATGATGATTGTGTAGAAGCTTTTGAAACACTTAAGAAAGCCTTAATTTCTGCACCTATTGTTCAACCACCTGATTGGAACTTGCCTTTTGAAATTATGCGTGATGCCAGTGATTATGTTGTTGGTGTTGTTCTAGGACAAAGAGTTCATAAGAAATTAAATGTTATTCATTATGCTAGCAAAACTCTAGACATTGCCCTACGTAATTATGCTACTACTGAAAAAGAATTCTTAGCAGTTGTGTTTGCTTGTGATAAATTCAGATCTTACATTGTTGATTCTAAAGTGATTGTTCACACTGATCATGCTGCTATTGGATATACTCTTGATGATCTTAAGAGCATTAGTCCCACTCTCTGTCAGCACAAAATTAATATGGAACCTGATGCTAAACCCGTTGTTGATCACCAATGACGGTTGAATCCTAAGATGAAAGAAGTGGTAAGAACTGAAATATTAAAGCTTCAGGAAGCAGGTATAATCTATCCCATAGCTGATAGTAGTTGGGAAAGTCCTGTTCATTGTGTCCCTAAGAAATGAGGTATTACTGTTGTTCCTAATGAAAAGAATGAACTCATTCCACAAAGAATTGTCACTAGTTATAGAATGGTAATTGATTTTAGAAAATTAAATAAAGCAACTAGAAAAGATCATTACCACCTGCCTTTTATTTATCAAATGCTAGAAAGGCTATCTACGCACACACACACTTTTGTTTTCTTCAGGGATATTCCGGTTTTTCTCAAATACCTGTTTCACAACCTGATCAAGAGAAAACCACCTTTACTTGTCCTTTTGGAACTTATGCTTATAGACGTATGCCTTTTGGTTTATGCAATGCACCTTCTACCTTTCAAAGATGTATGATTGCTATATTCTCTGACTTGTGTGAAAAGATTGTTGAGGTTTTCATGGATGATTTTTCTGTTTACGAAACTTCTTTTGATGATTGCTTAAGCAACCTTGATCGAGTTCTGCAGAGATGTGAGCAAACTAATCTTGTCTTGAGTTGGGAGAAGTGCCACTTTATGATTAATGAAGGTATTGTCTTAGGACACAAAATTTCTGAATGAGGTATTGAGGTGGATAAAGCTAAAGTTGATGCAATTGAGAAAATGCCATGTCCCGGAGATACTAAAGGTATTCGTAGTTTCCTCGGTCATGCTGGTTTCTATAGGAGATTTATTAAAGACTTCTATAAAATTTCTAGGTCTCTTACAAATCTTTTACAAAAGGATGTTCCATTTGTTTTTTATGATGATTGTGTAGAAGCTTTTGAAACACTTAAGAAAGCCTTAATTTCTGCACCTATTGTTCAACCACCTGATTGGAACTTTCCTTTTGAAATTATGTGTGATGCTAGTGATTATTTTGTTGGTGTTGTTCTAGGACAAAGAGTTGATAAGAAATTAAATGTTATTCATTATGCTTGCAAAAATCTAGCCTGTGCCCAACGAAATTATGCTACTACTGAAAAAGAATTCTTAGAAGTTGTGTTGTCTTGTGATAAATTCAGATCTTACATTGTTGATTCCAAAGTGATTGTTCACACTAATCATGCTGCTATTAAATACCTTGTGGAAAAGAAAGATGCTAAGCCTAGGCTGATAAGATGGGTTCTCTTGCTACAAGAATTTGACTTGCATATCATTGATAGAAAAGGAGCTGAGAACCCCGTAGCTGATAACTTGTCTAGGTTAGAAAATATTCTTGATGACCCACAACCTATTAATGATAGTTTTCCTGATGATTAATTAGCTGCAATAAATGTCTCTCATAACACACCTTGGTATGCTGATTATGCTAATTATATTGTTGCTAAATATATACCACCTAGTTTCACTTACCAACAAAAGAAAAGATTCTTCTACGATTTAAGACATTACTTTTGGGATGACCCACATCTTTATAAAGAAGGAGTAGATGGTATTATTAGACATTGTGTACCTGAGCATGAACAGGGACAAATCCTATGAAAATGTCACTCCGAAGCTTATGGAGGGCATCTTGCGGGAGACAGAACTGCTCACAAGGTATTGGAATCTGGTTTTTATTGGCCTACTCTCTTCAAGGAAGCTCGTAAGTTTGTTTTATCTTGTGATGAATGTCAAAGAATTGGTAATATTGGTAAGCGTCAGGAAATGCCTATGGATTATTCACTTGCTGTTGAACCATTTGATGTTTGGGGTTTCAATTACATGGGACCTTTTCCTTCCTCAAATGGGTATACACATATTTTAGTTGCTGTTGATTATGTTACTAAGTTGGTAGAAGCTATTCCAACTAGTAGTGCTGAACACAACACCTCTATTAAAATGCTTAAGGAAGTTATTTTCCCCAGGTTTGGAGTCCCTAGATATTTAATGACTGATGGTGGTTCACATTTTATTCATGGTGCTTTCCATAAAATGCTTGCTAAGTATGATGTTAACCATAGAGTTGCATCCCCCTATCATCCTCAGTCTAGTGGTCAAGTTCAACATAGCAATAGAAAAATAAAAATAATTTTACAAAAAACTGTCAACAGGTCCCAAAAGAATTGGTCTAAGAAATTAGACGATGAACGTTGGGCTTACAGAACAGCATATAAAAATCCCATCGGTATGTCTCCTTATAAAATGGTTTATGGAAAAGCTTGTCATTTGCCTCTTGAGTTAGAACATAAAGCATATTGGGCAATTAAAGAACTCAACTATGATTTCAAACATGCCGGTGAAAAGAAGTTATTTGATATTAATTCATTAGATGAATGGAGAACCCAAGCCTATGAAAATGCCAAGTTATTTAAAGAAAAAGTTAAAAAATGGCATGATAAAAGAATCCAAAAGCGTGAGTTCAAAGTTGGAGAATATGTTCTTTTGTACAACTCTCGTTTCAGGTTTTTTGCACGGAAACTTCTCTCCAAATGGGAAGGACCCTATGTTATCGAGGAGGTTTATTGATCTGGATGCATCAAAATAAATAATGCTGAGGGTACTAACCCGAAGGTTGTCAATGGGTAAAGAATAAAACATTATATCTCAGGTACGCCCATTAATGTTGAAAGCAATATTATCCAAACTATGACACCGGAAGAACACATAAAAGAAACCTTCCGGCACACTCCAGCATAACTAAAAAAGAGGAGGTACGTGATAGGTAAGTAAACGGACTCGAAAAAATCCGCAAAAATATTTTTTTGTCAGTTTTGGAATATATCAAAAATTAGGAAAATAAGAAACATCCAGGAAGGCAACCCTGGTGGGCACAAGACACCAGGGTGCGCTAGGGCCCCCTGGCGCGCCCAGGTGGGTTGTGCCCCCCTTGGTTACCTTCCGTACTCCGTTTTGCTCCCGTTTGCTTGTTTCCCAAGATAAAAAATCTTTATATACCCCCCAAACCTATTAACCACCGCATTGTGGAGAAATCCTCTGTTCTTCTTTATTGCTGCTTTTCTGACATATCTAGATCACCATGGCCACCTCGAGCTCCTCCAAGGACAAGTTCTTCGAGAACGTCATCAACCCGTACTTGCGGGAGGTGATGCAGCACCCTCAAGCCATCGAGATGCGTGAGGGGGTGCTCCACATCCGAGACGTCCAGGGCCCCAAGAGGATGGGTACCGTGGAGGCCAGACTCGAGGCCATGGAGCAGGAGGTCTTCAAGTGCAAGGGGATGGTGGAGCGCGGACTCAGTGCCAATCACCTCATGATTACGGAACTCAGTCGTGATCTCAAGGTGGATGGGCAATCCATGAAGGACGTTGTCTTCACCTTCAACGAGCAAATCAATTTTCTCCAAAGCCAGATCTATGATCTCCAAAACCAAGTCTTTGAATATGAGGCAAGGTTTAAAGGTATGAGTTTGGCTGCCAGCTGCAGGACCCGCGAGACTCACTCCTCCTCTTATGATGGTGAGCCCTTGCCATGGAAACCTGAAGATAAGATCGCGACTACATCATCACCACCACCTTCTTCATCACCAAAGGAGACTTGAGAATCGGGTATGGGCACTCCCCTTGGCTTGTGCCAAGCTTGGGGGAGGTGCCCCAGTATCGTATGACCTCCATTATCTTTTGCCTTTACTTAACTTAGTTCGATCCCTAGTTATTTTTTGACTTAGTTGAATAAAAGTTTAGTTCGATCCTTTCTTTTCAAATGCTTGCTTAGTGATCTATCTTTGTAATCGTGTGCGAGATATATAACAAAGGTTAGTTCAGGTTTTGTTTTCTTTACTTTCATGTTCAATAAAAAGAAAGGAAATAAATGAAAATATCATATGCTAATCTTATGGTAGGTAATGACATCACATAAGGAAAAAATATAAGTGGTAAAATTTGTTGGAGATTGACAAAATAGCATTGGTCAATGATGCAATTCATGAAAGAATTAATAAGGGAAGAGAAGATTCACATGCAAATACACTATCTTGGACATCTTTTATGATTGTGAGCCCCCATCAAAATATTATATGCCAAAATTGTTGAAGTTGGACAAGGAAGACAACGTAATGATTTATGTTTGTTCATATTCACATAGAAGTTATATTGTCATAGATCCTTTAACATGTGGTGCTTGCCCCCGATCTTTGCTAGCCAAAAATTCTGCACTGAGTAGAGATACTACTTGTGCATCCAAAACCCTTAAACCAAATCTTGCTTTGAGAGTCCACTATACCTACCTATGGATTGAGTAAGATCCTTCTAGTAAGTTGT
Organism: Thinopyrum elongatum; assembly: GCA_011799875.1. Classification (NCBI taxonomy): domain Eukaryota; kingdom Viridiplantae; phylum Streptophyta; class Magnoliopsida; order Poales; family Poaceae; genus Thinopyrum; species Thinopyrum elongatum. Next base: position 80,975,044 of record CM022303.1, read on the forward strand.
CATTAGTGCAATAAGGCAATAAAAATTGCTTCTAAATGTGTTGGATCATTTAGTGTAAGAGAAAATTGAGCGTTGTACGAACTTGTGATGGCAAAGAATAAAAGCGACACACTGCATAATAAAGGTTGCTATGATAAGGGACAATACAACATGACGTTCTTTTGCACTAAGGGATTTGGCATACAAACAAATAAGCGCATGGCAACCTCTGCTTCCCTCTGTGAAGGGCCTACCTTTTACCTTTATGTATTTACTTTTATGCAAGAGTCAAAGTATTTCTCTCTATTCCTTTTTATTTTCTCTTTTGGCAAGAACCATGTGGTGAGGAAAGATGTAGGCACATAGATCCAGTTGGATATGGCTGGGCATAAGTTACTATTGTTGACATCACCCTTGAGGTGAGTGATGTTTGCCTGAACTACGCCGTTATTTTCCCAATGAGGAAGGGATGATGAAGCACAACAACGGTAGGTATTTCCCTCAGTGATGAGACCAAGGTTATCAAACCAGTAGGAGTACCAAGCAACACTACGTAAACAGCACCTGCACACAAAGAACAAATACTTGCAACCCAACGTTCTAAAGGGGTTGTCAATCCCTTTCGGGTAACGGCGCCAGAAATTGGCAAACGGACGTGAGATAGTTGTAATAGATTGATAGATTCAAATAAAAGCAAATAAAATCCAGCAAGTTATTTTTTGGTTTTTGGAAATATAGATCTAAAAATAAAAGTGGCAAATAAATAAAAAGGCAAATAGCAAAATAGATCTAAAAATATATGTTGGGAAAAGACACCCGGGGGCCGTAGATTTCACTAGTGGCTTCTCTCGAGAAAAATAGCATAGGGTGGGTAAACAAATTACTGTTGGGCAATTGATAGAACTTCAAATAATTATGACGATATCCAGGCAATGATCATTATATTGGCATCACGTCCAAGATTACTAGACCGACTCCTGCCTGCATCTACTACTATTACTCCACACATCGACCGCTATCGAGCATGCATCTAGTGTATTAAGTTCATGGAGAAATGGAGTAATGCAATAAGAACGATGACATGATGTAGACAAGATCTATTTATGTAGAAATAGACCCCATCTTGTTATCCTTAATAGACCTCCCCTAGGGTTTCTGTAATATTGGGGTATTTATAGAGAAAAGAGACGGTGCGGGAGGCGACCGAGGTGGGCACAACCCACGTGGGCGCGCCTGGGGGCCCAGGCGCGCCCTGGTGGGTTGTGCTCCCGTCGGAGCCCCCCTCAGGTACTTTCTTGGCCCAACTTGTGTCTTCTGGTCCAGAAAAAATCACCAAAAAGTTTTGCTGCGTTTGGACTCCGTTTGGTATTGATTTCCTGCGAAGTAAAAAACAAGCAAAAAACAGCAACTGGCACTGGGCACTATGTCAATAGAAGTCCCAAAAAATGAAATAAAGTTGCTATAAAATGATTGTAAAACATCCAAGAATGATAATATAATAGCATGGAACAATAAAAAAATATAGATACATTGGAGACGTATCAGCATCCCCAAGCTTAATTCCTACTCGTCCTGGAGTAGGTAAATGATAAAAACAGAATTTTTGATGTGGAATGCTGCCTAACATGTTCATCACATATTCTTTTCTTTGTAGAATGGACATTTGGACTTTTATACGATTGAAAGCAATAGTCTAGTTTTGACATGAAGATTTCAATACTCAAGCATATCAACAGCAACCATGTCTTTCAAAATATCAACACTAAAGCAAGTTATCCCTAGCCCATTATGCTCAATCATTGATCCATTCATGAAACACAATTGCATATTAGCTACACCCAATGCTCAAGTACGATCATAGTGCCCCTTAGTTGGTGCTTTATAAGAGAAGATGGAGACTCAAAATAAAACAAAAATTTCATAAAGTAAAAGAAAGGCCCTTCGCATAGGGAAGTAGGGATTTGTAGAGGTGCCAGAGCTCAAAGTGAAAAAAGTAGAGATATAACATTTTGATATCTACATAAATAGATCTTGTCTACATCATGTCATCGTTCTTATTGCATTACTCCATTTCTCCATGAACTTAATACACTAGATGCATGCTGGATAGCGGTCGATGTGTGGAGTAATAGTAGTAGATGCAGGCAGGAGTCGGTCTACTAATCTTGGATGTGATGCCTATATAATGTTCATTGCCTGGATATCGTCATAATTATTTGAAGTTCTATCAATTGCCCAACAATAATTTGTTTACCCACCGTATGCTATTTTTCTCGAGAGAAGCCACTAGTGAAATTTACGGCCCCCGGGTCTATTTTCCCATCATATACTTTTAGATCTATTTTGCTATTTTCCTTTTTATTTATTTTCCACTATTATTTTTAGATGTATATTATCAAAAACCTGAAAATAGCTCACTAAATTTTATTTGCTTTTATTTGCATCTATCAATCTGTTACAACTTTCACAGGTCCGTTTGCTAATTTTTGGCGCCGTTACCCGAAAGAGTTTGACAACCCCTTTAACACGTCGGGTTGCAAGTACTTGTTCTTTGTGTGCAGGTGTTGTTTACGTAGTGTTGCTTGGTTCTCCTACTGGTTCGATAACCTTGGTCTCATCACTGAGGGAAATACCTACCGTTGCTGTGCTGCATCATCCCTTCCTCTTTGGGGAAATACCGACGTAGTTCAAGAAAACATCAAAAGTAATTTCTGGCGCCGTTGCCGGGGAGGCATCATCAACTACCAGGTTCCTAAGCACAAATCTCATGTCCTTGCAATTTACATTATTTGCCATTTGCCTCTCATTTTCCTCTCCCCCACTTCACAAAAATTCGCCGTTTTTTCGCCCTCTTTTTCATTCGCCGTTTTCTCGTCGGATCTGTTTATGTGTGTGATCTTGCTGGTTCACCTTGTCACTATGGCTAGTACGACTACTCCTCCTTTGTCTCCGGATTTTGAAGTTCTATACTTCAAGCAGAGACAAGGAGAAAATTTGAAAGATGCTTGGTATAGGCTAATGGAATCTTATCGCATTAGCAACCTAAAAGTGGATGCAAAGATTTTGCGTCGAAATTTTTTATATAGGATTAGCCTTGCATCATAGGCAACTTCTGGATTTTGCCGCTAAAAGAAATTTTATCAAACTTGATGCTAATACTACTTATGAGATCTTAGAGGGGATCTTGGGAATTCCACCCACCAAGAAGGGGATCTCTTTTACTCAAGAAGGGGTTCAAATCTTAGACAAGTTGGGTGATTTGCATAAACATATGGTCGAGTTACAAAAATATAATGAACCCCTCAATCATATTAGTGGGAACCTCAATCGAATGAATACTTTGATTACTCTTTGCAATAAGCGGTTGGATATCTTGAGATCTCAAGATGGTCTCTTTTCCTGAGAATTTAGGGAAGCGCAAAGAGCCTCCCGGGTTTGATAAAGCCCTTACAAAATTTGGTAAAACTACAAATGACAACACTTAGATCTGTGCATTATGCCTAGCTAAGTGCGTAAAACGATAGCGCTTGTTGGGAGGCAACCCAATGAATAAAATTTATATTCGTCTTTTTCTTTCTCTTCTTGAGTGTTTGCACAATTATGCTACTGTTATGATTGTGTTTTTTGTGTTTTAATTAGTGTTTGTGCCAAGTAAAGCCTTTAGGATAGCTTTGGTGATAGTTGATTTGATCTAGTTGGAAAACAGAAACTTTTGCGTCCAGTAACACAATTTTGAAACTTCACAGAAGGGACAAAAAATTCTGAATGTTTTACACAAGATTTATCTACAAATAGCCTCTATTTTCCTAATTTTTCAGAAGTTTTGGACTTACAGAAGTATGAGAACAATTCACATCTTTAGAGACTGTTCTGTTTTTGACAGATTCTGTTTTCTTTGCATTATGTGCTTATTTTGATGAATCTATGGTTTGTATTGGAGGTTATAAGCCATGGTAAAGTTAGAATACAGTAGATATAATGCAAGAACAAAATTTGAATGGGTTTTCTACAGTACTTAAAGTAAAGATTGGTTTTCTTATACTAACGGATCTCACGAAGATTTTGTTGAGTTTTGTGTGATTGAAGTTTTCAAGTTTTGGGTGAGATTACGATGGATGAAGGAATAAGGAGTAAGAAGAGCCTAAGCTTGGGGATTCCCCATGGCACCCCAATCCATTATCCAAAGAGAAGCAAGCAACTAAGCTTGGGGATGCCCGAGTGGCATGTCCTCTTTCTTCTAACGACCATCGGTATTTTACTTGGAGCTATATTTTTATTCGTCACATATCATGAGTTTTGCTTGGAGCGTCTTGTATGATATGAGTCTTTGATTGTTTTGCTTTTTATTTTTAGTCATGAATCCTTGTTGGACACACCTATTTGAGAGAGCCAAAATTATGCTATGACTTGTTAGAATTGCTCTCTATGCTTCACTTAAATCTTTATGAGCTATGGAATTGCTCTAGTGCTTCACTTATATCTTTTTTAGCACGGTGTGCTTTAGTATTTTTGAAGAAATGCTCTCATGCTTCACTTAGATTTATTTGAGAGTTAGTAATTTTTTTAGAAATTCTCTCTTGCTTCACTTAAATTATTTTGAGCGAAGAAAATTTTATGCTCACGTTCTTCACTTAGTTTTGTTTGAGCTATCAAAAGCAACAAATGAAATTAGTCCCAAAGTGATAGATATTCAAGAGGGATATAATAAAAACTTTCATGAAGATCATTGGACAAAATAAACTTGATTCCTTGTGATAGTTCTGCGATATGTTGATATAATATGTGAGTCATGTTGATGAGTAATTATGCTTTAGGAAGAATATTGGTGTTAAGGTTTGTGATTCCCTATGCAAGCACGAAAGTCAATAGTTATGCAATGAAATTACATCCTACTTGTGGTGCATTATTCGGTGTTAGTTATGCTTAATGCTCGCTTATGAGATTTTTCGTTTCTTGGTTTGATGCTTCTCAATCTTTTGCTAGCCTTCATTTGCACTAAGTATGATCACTACTTGTGCATCCAAAATCCTTAAACCAGTTTTGCGATATGAGTCTACTATACCTACCTATATGCGGTATTTCCGTGCCGTTCTAAGAAAATTTGTATGTGTCATCTCTAATTTCAAAATAAATTTCTCTTTTGGGTGCTCGTACCGCTCATGAAACGGTAGGGGGTGGCTGATATTTTTCCATGCTAGATGTGTTGTTCTCAAGATGAGTGTTTATTCACTTGTCATTGCACGAGAGTACAGCAAAGGTATTAGGGATGACCAGTGTTGTCAAATAATAAATTCCTTGGAAAGTGTTGGTATAGACGGCACCCATGGATTCGGTTAGCCGTGGAATGTGAAAGTATGGTGGAAAAAGGAATAAACTTTATTTTCTGTTTCGGAACCGCCTATGATATATCTAGCATGGAAAGTATTGGCAACTACTCGATCGTTTTCGTTGACAGGAAAAGCATGCCACCCAAAATGTTTTATCTCTGCTTTTTTCGCTTTGAGCTCTGGCACCTCTACAAATCCCAACTTCCCTCTGCGAAGGGCCTTGCTTTTACTTTATGCAATTTTTATTTTATTTTGAGTCTCCATCTTCTCTTATAAAGCACCAACTAAGGGGCACTATGATCGTACTAGAGCATTGGGTGTAGCTAATATGCGAGTGTGTTTCATGAATGGATCAATGATTGAGCATAATGGGCTAGGGATACCTTGCTTTAGTGTTGATATTTTGAAAGACATGGTTGCTTGTTGATATGCTTGAGTATTGAAATCTTCATGTCAAAACTAGACTATTGCTTTGAATCATATAAAAGTCGAAATGTCCGTGCTACAATGAAAAAAATATGTGATGAACATGTTACGCAGCATTCCACATCCAAAATTATGTTTTTATCATTTACCTACTCGAGGACGAGCAGGAATTAAGCTTGGGGATGATGATACGTCTCCAACGCATATATAATTTTTGATTGTTCCATGCTGTTATATTATTATTCTTGGATCTTTTACAATCATTTTATAGCAACTTTATATCATTTTTTTGGGACTAACCTATTGACATAGTGCCCAGTGCCAGTTGCTGTTTTTTGCTTGTTTTTTACTTCGCAGGAAATCAATACCAAACAGAGTCCAAACGCAGCAAAACTTGTTGGTGTTTTTTGTGGACCATAAGACACAAGTTGGGCCAAGAAAGTACCTGAGGGGTCCTCCGAGACGGGCACAACCCACCAGGGTGCGCCTGGGGGCCCAGGCGCGCAGAGGTGGGTTGTGCCCCCCAGGCGCGCTGAGGTGGGTTGTGCCCACCTCGGCCGCCTCCCGCACCTCCTCTTTACTCTATAAATACCGCAATATTCTAGAAACCCTAGGGGAGTCGACGAAAATCAATTCCAGCCGCCGCAAGTTCCAGAAACTACAGATCCAATCTAGACACCATCACGGAGGGGTTCATCATCCTCATTGGTGCATCTCCGATGATGCATGAGTAGTTCATTGTAGACCTACGGGTCCGTAGGTAGTAGCTAGATGGCTTCCGCTCTCTCTTTTGATTCTCAATACAATGGTCTCATGGATAAAACCGGATCCGTAGGTAGTAGCTAGATGGTCTCTTTTTGCAGTGTGTTTGTTGGGTTTCGATGAACTTTGAGTTTATGATCAGATCTATGTTTTTATCCATGAAAGTTATTTGAGTCTTTTGATCTCTTATATGCATGATTACTTATAGCCTCGTATTTCTTCTTTGAATCTTTGGTTTAGTTGGGCCAACTAGATCGATTTTTCTTGCCATGGGAAGAGGTGCTTTGTGATGGGTTCGATCTTATGGTGCTTGATCCCAGTGACAGAAGGGGAACCGACACGTATGTATCGTTGCTATTAAGGATAACAAGATGGGGTCTATTTCTACATAAATAGATCTTGTCTACATCATGTCATCGTTCTTATTGTATTACTCCGTTTCTCCATGAACTTAATACACTAGATGCATGCTGGATAGCAGTCGATGTGTGGAGTAATAGTAGTAGATGCATGCAGAAGTCGGTCTACTAATCTTGGATGTGATGCCTATATAATGATCATTGCCTGGATATCGTCATAATTATTTGAAGTTCTATCAATTGCCCAACAGTAATTTGCTTACCCACCGTATGCTATTTTTCTTGAGACAAGCCACTAGTGAAATCTATGGCCCCGGGTCTATTTTCCCATCATATACTTTCAGATCTATTTTGGTATTTGCCTTTTTATTTATTTGCCACTTTTATTTTCAGATCTATATTATCAAAAACCCAAAAATACCTCACTGAATTTTATTTGCTTTTATTTGCATCTATCAATCTATTACAACTTTCTCACGTCCGTTTGCCTATTTTTGGCGCCGTTACCCGAAAGGGATTGACAACCCCTTTAACATGTCGGGTTGCAAGTATTTGTTCTTTGTGTGCAGGTGCTGTTTACGTAGTGTTGCTTGGTTCTCCTACTGGTTCGATAACCTTGGTCTCATCACTGAGGGAATACCTACCGTTGCTGTGCTGCATCATCCCTTCCTCTTTGGGGAAATACCGACGTAGTTCAAGCAAACATCATTCATGAGAAGTCATATGATTGAAGTTATATGATAAAAGTTCTATGATAAAGTTTTATGTTAAAGTTTGTTGTTGTTATAATAATATACATAATGCTTCTTTGTCTGTATTTTGTTTTTATAGACACCTCTCCCTCTAAGCATGTGGACATGTTTTTTTATTTCGGTTTTCGCTTGAGGACAAGCGAGGTCTAAGCTTGCGGGAGTTGATACGTCCATTTTGCATCATGTTTTTCTAGTGTTATTTATATTGTTTTTATGCATAATAATGCTTTTTGGAGTAATTCTAATGCCTTTTCTCTCATAATATGCAAGGTTCACACAAAGAGGGAGAATACCGGCTGCTGGAATTCTGGACCTGAAAATGCTATGTCAGGCCACCTATTCTGCACAACTCCAAATGAGCTGAAATTTCACAGAGAATTTTTATGGAATATATAAGAATTATTGCTGCAAATAACTACCAGAGAGGGCCCACCAGGTGGGCACAACCCACCAGGCGCGCCAGGGACCCCAGGCGCGCCCTGATGGGTTGTGCCCTCCTCGGACCACCTCTGGTGCCCATCTTCTACTTATAGGTCATTTTGACCTAGAAAAAAATCAAGGGGGGACTTTCGGGGTGAAGCGCCACCGCCTCGAGGCTGAACTTGGGCAGGAGCACTTTTGCCCTCCGGCGGGGCGATTCCGCCGGGGGAACTTCCCTCCCGGAGGGAGAAATCGTCATCATCATCATCACCAACAACTCTTCCATCTTGGAGAGGGCAATCTCCATCAACATCTTCAACAGCACGATCTCCTCTCAAACCCTAGTTCATCTCTTGTGTTCAATTTTTGTACCGGAACCTTAGATTGGTGCTTGTGGGTGACTAGTAGTGTTGATTACATCTTGTAGTTGATTAATATATGGTTTATTTAGTGGAAGATTATATGTTCAGATCCATTATGCTATTTAATATCCCTCTGATCTTGAGCATGATTATCATTTGTGAGTAGTTACTTTTGTTCTTGAGGTCACGGGAGAATTCTTGTTGCAAGTAATCATGTGAACTTGATATGTGTTCCATATTTTGATGGTACGTATGTTGTGATTCCCTTAGTGGTGTCATGTGAACGTCGACTACATGGCACTTCACCTTATTAGGGCCTAAGGGAATGCATTGTGGAGTATTTATTAGATGATGGGTTGCAAGAGTGACAGAAGCTTAAACCCTAGTTTATGCGCTACTTCGTAAGGGATTGATTTGGATGCAAAAGTTTAATGCTATGGTTAGATTTTATCTTAATACTTTTCTCGCAGTTGCTGATGCTTGCGAGGGGGTTAATCATAAGTAGGAGGTTTGTTCAAGTAAGAACAACATCTAAGCACCGGTCCACCCACATATCAAATTATCAAAGTAGCGAACACAAATCAAACCAACATGATGAAAGTGACTAGATGAAATTCCGGTGTACCCTCAAGAACATTTTTCTTATCATAAGAGACCGTTTTGGCCTGTCCTTTGCCTCAAAAGGATTGGGCTACCTTGCTTCACTTTTGTTACCGTTACCGTTACTTGCTCATTACAAATTATCTTGCTATCAAACAACTCGTTACTTATAATTTCAGCGCCTGCAGAGAATACCTTGCTGAAAACCACTTGTCATTTCCTTCTGCTCCTCGTTGGGTTCGACACTCTTACTTATCGAAAGGACTATGATTGTGTAGGGTAACGTAGCAGAAAACGAAAATTTTCCGACCTACGCACCAGCCCAGGACCACTATGGAGACTGCATACAAGGTTTTATCATTTTCGTTACCGACTCGTAGCGCAGCGGAAGTAAAGTCGATGACGATCGGCGGTGCTGATCCCCGCAGCTAGGATTTACAACCTCCCAACCGCGAGGATGTATACCCTCGTCTTCCCTTCGGACAGCCCTCCGGGAGGCGGTCGAACAGTCCCCCGGACGATGTCGCGGACAGCCCTTCGGGAGGACCTTCGAAACTCGAACGGTCACTCGGACAGCCCTTCGGGAGGACTCACAGAACTCGGACCGTCACTTGGACAGCCCTTCGGGAGGCACTCTCGAACAGCCCCTCGGGCACTAAGATCGAAACTACGACCTCTCTACAGAGTTGCACACATACGGTGTCAGCTATCCGGCAGGGCTTCGCCGTCCAGAACTAGTTCCTGCCGGAACCCAGACAGCCTTTCGGCTCTACGAAACTCTTTTCGTGGGAGGGAGAGAGAAGCCAGATAACATCTTGGCATGTGTATGAGATCAAGGGATGAGCAAATGGCTGCCAAGATCACTCCTATATATAGGCAAGCCAAGGGGCAAAATTGTCACACAAAAACCCCAAAGTGCCCTTGGAATATCCCTTTCCAAAAGGGAATATGCCATATGGGAGTGCCATGTGGAGCACCATGGTGCTCCACCTCCTTGGCCGGCCACCCTTGGGGGGGGGACCCCCCCATGAGGTGCCATGCCCTCCTTCCCCTTCTAGAAGGCCCTTTTGGAATTTCCAAAAAGGTGCTTTCCATAAAAATTCCCAAAAAGCACTTTCACTATTCATGACGACATTTTTCAGCGTCCGTTCGAACTGAAAATATTTATGTGGGCTTAGAACAATTCCAGTACCCACTAAAATAATTTTCAACGCGTTCTGGAACAATTCCAGATTAGTGATTTTCATCTGCGAAAAGCATCTGAAGCGGTTCCGGCAGCTCCGAAACATTTCCGGTTTTTCTTCCAGAAAATTCCCAGAAGTTTCCAGAATGATTCTGGCACCCTCCAAGAATTATCAGGCATGTGCCGAAACCATTTTGACTTAATGGTATCCTCTGAAACAACTTTTCAGTTTCACCGGAACTCATCCGGTGACCTCTCTCTGCGGAACTTTTCCGCTGTCCGAAACTTTTCGGTGTTCGAAACTTTTTCGGTGATTTTCTCTCAGACTCCCTATCTAGTATTCAGCAGATAGATGACCCTTAAGCGTGTGACCCTATAGGTTCGGTGAAGTATAGACATGACCTGGAACCCCTTCCGATCAATGATCAACATCGGAGCCGTGGACACCCATATTGACCCCTATACCCACACGAATGAATATTCGAGTGAACCTCCAGTTGCCGTGTGCTATTCCTGTTGCTTCGCGATATGTTACAAATACCCGAGGTGAGACATGTTGGCATTCCCGTGGATCAACAACTTGTCCACTATGCTAGTTACCTCGTTACCGGTATTGTTCTCTTTTCTCGTTACCGTGTTCCGGCATCCCCGTGATCAAATCACAAAGTGTCTGGCCAGACGATGATGGATACCGTAACACCGAGAGGGCCCAGAGATATCTCTCCATCGTCGGAGGAGCAAATCCCAATCTTGAGCTATCAAGTTACTTGACATACTTTCCCATGAACCCGTAAGCCGCCGTAATAGCCATCCAGTTACGAATGACGTTTAACAAACCCCAAAGTTCATGAATCAAGCATGAAGAAACTCGATACTCTCATGGTCTGAGGAATCATGCAAACATTAACCATCTCTGTGTTATTAACCATAAACTTGTGACGAATGTATCTCATAGCATAACATCAATTCGGGTCGATTCAACACAAATGTTCTGCTAACATTGTGCCCTCAAAGTTGCTGGCATAGACATGCCCATGATCAGGAAAACAGAACCATCATGCAACACTTGAGCTAGTCTTAGAGGCTAGACTAGGAATACATTTTACCGTTTATTATTCCACACATGCATATGAGTCTTCCTCTGAGCCTCGTTTTATTTGCAGACTCGAGAACCATAGCAGTTATAGCATGGAACATAAACCTAATTATGAACACGGAGATAAATAATAACATTTATTATTGCCTCTAGGGCATATCTCCTACAGACTCCCACTTGCACTAGAGTTAATAATCTAGTTAATGCTAATGCACTTTACACCTGTGGCACACCGGTGTAAATATGCTTCGCTTGTGGTATAGCCTGATGTCCAACGAATCTGACGACTTCAGATCTGTGTGTATCTTTGCATATCCTCACGTTTTCACGCTTTCACAAAATTCGTATTTTGTGTGGACTTGGCTTGGTATGTATGCGAATCACAGGTCGAACATGGATTCCTCAGACTGAGTTATGGAGCAACTACTTGCAGTAGTGTCCCATTGACAAAAGCCATCTTGGAACCATACTAAGTTCATGAATGAACTATATGATTCAACATCTTCTTTGTCGCTTTAAAAGCGGCAACATACTTCGCCCCTGTTATAGAATTCGCCACAGTAACTTGTTTGGAACAATTTCCAACTACCGTGCCACCATATTGTGTATTGCACAAAACCCTTAACTTAAATCAAAAATCGCTTGGAGCATGGATGAAGACTGTATCGATGTAACCTTTTACAACGAACTCTTCATGATCTCTGCTTGCGAGAAAACATGTCATCAGTGCTACTATAGTACTCAATGACCCTTTTTCACTGTTGTCCCTTGATCAATACTTTTGATCACTTTGGTATCTATACTCGCAACAACTTTGGGAGTATTGGACATATCTGGTTGTTTTTACATACCATGGAATACATGATTAATCGAAACACAAGAGTGTGTGGAATCTCCATCATGTATTTTGCTCATCAGTGTTTTGGGACACCGAGTCTTGCAAAAACTCTTTCCATGTGACTTCGGCAAGAATCACTCCTTGACGTTTTTAATGCTAAAAGGTTTTAGCATCTTGTCAATATGTATCTTTGCTCAGCCCTATTAGGTAAATCTATCTCCATAGATCATCATGCCTAATATAAAGGCTATTTAGCCCAAGCACTTCATTGAAAAACTATTTTTAAATGAAGTCCTAATTCGTGTCAAGAATATTAATTCCAATTAACAATGTGTCAAGCACACAAGGTTTTTAGAAATGTTATTATGTTCCCACTTACTTTCTTGAATCACAAGCATCTTCGTTACCCATTGATGAAGTCAAAACCCTTTTAACCATATCATCAAAACACGAAGATTCCAACTCCATTTTGCTCTCTTCTATCCATCGCTGGAACTCTGAAGTTTGCATACTTACTAGCATCCTTTGGACTGACAAAATACCTTGGATTGTATCACATGCAAGTCCTTGGTTTTATTTCCATCGGATGGAAATCCTTTCATCATCCTTGTTTCATATCTCATGATTGAAATATGTATTAATTGCTAGTTCAACCCGAACCGACTTTAAGCATCGCTACGGTGAAGTAACCTCATCGTAGTCAACTCCTTGAACTTGTATATTGCAACAAGTCGAGCTTTATGGATAAAACATTTTTATTCGTATCAGTTATAGTTCCATAAATATTCGTCAGACTCTAAGTCTTCCGAAAGGTGTATCAAGGTTTTAATCTTGAATCACTTATATGGAAACTATCTCGGATTGTATTGGCATTTAGCCAATTCCGGAGTCAGGGCCCACCAATGCTTCCTTGTGTATCGTAGGTATACTGTTGTCTAACAACAATATCTCGTTTGCGCACCTGAGAGGTTTGCACGAGCCTTTGCCTACGTGGTTCAGCTGCAAGTTCGACCGAATTCCATACATTTTATTGTAGAGACTTCCGTATCAGTCGCAGTAGGAAACTCCGGAATTACTTCCAAGGTCTCTTTTCTTTGACCTGATGACGAAGATACTGTTTATCTCGTCGAGTTGCACTATTCTCCCACTCACCTTTTTGAAAGAACCATTTTCTTCAAAAAGCATACCGTTCTTTGTGGCAAACCTATTTGCCTCGGTATAGTGAGGGAGGAATACCCAATGACTTGGGATAACCTACAAAGTAGCACTTGTCTGATTTGGAATAGGTTTATAACCTTTTACACAAGCCCCATATTCCAAATGTTAAGAAAAGATATAACATGGTTGGGCGTACCATACCATGGTGTCATTTCAACAGACCTGATGGAGCTCTTTTCAGTGTAAAAGCCGTAGTCTCTAAAGCATCACCTTTTAAAAGGGATAATGGCAAATTTATTTATGTCATCTTTGATCTTACCATGTCATAAATGGTTCGATTACATCTTCACGGACTTTCCACTCACAGTGGTGTTCCGGGTGGTGTAAGTTATGAAACTCTTTTCACAACTCATCAGACATTCGCTAAACTTGTAACTCAAATATTTCTTTCTGCAATCGAATTGTAGAAACATAATTTTCTTGTTACAATAACTTCTACTTCATTTTGAAAACCTTTCAAATGATTTCAAAAGATCCAGACTTACGTCTCATCAAGTAAATATCCATATATCTACTTGAGTCATTTCTGAAGATAGATAAATCCACTACTTGCAACAACATTTATCGGACTACATACATCAAAATGTATGATCACCAATAAGTTCTTTGCTCGTTCCTTATTGCCTGTGAACGGTATTTCAGTCACTTCACTTTTCGGAGGAAAGTTGCAAGTGTCAGGTGATTCAAAATCAAACGACTTCAAAAATCCATCATAATGGAATTTTCCATGCGGGTTTCTCCAATGTGACCAAATGCAGTGCCACACTTGTGTGGTATTCTCTTAGTCTTACGACATTTAGCGTCAGTGTTATGGATGTATCATATTACTATCAATATTCATAACATACATCCCATCTTGGATGGAAGTATGGCCCTTCATGTTTATTCATAATACTGAACAACAATTGTTGTTTTTATGAACAACTCTTTTGCAACAAACATTGTGCAATGGGCTAGAGTGTATGAAACTCTAAAATGAATTATGAATGTAAATCCAGAGGTAATATATTATTATCATTATTCATAACATACATCTTATTCATAATGAAAGTATGGCCCTTATGTTATTCATAACACCGAACATAAAAAGTTCTGTTATGAACAACCTTCTTGCAAGATACCTTATGCAAAGGGCTAGAGTGTGAAACTCTAAAATGAATTATGAAAATAAATACAGACGGTAATACACCGATGGAAGGTATAGTAACATTTACTATGTTCCCTGTGTATACCTAAACCTCATTCCTGGCTAGTCTTTCATGCCATAGTAGTTCTTACATCGAGTTGCAACAGAAAGCAATCGAGCGGGTATCTTTGTGATTAGCTCGCAATACCCAAGAACTATATCTTTGACTAGCCTTCTATACATCAAAAACTTGTATGACATTCATACATGAGCTGGATATTCCAGTCTTCCTTTTTTCTGCCTTTATACTTCTAACAGTTTAACTTTCAGTATTTCTCCTACTCTCAGAAGAAGCACCCAACTTAAGAGTGGCGTTAGCCCCGGACTTCCTAGGGGTGAAAGTTTCACTAACACCCTTCGGACACTTCCTTTCTCTTTAAGTTGTTGTTTTATTCACCTTTCATCATATGACAGGCGTTCTTCTGGATCCCTCTCCTATCAGTCTAATGCATAGTAAAACTCCTTTACTAATAGTTTGCAAACAAACATTGCTTTGGATATCTCATATCTTTTAGCCTTTGTCTGTCTCTGAAAATGATTTTCAGATTCCATGAATATCACATAACTATCCAAACTTTCGAAGTTCGGGTCTCATGGAAGCAAACATATTGCACTTGACTGAAACAGAATTCTAGCTTTTGGATCGAAGGACGACAGTCACATGATCCATAGCATAAGCGAGAGAATACCGAAAGTATGCGATAGGACAAAGTCCTTCTCGGCACTCTTGAGGACAATCCTCACATTACGTTACCAACCGTAAAGTTTTAACCAGATATTTAACAGCTATTCAATTTTAATAGGGAAGGTGGAAACGCGAGCCATAATTCTACAACTATTATGCATATAACCCTTAGACAGTGTTCACAATTAATTGCACTGAGAATTAAACAAGATAATTCTACAGTGCACTCCCACTCAAATCAATATCTCTCATAATTGATTGTGAGTGATTCAAGATCCGCATTTCAATTCAACGCCATTGATGGTAGCATCACTGATGATGAAAATCTCAATCGGTAGGCAAACTTGCCAATCACATCTCTATGTGACTCTTGTTCATCTTTCGATGCGTGTGTTCCGAGCTCATGACTTTCATGCCTGAACTTCAAGACAACCAAGTGATCTTGCTGCGAGGTCTCAACTCACCCGCCTCACACATCCCTAATCGTTTGTACCCATGGTAGCATGTGATACCCCGAAAAGTTAGGTGCCGTGACGGTGCTACACTTGGGAGAACACTAACTACTTGATATTTTTGTGAGAGATCACCCTAATAAAAGCGACTACCGCGCAATCAAGAAGGGTGCATCATAAGGGATAAACATCTCAGGCAATTCATAATAGCATGATATGGTATAGCCCTTTCTGACGGAGAAGTCTTGTATTTCTTCGTCTTCAGCATTCGCGTTGGTGTTCACCTTCGCGAAGATTGCCACCACCTTGTCGATGCACCAGATAATATTGCTATCTCTATAGCTAATAAAATAATGCATTACACAAGGTCGACACGCAGGTCATTTAAAGTGCAATCATATGGCTCCAGCCATCATGCCAAATCATGACACGCAGGTCATGTTAATCAATTTACATCATATAGTCATCTCATACATAATCAAATTATTATGAGCACTGCTATACCACATCACATGCACATGCAAACCCTCCTGCAAAACCAAGTTAGACGCCTCTAATCGGTTCATGCAAAAACTTGTTTTACGTGGCT
The DNA here is from genome assembly GCA_011799875.1 of Thinopyrum elongatum. Taxonomy (NCBI): domain Eukaryota; kingdom Viridiplantae; phylum Streptophyta; class Magnoliopsida; order Poales; family Poaceae; genus Thinopyrum; species Thinopyrum elongatum. The sequence continues at coordinate 80,991,278 of CM022303.1, forward strand.
TCTAAGGTTTCGAAACAAACCGAAGCTACCAACGTCCATCATCAAGTATGATAATTCAAGCGCTAGATTAACAACGCGGGGTGTATGAAACACGAGATAATAAAATCTCGAGCCCCATACTAAACTTCGTCATACGCATGACCCCCGTGCAGATCATATCTGCATTGCCCTTTCGTTTGCGAAATTTCATCTTTCTTTTTAACTACGGTGGAATTCAATGAACTGTTAGCACTTCGTTGATCAATCAGGATCGCGGATTGCCAGAACCTTGAAACTCCACCATACTGTTATCAAGATCAGAAATATGCAAATTCCAGGGAAGCAACAAGAACATCAGGTAACAGATTTCATCTGCTACCCGCACAAATAATTTTCAGTAATAGAACTCATCTACTACCTAATTATATTGTGCAACACCCATACATCTCTATGTATTCTAGATCGCAACCTGCATCTACGCATAGCACGGCTCATGATGCCACTGTAGGGTAACGCAGCAGAAAACGAAAATTTTCCGACCTACGCACCAGCCCAGGACCACTATGGAGACTGCATACAAGGTTTGATCATTTTCGTTACCGACTCGTAGCGCAGCGGAAGTAAAGTCGATGACGATCGGCGGTGCTGATCCCCGCAGCTAGGATTTTCAACCTCCCAACCGCGAGGATGTATACCCTCGTCTTCCCTTCGGACAGCCCTCCGGGAGGCGGTCGAACAGTCCCCCGGACGATGTCGCGGACAGCCCTTCGGGAGGACCTTCGAAACTCGAACGGTCACTCGGACAGCCCTTCGGGAGGACTCACAGAACTCGGACCGTCACTTGGACAGCCCTTCGGGAGGCACTCTCGAACAGCCCCTCGGGCACTAAGATCGAAACTACGACCTCTCTACAGAGTTGCACACATACGGTGTCAGCTATCCGGCAGGGCTTCGCCGTCCAGAACTAGTTCCTGCCGGAACCCAGACAGCCTTTCGGCTCTACGAAACTCTTTTCGTGGGAGGGAGAGAGAAGCCAGATAACATCTTGGCATGTGTATGAGATCAAGGGATGAGCAAATGGCTGCCAAGATCACTCCTATATATAGGCAAGCCAAGGGGTAAAATTGTCACACAAAAACCCCAAAGTGCCCTTGGAATATCCCTTTCCAAAAGGGAATATGCCATATGGGAGTGCCATGTGGAGCACCATGGTGCTCCCCCTCCTTGGCCGGCCACCCTTGGGGGGGGGACCCCCCCATGAGGTGCCATGCCCTCCTTCCCCTTCTAGAAGGCCCTTTTGGAATTTCCAAAAAGGTGCTTTCCATAAAAATTCCCAAAAAGCACTTTCACTATTCATGACGACATTTTTCAGCGTCCGTTCGAACTGAAAATATTTATGTGGGCTTAGAACAATTCCAGTACCCACTAAAATAATTTTCAACGCGTTCTGGAACAATTCCAGATTAGTGATTTTCATCTGCGAAAAGCATCTGAAGCGGTTCCGGCAGCTCCGAAACATTTCCGGTTTTTCTTCCAGAAAATTCCCAGAAGTTTCCAGAATGATTCTGGCACCCTCCAAGAATTATCAGGCATGTGCCGAAACCATTTTGACTTAATGGTATCCTCTGAAACAACTTTTCAGTTTCACCGGAACTCATCCGGTGACCTCTCTTTGCGGAACTTTTCCGCTGTCCGAAACTTTTCGGTGTCCGAAACTTTTTCGGTTATTTTCTCTCAGACTCCCTGTCTAGTATTCAGCAGATAGATGACCCTTAAGCGTGTGACCCTATAGGTTCGGTGAAGTATAGACATGACCTGGAACCCCTTCCGATCAATGATCAACATCGGAGCCGTGGACACCCATATTGACCCCTATACCCACACGAATGAATATTCGAGTGAACCTCCAGTTGCCGTGTGCTATTCCTGTTGCTTCGCGATATGTTACAAATACCCGAGGTGAGACATGTTGGCATTCCCGTGGATCAACAACTTGTCCACTATGCTAGTTACCTCGTTACCGGTATTGTTCTCTTTTCTCGTTACCGTGTTCCGGCATCCCCGTGATCAAATCACAAAGTGTCTGGCCAGACGATGATGGATACCGTAACACCGAGAGGGCCCAGAGATATCTCTCCATCGTCGGAGGAGCAAATCCCAATCTTGAGCTATCAAGTTACTTGACATACTTTCCCATGAACCCGTAAGCCGCCGTAATAGCCATCCAGCTACGGATGACGTTTAACAAACCCCAAAGTTCATGAATCAAGCATGAAGAAACTCGATACTCTCATGGTCTGAGGAATCATGCAAACATTAACCATCTCTGTGTTATTAACCATAAACTTGTGACGAATGTATCTCATAGCATAACATCAATTCGGGTCGATTCAACACAAATGTTCTGCTAACATTGTGCCCTCAAAGTTGCTGGCATAGACATGCCCATGATCAGGAAAACAGAACCATCATGCAACACTTGAGCTAGTCTTAGAGGCTAGACTAGGAATACATTTTACCGTTTATTATTCCACACATGCATATGAGTCTTCCTCTGAGCCTCGTTTTATTTGCAGACTCGAGAACCATAGCAGTTATAGCATGGAACATAAACCTAATTATGAACACGGAGATAAATAATAACATTTATTATTGCCTCTAGGGCATATCTCCTACAGATTGATCCCCTATACTTGTGGGTCATCACGCGTCGGCTCACAGTGTTGCAGGGGAGTGGGGGATGGCTTCGGGGCAGGGCTCGGCGATGGCGACGTCGGGGCTGGGCACGGCGACGGCTACGTCAGGGCATGGCACGACGACAGTAGCGTCGGGGCAGGGCTCGGCGAGGCGACGATGGGGTAGGGCTCGGCGAGGCAATGACGGGGCAGGGCTCGGCAATGGTGACATCGGGGCAGGGCACGGCTCAGAGGCGACGGCGATCTCCGGCGTAGCAGCCTGACGGCGTCGTGCTGTGGGTCGTCGGGGGAGAGAATGGGAGAGATTGGGGGAAAATTCTCTAAATGCTGCTTATATACCCCACCCTTTAGTCCCGGTTGGTGGCTCCAACCGAGACTAAAGGCCCCCCTTTAGTCCCGGTCCAAGCCACCAACCAGGATGAAAGGTGAATTTCACCAGCCCAAAGGGCGCGAAACCCAGGCCTTTAGTCCCGGTTGGTGGCTCGGACTGGGACTAATAGGGGCCTTTAGTCCCGGTTGGAGACACCAACCGGGACTAAAGGGTTGGTCCTGGTATAGTGATGTCTACTACGTACCTTGTTCTTGTTGACTTGTGTTGGGCCTCCAAGCGCAAAGTTTTGTAGGACAGTAGCAATTTTCCCTCAAGTGGATGACCTAACGTTTATCAATCCGTGGGAGGCGTAGGATGAAGATGGTCTCTCTCAAACAACCCTGCAACCAAATAATAAAAAGTCTCTTGTGTCCCCAACACACCAAATACAATGGTAAATTGTATAGGTGCACTAGTTCGGCGAAGAGATGGTGATACAAGTGCAGTAATGATAGTATATATTGATTTTTGTAATAGGAACAATAAAAAACAGCAAGGTAGCAATTGATAAAATGGAGCACAAACGGTATTGCAATGCTTGAAAATGAGCCCTAGGGTTCGTACTTTCGCTAGTGCAATCTCTCGACAATGCTAATATAATTGGATCATATAACCATCCCTCAACGTGCGATGAAGAATCACCCCAGAGTACCTATCTAGTGGAGAACATAAGAAGAAATTGTTTGTAGGGTATGAAACCACCTCAAAGCTATTCTTTCCGATCAATCTATCCTAGAGTTCGTACTAAAATAACACCAAGCTATTCTTTCTGATTGATCTAACCAAGAGTTCGTACAAAAATAACACCATATGATGCACATCAACCAACTCTAATGTCACCTAGATACTCCAATGTCACCGTGAGTATCCGTGAGTTGATTATATGATATGCATCAAACAATTTCAGATTCATAATACTCAATCCAACACAAAGAACCTCAAAGAGTGCCCCAAGATTTCTACCGGAGAAACAAAGACAAGAACATGCATCAACCCCTATGCATAGATTACCCCAATGTCACCTCGGGAATCCGCGAGTTGAGTGCCAAAACATATATCAAGTGAATCAATATGATACCCCATTGTCACGACGGGTATTCATAGCAAGACATACATAAAGTGTTCTCAAATCCATAAAAGTGTTCAATCAGATAAAGAATGAAATCTCAAAGGGAAAACTCAAATCATAACAAGATAGAGAGGGGAAAACACCATATGATGCGACCATATTAACAAAGCCCGCGATACATCAAGATCGTGACATCTCAAGAACACGAGAGAGAGAGAGATTAAACACATAGCTACTGGTACAAACCCTCAGCCCCGAGGATGGACTACTCCCTCCTCACCATGGATGGCCGCCGGGATGATGAAGATGGTCATCGGTGATGATTTCCCCCTCCGGCAGGGTGCCGGAACAGGGTCTAGATTGGTTTTTCGTGGCTACAAAGGCTTGCGGCGGCGGAACTTCTGATCTAGGGTTATATCTGATGGTTTCTCGATTTATAGGATTTTTTGGCATTCGTTTCATGCGAAGATGGGCCTCGAGGTGAGCACAACCCACCGGGGCAAGCCAGGCCTCTCTGGCGCGCCATGGTGGGTTGTGCCCTCCTCGTGGCTCTTCTGGCCCTCCCATGAAGCTTTAGGGGTCTCTTTTGTTCCAAAAAAAATCATCAAAAAGTTTCAGCTCATTTGGAGAACTTTCATTTCTGCGCAAAAACAACACCAGTGTAGTTCTGCTGAAAACAGTGTCAGTTCGGGTTAGTTCCGTGCAAATCATACCAAAACCATATAAATTTGTTGTAAACATGGCATGAATACGTCATAAATTATAGATATGATGGAGACGTATCACACAGCCGAGCGGTGGTGGGAGTTTAGTCCCACCTCAATAAGCGAGAGGCGCTCGCACCGGTTTGTAAGTCCGCCTGCGGATACCTTCTCAAGTTCTTCTCAAAACACAGACAACTCATCGTCTATCCTGGCCCCTCTCTGCCCTGTGAGGCCTACTGACAGCAGATACTCATGCCCCGTGGGCCTGCATCCTGGCCCATATATGGTTGGGTTTCTTGTCGTATGCTGGCCGTGGTATATGCTAGTAGGCGGGCATTTTTTTTTGCATGTATGAATTCTAAACTTTTCTTTTAAACAGTAGCATACATGCCTAGTTCATTTAATTCTTTTTTCTATTAAATTTTTTAACAAAAAATACTTTATGAAAATATTTTGTATAATTTTAAGTTAATATTATTTTGATCATAACTAGATTAATATAAAAGCTTTTTAGTTGATTCTTTTTGGTATTGAATAATATTATAGTTTTGTTTTAGCTGATCATCACAGGTGTACTAAGTTTGAGCTCATTTGGGCATGTTTAGCAATGTAAAGTTGCTCAAACTAGAAAATGGACAGCTATTTTTTGTGCATTTAATGATTTTGTTTAGCTAAATGACCCTGAAATTGAAAAGCCCTACAAATGAACTCTAAAAAGGTTGAAACTTGGCATGGTATCATAATTTCACCCACATAGCATGTGCTAAAAAGTTGAGAGGGTTACTGCAAAAACTGGATGCAGTTCGTGTACAAACAAGACAATCTCTTTCGAACTATCAGGGTTTGGGACGAAAACTCATCTATTACAAAGGGATTTCATTTTTTTTAACTTATTTTGACTTCAGACTTTTTGTGCGTTCAATATGCAGCATTCAAAGCCATGATGTCTCTTGAACTACGTCGGTATTTCCCCAAAGAGGAAGGAATGATGCAGCACAATTACGGTATGTATTTCCCTCAGTTATGAAACCAAGGTATCAGTCCAGTAGGAGAACTGAGCAACACTATGTAAACCGTACCTGCACACAAAGAACAAATGCTTGCAACCCGACGCGTAAGAGGGGTTGTCAATCCCTCAACGGTAAAAAGATAGATAAATTTGTGGTAGATTGGATAAATAGATCTCGATAAAACGCAAAATAAAATAAATAATAAAAGTGGCAAATAATAGATCGGAAAACAAATATGATGAAGAATAGACCCGGGGGACGTAGATTTCACTAGTGGCTTCTCTCGAGAAAAATAGCATACGATGGGTAAACAAATTACTGTTGGGCAATTGATAGAACTTCAAATAATTATGACGATATCCTGGCAATGATCATTATATAGGCATCACGCCCAAGATTAGTAGACCAACTCCTGCCTGCATCTACAACTATCACTAGTGGAAATAGTGCTAGCCACAACTTACGTTGGTGGCGCGCCATTTACAACCAACGCCACAACTATTTTTTTCAAATAGTGGTGGCGTTGGCTTATTTGGTACGACATTAGTAGGGGCATAGTGGTGGCGTTGGAAAACAGGGTAGCGTCAGAAGTATAAAGGATTAACAATTTGTACCAGGCGTAATATACTGCTGTCGTGGAGTAGTAAGGAACGCCAGCACTATTTTATTTAGTTGTGGCGTGCTGTTGGTTCCGACGCCAGTATTGTTATTTTGTCAATGCCACTATTAAATTTCTATTATTTTTAAAAGGAAATAATGACATTTTTTAAAATATGTACTTTGATACTTTAAATTTACTTTTTTTCTTTTTAGTTTAAGACTTGAAATATATAGTTTTGAGCCTTCAAATATGTGGTTTGACACTTCCAAATTTTTTTGTTTTTTTATGTGGTGATATTTTTTATAGTATATTATAGTTTACTTTTATTAAATTTCTATTATTTTTAAATTGAAATAATGACATTTTTTAAAATATGTACTTTGAGACTTTAAATTTACTTTTTTTTTTAGTTTAAGACTTGAAATATATAGTTTTGAGCCTTCAAATATGTGATTTGACACTTCCAATTTTTTTTCTTTTTAGTTCTTTATGTGGTGATCTTTTTATAGTATATTATAGTTTACTTTTATTAAATTTCTATTATTTTTAAATGGAAATAATGACATTTTTTAAAATATGTACTTTGAGACTTTAAATTTACTTTTTTGCTTTTAAGACTTGAAATATGTAGTTTTGATCCTTCAAATATGTGGTTTGACACTTCCAAATTCTTTTATTTTTATTTCTTTATGTGGTGATCTTTTTATAGCATTGGGCCAAGCCCAAGTATTAGGAGGCCGTGTGGGTCAAAACCAGGGCAACGACACCCTCACCCCACTCCCTCTCTCTCGTTCCCCTTCCTCTCCCTCTCTCTCCGCTCGTCGTCGCCGGCCGCTCTCCCTCTCTTGCCGCTCTCTTCCTCTCTCGCCGGTAGTTAGGTAATCTTCCGCTCTCTCCCCCTCTCTCCCTCTCTCGCCTTTCGTTACCCTCCAATTTGATTGGAGTTCATTTCGTTTTGAGCTAGGGTTTCTTCGACGGCAGCGGCGAAAGCGACGGACTGCTAGGGTTTCTCGCCTCCATCTTCATCCCTCAGTGAGTTCATCGCCTCCATCTTTGTAGTGGCAGTGCCATTTTGTAGTGGCATTTTTTAAAACTGTAGTGTTAAATTGTTAAATTGTAGTGTTCCTAATGCTAAATTGTAGGGTCTTTGGTATTTGTAGTATATACAATTTCTTTGCTTGTTTATTACTTTCATGTGGCAGTGGCATTTTGTATCTGCATTTTGCATCAATGAACATATGACAATGGCAGTGGCAGTGGCATTTTGTATCTGCATTTTGCATCAATGACAGTGCCCTAATGCTAAATATGTATCTTGTTCATTATATGACAGCGGCAGTGGCATTTTGTATCTGCATTTTGCATCAATGACAGTGGCCTAATGCTAAATATATATCTTGTTCATTATAAGACAGTGGCAGCGGCATTTTGTATCTGAATTTTGCATCAATGATCATCATGTGGATGTTTAGATCAGGGTTCCATTGTTTACTCCCATAAAAGAACATAATTTCCTTTGTTTACTTGACAAGTTCACATGCCTTTGTACAGATCAGTTAGGTTGTAGAATTTGTGTAAGTGTATTAGATCACTTGCCATATTTTGATTGGCATTATTATCATCTTGCTTGTTATTATTGTAATGATTGGCATAAGATCACTTGCCATACTTGTCATACTTTGATTGACATTATTATCGACTTACTTGTTATTCTTGTTTGATCAGCAAGGCAATATTATCAACTTACAAATCATTTTCCAACTTGCAACACATAGCAAAGATAGGCATGGATGCAACACGGCCTATGATGAAGTTCACAAAGGCGAAACAAGCACCAACCAGGTAAGATTACAAAAACATCCATGAGCATTACAAACACATGCATATATACATATATCATCAAACCATTCTTTATTGTTGATTTCAAATATTTGACTTGCCAGTCGTATGTACGAGACCCGTCTCCAGAACCGGTCCAGCAGCAGCTACCGGTACGTGACGTGGACATGCTCATCCGTGAGCTTGTCATGTCAAAGGAGAGTACAATGAAGGCACTTAACGAGTTGAATAACTCCCTGAAGAAAGAGAATGATGATATGATCGACGAGATCTCTGATCTCTACGATAAGAAATTGAAGCTCATCGACCAGAAGCAGCTACTGGTCACCGAGATCGATTCTATGAAGAAGGAGATACGGTTCCTGAAGGCCGAGAGGGAGGAGCTGAAGACCCGCAAAGTCTATTTCAGGAAGGAGGCAGAGAGCAACAGGAACAAGTTGCGTGAGATGCGGATCATTCTTCATCATAGCTAGTTAGCGCGCGGATAACATGTTGCATGAGATCGATGATGATACTTTTGCTTGTATATAGAGCTAGCCACCGGATAACTTTTGCTTGTAGGTAGTATCAAGCTAGTTACTAAAAACTGTAGTAATAGATGGGTATATTTTGTGGATTTGAGACTTACCACTAGACCACTAGAAGTTTAAATGGTTGCACATATACTAATCGCTGGGTATATTTTTTTTATTGCTGAAAATACAAATTGCTGGCGTTGCCTCACAATAAACGCCAAGATAAAACAATATATTGCTGGCGTTAGCCACGTGGACGCCATCAGTACCAAAAATACTGCTAACGTGTCTGCCAACGCCACCACTAAACTGTTTTCACTAGCGCCATTTTGATGGCGTTGGGTCTCTATGCCAGCAAGGCAGTTTTTGCCACGCCATAGCTAGGCTTTTTTCCACTAGTGTATTACTCCACACATCAACCACTGTCCAGCATGCTTCTAGTATATTAAGTTCATGGAGAAACGAAGTAATGTAATAAGAACGATGACATGATGTAGACAAGATCTATTCATGTAGGAATAGACACCATCTTGTTATCCTTAATAGCAATGATACATACGTGTCATGTCCCCTTCTGTCACTGGGATTGAGCACCGTAAGATCGAACCCATCACAAAGCACCTCTTCCCATGGCAAGAAAAATCGATCTAGTCGGCCTAACTAAACTAAAGATTTGAAGAAGAAATATGAGGCTATAAGCAGTCATGCATATAAGAGATCAAAACTCAAATAACTTTCATGGATAAAATAGATCTGATCATAAACTCAAAGTTCATCGGATCCCAAAAACACACCACAAAAAGAGTTACATCAAATAGATCTCCAAGAGACCATTGTATTGAGAATCAAAAGCGAGAGAGGAAGCCATCTAGCTACTAACTACGGACCCATAGGTCTACAATGAACTACTCATGCATCATCGGAGAGGCACCAATGAGGATGATGAACCCCTCCGTGATGGTGTCTAGATTGGATCTGGTGTTTCTGGAACTTGTGGCGGCTGGAATTGTGTTTCGTCGACTCCCCTATGGTTTTTGGAATATTGGGGTATTTATAGAGGAAAGAGGCCGTGCGGGAGGCCACCGAGGTGGGCACAACCTACCAGGGCGCGCCTGGGCCCCCAGGCGTGCCCAGGTGGGTTGTGCCCTCCTCGGGACACCACTCTGGTACTTCTTCGGCCCAAGTTGTTCCTTCTGGTCCAGAAAAAATCTTCAAAAAGTTTCGCTGCGTTTGGACTCCGTTTGGTATTGATTTTCTGCGAAGTAAAAAACAGTAACTGGCACTGGGCACTATGTAAATAGGTTAGTCCCAAAAAATGATATAAAGTTGCTATAAAATGATTGTAAAACATCCAAGAATGATAATATAATAGCATGGAAGAAACAAAAATTATAGATATGTTGGAGATGTATCAGCATCCCCAAGTGGGAAGTAGGGATTTGTAGAGGTGCCACAGCTTAAAGAGAAAAAGATAGAGATAAAACATTTTCGGTGGCATGCTTTTCCTGTCAATGAAAACGATCGAGTAGTTCCCAATACTTTCCATGCTAGGTCTATCATAGGCGGTTCCCAAACAGAAAAAAAGTTTATTCCTTTTTCCACCATACTTTCAAATTCCACGGCTAGCCGTATCCAAGGGTACCGTCCATACCAACACTTTCCAAGGAATTTATTATTTGACAACATAAAGTAAATTCATTTTTCATTTCGGGATTGTGCATACCTAATACCTTTGCCGTACTCTCGTGCAATGACAAGTGAATAAACACTCATCTTGAGAATAACACATCTAGCATAGAAAAATATCAACCACCCCCTACCGTTTCATGAGCGGTACGAGCACACAAAAAGGAAATTTATTTTGAAAATTAGAGATGGCACATACAAATTTGCTTTGAACAGGACGGAAATACTGCATATAGGTAGGTATAGTGGACTCATATGGTAAAACTGGGTTTAAGGATTTTCGACGCACAAGTAGTATTCCTACTTAGTACAAGTGAAGGCTAGAAAAAAGATTGAGAAGCATCCAACCAAGAAACGAAAAATCTCATAAGCGAGCATTAAGCATAACTAACACTGAATAATGCACCACAAGTAGAATGTAATTTCATTGCATAACTATTGACTTTCGTGCCTGCATAGGGAATCACAAACCTTAACACCAATATTCTTACTAAAGCATAATTACTCATCAACATGACTCACCTATTATATCATCATATCGCAAAACTATTACAAAGAATCAAGTTTATTTTAACCAATGATCTTCATGAACGTTTTTATTATATCCCTCTTGAATATCTATCACTTTGGGACTAATTTCATATGTTGCTTTTGATAGCTCAAAGAAATCTAAGTGAAGAACCTGAGCTTAAAATTTTCTTCTCTCAAAATAATATAAGTGAAGCATGAGAGAATTTCTTCAAAATTACTAACTCTAAAATAAATCTAAGTGAAGCATGAGAGCATTTCTTAAAAAATATTAAAGCACACCGTGCTCAAAAAAGATACAAGTGAAGCACTAGAGGAATTCCATAGCTCAATTTTTTTTAAGTGAAGCACATAGAGCAATTCTAACAAATCATAGTATAATTTTGGCTCTCTCAAATAGGTGTGTTCAGCAAGGATAGATGTCACAAACTAAAAAGCAAAACAAGAAAAGACTCATATAGCACAAGATGCTCCAAGCAAAACTCATGATATGTGACGAATAAAAATATTGCTCCAAGTAAAATACTGATGGTCGTTAGAAGAAAGAGGGGATGCCACTTGGGGGGATCCCCAAGCTTAGTTGCTTGTTTCCCTTTGGATAATGGCTTTGCATGCCATGGGACATCCCCAAGCTTAGGCTCTTCTTACTCCTTATTCCTTCGTCCATCATGATCTCACTCAAAACTTGAAAACTCCAATCACACAAAACTCAACAAAACCTTTGTGAGATCCGTTAGTATAAGAAAACCAATCTTTACTTTAAGTACTATAGAAAACCCATTAAAATTTTGTTATTGCATTATATCTACTGTATTCTAACTTTACCTTGGCTTATATACCACCCCCCCCCCCCCCCCCTCCCCGATACAAACCATAGATTCATCAAAATAAGCACACAATGCAAAGAAAACAGAATCTGTCAAAAACAGAACAGTCTGTAAAGATGCGAATTGTTCTCATATTTATGTAACTCCAAAATTTCTGAAAATGTAGTAAAACAGAGGAAATTTGTATATCAATCTTGTGTAAAAAACTCAGAAGTTTTCATCGCTTCTGTGGTTTTAGACAATTATTTTACTGGACGCAAAAGTTTCTGTTTTCCAAGAAGATCAAATCAACTATCACCAAAACTATCCCAAAGGCTTTACTTGGCACAAACACTAATTAAAACATAAAAAACACAATCATAACAGAGGCATAATTGTGAAAACACTCAAGATTAGAAAGAAAAAGGCAAAAATAAATTTTATTCATTGGGTTGCCTCCCAACAAGCGCTATTGTTTTACGCCCCTAGCTAGGCATAAAGCATACATTCAAGTATTACCATCTTTCTTCTTACTTTCTGTAGGTGTGTTCTTATCGGGAGGTTTTGCAAAAATAACTTGGAATACATTATCCATAGAAATTTTAGCATTATCAATTTGCCCATCTATATATCCCTTTTGATTTCCGGCGACAATCCAAGAATATTATTGATTAACATCATTGAAAACTTGTTGGATTATATCTAGAACGGGGATTTCCTTCTTAAGATTCTCGTAAAAAAATTGGTTATTTCCAAGAAAATGTCTCAACATATAATCACTATTATAAAGGATCTCATTTATTACCGGTTTTTCACGGTTCATACCGTAAAAATAAAAAATTTCCCTAGCTTCCCGTACTATGTAATCAAATTCATTCATAAGAACTTGGGTAGCTAACCTTTTTTCTTTAGGATCTTTTAGAGAAGGCAACTCATAAAATAATCTTAGCGAGGTAGGGTGGGTACGGATAAATCTATTTTCAAGTTTCAGAACTAGTGCTGAAATAGCTTCCGCATAAGATTTAGTTCTTTTAAGTATAGGAGCATCATCAAGAGTCAAGTTTCCAACACAATTGAAAAATTCTTGGATATGCCCTATTTCCATAACATTCCCTGGTACTTCTTCGGCCCAAGTTGTTCCTTCTGGTCCAGAAAAAATCTCCAAAAAGTTTCACTGTGTTTGGACTCCGTTTGGTATTGATTTTCTGCGAAGTAAAAAACAAGCAAAAAACAGCAACTGGCACTGGGCACTATGTCAATAGGTTAGTCCCAAAAAATGATATAAAGTTGCTATAAAATGATTGTAAAACATACCAGAATGATAATATAACAGCATGGAACAAGCAAAAATTATGGATACGTTGGAGACGTATCAAGCCACATCATCAATTTTCAACCCTTTTCTAACTTCATTTGCTATTTTTCATGCATTTGTCTTCACTAGAGAGAAAGTCTTCACTTTTTTTTTCACATGTGTCCCTTGCTTATTGCGCCGTAACCATGGATAATCTTCATCATTTAACAGGATGCTTGGGTCAGTCTTCACTATGAAAGGAGGAATTTCATGAAACTTTTCATAATCTTCAGACATGTCTGTCTTGTCCTCCACTCCCACGATGTTTCTTTTCCCTGAAAGAACTATGTGGCGCTTTGGCTCATCGTATGATGTATTTGCTTCCTTATCTTTTCTTTTTCTCGGTTTGGTAGACATGTCCTTCACATAAAAAACATGTGCCACATCATTGGCTAGGACGAATGGTCCGTCTGTGTATCCAAGATTGTTGAGATCCACTGTTGTTATTTCGTACTGCGGGTCTACCTGTACCCCGCCTGCTGTCAGATTGACCCATTTGCACCGAAACAAAGGGACCTTAAATTCACGTCCATAGTCAAGTTCTCATATCTCCTCTATGTAAACATAATATGTGTCCTGTGCCCTATTGGTGTTTGCTGCATCAAAGCGGACACCACTGTTTTGGTTTGTGTTCTTTTTATCTTGGGCGATCGTGTAAAATGTATTCCCATTTATCTCGTACCCTTGATATGTCAATACAGTCAAGATGGTGTCCTGGCCAACAAGTACTGCTCATCTCCAACAATGTTGTTACTCATGAGATGTGTTTGCAACCAACCGCCAAAAGTCCCGATGTGTTCACGTGTAATCCAGTCGTCAGACTGCTCCGGGTGTTTGGAGCGTAGAATATTTTTGTGTTCATTGATATACGGGGCCAACAAGGTAGAATTTTGTAGAATTGTGTAGTGTGCTTGTGCCCAAGAATGCCCATCCCTACATATTATTAAGTCCGCTCCTAGCGTGCCTTTTTCACTCAGTCTCCCCTCATGCTGCAATTGAGGAACACCAGTCGGCTTAAGGTCAGGAATAAATAAACACAAAACGCAATGACCTCCTTTGTTTCATGGCCCTTGTAGATGCTTCCTTCTGGCCTAGCACGGTTACGAACATATTTCTTTAAGACTCCCATGAACCTCACAAAGGGGAACATATTGTGTAGAAATACAGGATCCAGAATGGCAATCTCGTCGACTAGGTGAACTAGGACGTGCGTCATAATATTGAAGAAGGATGGTGGGAATACCAACTCGAAACTGAAAAGACATTGGACCAAATTATTCTGTTACCTTGGTAGGATTTCTGGATCGATTACCTTTTGAGAAATTGCATTGAGGAATGCACATAGCTTCACAATGGCTAATCAAACATGTTCTGGTAGAAGCCCTCTCAATGCAACCGGAAGCAGTTGCGTCATAATCATGTGGCAGTCATGAGACTTTAGGTTCTGGAATTTTGCTCTGGCATATTTATTATTCCCTTTATACTTGACGAGAAGCCAGACGTAACCTTGATACTTAGCAGGCATTCAAAAAAGATTTCCTTCTCTGCTTTGGTAAGAGCGTAGCTGGCAGGACCTTGATACTGCTTTGGATTCATGCCGTCTTTTTCGTTCATACGTTGCTGGTCCTCCCTAGCCTCCGGTGTATGTTTTTTCTTCCCATACACGCCCAATAAGCCTAGCAGGTTCACGCAAAGATTCTTCGTCACGTGCATCACGTCGATTGGAGAGCAGACCTCTAGGTCTTTCCAATAGGGTAGGTCCCAAAATATAGATTTTTTTTCCACATGGGTCCGTGCCCGTCAGCGTCATTCGGAACAGATTGTCCGCGAGAACTCTTTCCAAAGATTACTTGTAAATCCTTGACCATATCAAGTATATCATCACTAGTACGGAGGACAGGCTTCTTCCGGTGATCTGCCTCATGTTTGAAATGCTTGCATTTCTTTCTTAAGGCATGCTTGGTCGGAAGAAATCGACGATGTCCCAGGTACACATTCTTCTTGCATTTGTCCAAATATATACTTTCAGTCTCATGTAAACAGTGCGTGCATGCGTTGTATCCGTTATTTGTCTGTCCTGAAAGGTTATTAAGAGCAGGCCAATCATTGATGGTTACAAACAGCAACGCTCGTAGGTACACATCAATGTCGTTTGTGCTCATCGCAAACACGTACACCTTTTTTATCCCACAGCTGTAAAAGTTTTTCAACTAATGGCCTTAGGTACACATCAATGTCGTTGCCAGGTTGCTTAGGGCCTTGGATGAGCACTGACATCATAATGAACTTCCGCTTCATGCACAACCAAGGAGGAAGGTTATAGATACATAGAGTCACAGGACAGGTGCTATGATTGCTGCTCTGCTCCCTAAAAGGATTAATGCCATCTGCACTTCGACCCATCAACGGGTACTCTCAACTTCCCGTCTTTCTTACGGTCTTCTTTGTGCCATCACAACAACTTGGCATGCTCTTTGTTTCTGAATAGACGTTTCAATCGTGGTATTATAGGAGCATACCACATCACCTTGGCAGGAACCCTCTTCCTGGGGCGCTCGCCCTCAACATCACCAGGGTCATCCCGTCAGATCTTATACCGCAATGCACCTCATACCGGGCATGCATTCAAATTATCGTACTCCTCATCACGGTAGAGGATATAGTCATTAGGGCATGCATGTATCTTCTGCACCTCTAATCCTAGAGGGCAGAGAACCTTCTTTGCTTCGTACGTACTGTCAGGGAATTCGTTATCCTTTGGAAGCTTCTTCTTCATTATTTTCTGTAGCGAACCAAATCCCTTGTCAGATACACCATTCTCTGCCTTCCATTGCAGCAATTCCAGTGTGGTATCGAGCTTTGTGTTGCCATCTTCGCAATTTGGGTACAACCCTTTTTTGTGATCCTCTAACATGCGCTCGAATTTCAACTTCTCCCTTTCACTTTCGCATCCTCTCTGTGCATCAACAATGACCTGGCAAAGATCATCATCGGGCACATCTGGTGCCTCTTGATCTTCAGCTTCCCCATCTTCTTCAGCAGTATCACCGTATTCTGGGAACATAGGATAGTTGTCATCATCCTCTTCTTCTTCATTGTCTTCCATCATAACCCTTCTTTCTCCGTGCTTGGTCCAAACATTATAGTGTGGCATGAAAGCTCTCTCAAGCAAGTGAAAGTGAAGGGTTTTCGAGGAAGAGTGATTCTTCATATTCCCACAGACAGTACATGGACAATACATAAAACCATTCTGCTTGGTCACCGTACATCCATTGCCGGTTCATCTGCATGCATTATATAAATAAGTGTATGAAAAACCATTATAGAACATCATGAATAGAGAAATGACCAAATTAATACAAGTTCATCATCACATTAAAACCAAAGTACAGTAGTGATCAAATGTTATTACTGAAAAATAAATACATAAAGTTCATACATAGTTCTATAGAACACCATACAACTCTCTAGAGCATCTAATTAAAATATACATTGAAACTAACATACAACAAGGTAAAACATTTAAATGCAACAACAAATGCGATCAAAATCGCAACTAAGGTAACAATTGATCCAACATCATAATGATACCAAGCCTCATTATCAATGGCATATTTTCTAATCTTTCACATCTTCCAGCGCATTGCATCCATCTTAATCTTGTGATCATCGACGACATCGGCAACATGCAACTCCAATTTCATCTTCTCTTCTTCAATTCTTTTCTATTTTTCTTTCAAATAATTGTTTTCTTTTTCAACTAAATTTAACCTCTCGACAAGAGGGTCTGTTGTAATTTCCGGTTCACATACCACCTAGATAAAAACATCTATGTCACGTTGGTCGGCATAATTGTCATAAACACTAAATGAAACAAATAGTTATAAAAGATAATATACCACAGCCGAATCATAAACCGGACGAGAGCCGACGGGGGCGGATACCAAAGCCATGGCACTATATAATAACAAACAATAATACAAGTAAGAAAATTATACAAGTAGCTATCTAAATCATACAAGTAAGAATTTTTTCTTTTAAAAAGAACATAAGAACAAGAGGCTCAACACGGTGGTGCCAGCGACGAGATCGGCGCGGGCAATCGACGGCGATGAGGACGGGGACGGGTACGGGACAGCACCCTACACATGTGCAAACTCAAAGAAGTTAATTTGAGCACAAATTACGCATCTAAATCAAAAGAACTCCCACATACACTCCTCCACTAAAACCCACAAACCACTCTACTTCTAGAGCATTTGAAATGAGCTAAACTAGCAGTGAGAGATGAAAGGATGAAGTTGCTAACCTTTTAGAACACTTGGATAGTTGGTGCAGCAGCAAATCTAGACAAATCTTGGGGAAAATGTAGCTTGGAGGTCGAGCTTGAAGAGGAGAAAGCTTAAGTGTGGCTCGGGCATTTCACCAAACACCTCATGTGCATAGGAGGTGAGAACAGAGTAGCACACACCTCCCACATGCCGGCCGGCCAAAAAACAGAGGAGTCAGCGCGCAGGGGCGAGCATATATACAGGCATCTTTTTAGTCCCGGTTGGTGTCTAAAACCGGGACTGAAGACTGACCTTTAGTACCGGTTCCAGACACTAACCGGGAGCGCCAGGAGCGAGGCCCTTTAGTCCCGGTTGGTGGCTGGAACCGGGACTAAAGGTCCTAGCCGAACCGGGACTGGTGCCTGCCGACGCCTGGGCGGCGTCCTGGCCGCTCGAACCGGGACTGATGCACGCATTAGTCCCGGTTCGTTAGTCGACCGGGACTGTTGCTCTGATCTGGCAAAAACCAATGCCCTGTTTTCTACTAGTGTCCAAATACCAGAAGATGCATACAGCAGAAAAATGGTACCATCCTCACATGGAAATTTTAGAAAATGTTTGTACTGATCACATGGCAAAATCTAAAAAATATATTATGTTTTACAAAAAGGAGTAACCAACAGAAAAATTGCCATGGTGCACCAGAGAAAAAAAATGAGAATTTCTATATGACAAATTCGCATAGTAATTAAAAACAAGAACACTACATGAATTTGACATGGTCCACCACAGAAACTATTGAGAATTTCTATATAACAAATTCGCATAGTAAATAAAAAAGAAGAACCCTACATGAATTTGACATGGTCCAGGACGGAATAAATAACGTACACGGCCAACATTGCATAGTAGTCTAAAATGCACGAAATTGCCATGGTCCAGTTCAAGGCAACGTACTTTAGGTTGACATGGCTGTATAATTTAAGTGTTATGGCAATAGAAATCAAGTTGCCATGGCACCAAAGTATTAACGTTGTCGCTAAAAATCATGCAAAATTTAAAAATGTTGTAACCTGAACAAGTTTCATGATCTAAACCATAAAATTGACATGCCTTAAATAGAAAAATAGATACTCCCTCCGTTCCATAATTCTTGTCGTGGTTTTAGTTTAAATTTTTGGAACGGAGGTAGTATGCTTCAAAACATAAAAATGTCATGCTCTAAAATACTAACTAGCATGTGATTTAAGTTTCCGTGGTGATATATTTCAAAGTTGCCATGGTACAATGCCAAAACATACATGCATTATAGAAATTGGCATGGTCTGATGGCAACTTTAGGACAAAAATGTTCTATCGGCAATGGCACATTTAGAAAATTATGTAACGTGCAAATGAAAGTTTAAAAAAAAATTGCCTGGCAATTTTGGGGAATGAAATCTGGGAATGCAAACTCGCCCTGTTTTTTTATTGTGCTATCTGTCAGCACCTTAATTTAGCCCCAGTTGTGGGACTAGTTTTCACAAAAATCGTCCATGGATCCATAGTTCCACTTGTTAAGTTGTGCTGGATGGGAGAGCGGGAAGTAGATTGTAATTCAAATGTTTGGTTTTTCAAACCTCATTAGGAGGGAAAAGCAGCAGACAGATGGACTGCTGTGTTGTTGCTCACAAGTCACGTTCATTAGAAATAGGCATTAGGTAAATATTCATCTGTTTTCTTCGCACGATTTGTTTCACATAAGTTATGTGTGTTTTTCACAATAACAGCCCCACATGTCGGGCCACCTGAGTTCTGATTCTACTAGCTAGTTTGTGGCTACCTGCCATTACGTCATCAATTCCACTCGTTTGTCTGGGATATAATGCCAGCTAACCAACCGTGCGGGGAACTTGGAGTATCAAATAATGGAGGTTGCCCATATATAACTTCCTGCTTCTCGTATGTCGCTAACCTCGTGACCTATTATTATCCATTTTGCCTTTTCATGTTTTATTTTGACAAAATTACTCATAGAAATGGAAGGTTTTGGGAATTATTTTGACCGCACCCGGTCAAGTTCGAGCTACCAGAATCATGTTTGTGATTTCATTAAGCACATATGCTCGACTAATTGATCAATGCCTCCTTCTTTTTTGGGGCCTCCTTCTTTTTTTGGGGCCTCCAACTACATTGCCTACCACGGGTAGATTGTCTCCTCTTAACAGCACCGGTGTTATTGGTGGTTTAGTCTTGTTGGAAGGGGGGCATGGTGGGCGCACGCACATGCACACAGCAGGTCGCAACCACGACGAGTTACGTCTAGCTGTGTGAGCTTGCCTGGTTGGTGCATGAGCAGTGAGATGCGAGCTTACTTTGTGGGGGAAATTACGAGAGAGAGTGCATGGTGCATGATAGGCTTGAATTTACAGTTCTAAGTTCTAACAAATCAATTTAATTAGATTGTCAAAACGAAATCATATCTCAATGACCCATACTGACACAACATTATTTATCTTAACTGAACCTTCACCCTCCATTGGTTTACCTTTACCATCCTCTCGCTTCCCAAGTAGACATCTAGTCAGGAAAAAAATCTAGGATCTTTCTTGCACCACAATCTCCCATGACCCTCTGTTACCCGATTGGTTGCACGGCCTATTTCGAGCAATGATAGGTGTAAAGAATATTTACACCATCCGATCTACTTACACAACATCAAGAAAATTAGTGTGAAGTTGTTGTGGCGTGCTACTCATGGAGCCGTAGAGAGGCTAAATCTCGATACATAGTTGATGAAGGAAGCTTGTGTGCGCGCCGCTTTTTATTTCTTCTTATATCTTCTGTGATGATCTAATAGTCTAATATGTGTGCAGTATTTCATAAGTTCTGAATGGATTACTTCTCATCCTATACACCCTATACACCACGCATCTTCATCTACACCATCTCAAATAGTACCAGTGCACCAGCGCTTGCCTATTTACCACCGGGATCATGATGTCCTGTGGGAAAAGAGGTTCTTTTTTTAGCTGAAAGAGGTTCATAAGTTCAGAATGGATTACTTTTTATATATGTATGTTTCACCAGATAAAAAATTGGAGCAGCTAGTATAGAAACAGAGCCTTTGGTGAAAAGAAAAAAGAAATCTCAACCTGATAGCAGTTAGACCGGAGTTGGAGTGTCACAGATTTGGTGGAGCCTGGAGCCGTGGGCCTCGTAATTGAAAATATAACATTCTGTATGTATAGTCGATGCTCAATGATGTAACATGGGGAAATGATCCACTATTCATTGGTGAGAGAGCCGAATCCATTCTTGATGGAAAACCAACCTTATCACGCTAATACAAAATGCAAGGGGCGCAGCAGCGGATCTAGGAATATAAAATATGAATGGCAGGTTTCACATGTAAAATCCAGTTATTCCTATGAACATTGCACGAATACTTCTAAATCCTCAATTTCCTTAAAAGAAGGTATTGCACAAAAAAACAGTAGACGCATTTTGTAGTCAACACGTGGTTGACTTTGCTTTCCATCAGTTGGAGTGGCTTCTTACCTACATCGTTGTGCTTCCTTATAAGGGAAGATGTAGCTACCGTAAATTCCCATATATTTTCCTCCTCGGATTCCACTAACCGTGTTTGCCGTTCCTATCCCATAGAAAGTGAACATATTGTCTTCATATGTTTGCATTTCACAAGGTACTCATAGAAATGGACGGCATTTGGAATATTTGACAACATCTATATAGGCTCAACACACGAGAATCATGTTCCTGGTTTCTTGGAGCATTATTTTTTTGGAAAAGGAGGTTAAGACCCCCGGCCTCTGCATCAATCGAGATGCATACGGCCATCTTTATTTATTATTCAACATAGGTCTAACAAGAATATACATCAACCCACCTGAAGCCATCACTCACACCTACAAAACTCGATAATGTGGAGTGCTCTCACTCCCCATATCTAAAACCGGTGCCGTCGCCAATACATCCACATAACATATCGGAACCCACAGCCGGTGCAGCAGAGCTAAAGCGTACACCACATGCACACGTTTTAGACGCAGCCATCATCATCGAACCGCTGACCCATCTTCAGGAGAGAGATCTGCATCATCCTTGCCAGTCCGTCCATCCGTCGACGCCACCATGACGTTCAAAGGCTCCACCGCCCCGCGCTTGTCCATCCAGACGCGAATATTCTGGAAGATCTGTCCTGCGTAGCACCTGCCGACCAGGCATGACATAGCATAGCACCTGTCGGCCAGGCATGAATTGACATCTCCACCGAAAGCTCCGTGCAAGACGAAGCCGCTCCACCTCCTGCCTCTGTCTTCCAGCTCTGCTCCACAAACGATGCTCCCAAGAGAGAAAACGACACCGCAGTACCGCCATCGTCCGATCTGGAAGACCAGATCCTAGGGTTTCCCCCGGAGCAGCACGAGTGGGTCGACAGTAGTTACATGACGATGCCTTCATCAAGGTAACGACGCAGAACGCCGCCATCGCCTGCCATCGGCTCGGTTTTCACCAGCAACTATGTCTTCCCGACTCACAGCCGGAACTAGATGGCGGATCTCGATATCTGACCATCCAGCCTCATGCCGACCACCTCCGACGGAGGAGATAGCCACCGCCGCCAGCGGCACCGGCCAGATGAGATCTGACCAGAGGCGCCGCCGACCAGTCAACCATAGGCACATCCCCTCCTGATCCGCCCTCCCCACGAAGCCGCCGAAGCAGCGCCGAACAGCTCGGAAAGACGAAGACCGAAGGACGATCTCGCGCCACCGGTCCCTCTAGACCGCGGGGTTGCAGTCTAGAACTTGGAGCATATCTTCTTGGCCAGTGAATCCATGAACCTGTATATATTCACGCCTCGAATAGCTTCATGAGTGCATGTTTTATCGGCGATAGTAGTCACTGGCCATCTAGCCATCTGCATTGTTGTTGATTGAAAAGTTTCAAAATTTACATTGGGGTAATGTTTTCAAAATTATCCAATGTAGATGTTTGTTACCACATTTAATTTCATTTGATTTTGCTCGGAATGTAATCACAATTTTAGGGCCAAAACTATTTTAGTACCAACCACACCAAATTTAAAATAAAAAAATGAATTTTTAAAGGTAGTCGAGCCAACAATCCTGGTAATAATGCAGCGATCATCACAAAAGGGAGTTTGAGATATATCCTCTGAAGAATAAGATAAAATAAATAGTTCACAAGTCATGTTGAATAGAAATAGGCTGTACACAGGTATTCATCTGTTTTATTGGCACTATTTGTTTCACTACTTTAACTAGTTTTTTCAATAACATACCCACATGTCAGGCACCTGATTTCTAATATTAAGCTACTTTGTGGCGACATGCCAAGGAGTTTTCTACAAATTTGCTTTGTTGGGATGTATCTTGTAATTTCTCTTGGTGTGCTATCTCTCTGGATTTCTTCATAAAGATGTCACGTGTGTTGTGATTTCATGATGAGTTTGTCCGCCCGACAATCAATAACAACTAGTGTGATGCCGTTCATGAGAGACACCGCGGCTCACAACACAACTTTGCTGCTATGGTTTTCCCTGCCAGCCACGGTGGTAATTGAAGCGTATGGTCATTATGTTGGTGGTTCCAGGGACCAAGGAGTTTTCTACAATTTTCTTTTGTTGGGGGGTGTTTCCTATAATTTGTCTTGGTGTGCTATCTCTGTGGATTTCTCCGGAGAGATGCCACCTGTGTCGTAATTTGCTGATGCTATTAACATAAATGTGTCACTTCTTAAAAAAAGTCACATTTAGCAAAAAATTGCATTACATATATATTCATCAATTTTCTTGGCACTCTCCGTTTCACATAATTTAACAAGTTTTTTACAATAACATCTGCACATGTCAGTCACCCGATTTCTAGTAGTAAGCTAGTTTGTGGCTACATACCATGTGCTCATCAATTCTGCCATTTATTTTATATACTGCTCACCTATCGTGCAGGAGACGTGGAGTACCATATGATGGAAGATGCCCATATATACCTTCCTCCTCGTGTGCCGCTAACCATGTGATCCATTACCGTTCATTTTGTATTTGTATGTCATGCTTGAAAAATTCTCATGGAAATGAAAGGTATTGGGAACAAATTCGACAACGTCATGCTATGCTCAAGCTAGGCGAGTGAGCATCTTGGTTTCATCAAGCACGTCTGCTTGGTCACCGGATTCTTGTTTGGTGACCGAACTGCACATCGGGGCTCGGAATTTTGTAGGGTCGCGGCCTGGTCATGTCCGTGCTGGTGTCCGGTTCGTAGACTGAGACTGAAGCATAGTGCTTCTCCTAATCAGGAAGAGAAGGTGTCCGTCTTTGTTTTCGCGCCTGAGCTCGTTCTTACGTGTTTCCACCCCTACTATAAGAAATAATCATTCTGACAGACATGGTGATATCTGAAATCAAGATCGTAATCCACACTCTGTTTCCGTGCAGCAGTGCAAAGCAAAGGTGGCAAGCGTGGGCGTGGCATGTAAAATTAGAGCCTCTGTCAGTCTCTAGCCCTAATTTTGTTCTCTCCTCACTGTCATTCTCTTCCTCTTATTCTACTACTTTAAGTTTGATATTCGAACTGAAGCTATAAAGGTGATACTAGTAGATGTCCACTTTAAGTTCCTTTCTTTGGTAGTGATGAAATTATGCACCAGTCGAACAGTACAATCGAATGAACAAAAATACATCACAAGCCCACGTCCGCGTCAAGCATTCTAATTACTAACTGTCCGAGTTCTATGCATACAGTGTTAGTGCTAATCTTGTTACAAGGTCTGGTTCAGATATTGCATTAGTCTGCATTAGGTGAGTATGCTAGCTTGTACCTGCATCTGTTTGGAATTTGTAGCCTGAAACGTGCCCGTTCACGTTGAGGTTTTTTTTTTTTGGTTTGGTGTTGAGTCTGCATATAGTTGGTACAACACATGTAACGTGTTGCATGCATTAAACATGGTCTGACGTGGGTGTACACGCTCGGCCAGGTCGTGGTTACGTTTTTGTAGCGTATGGGTGAGTCCACGATCCGAAGCCGTGGGATGGCGCGTGCATGCTGGATTGTGGCGTAGTTTTCGCCCAGTTTGTTTCTCATTGAATAAAAGGAAAGAGAACGAAACGCCGAGGAAGTTACGCGGCACAAAATACTCATTTCCTTGTGTCATACTGCTGTGTTTCTTTCCATCGTGTACGCGTGTGTTCGTCGCTGAGAGAGAAATCCGGCCGGCGACCTGTCAATTGGTATACAGAGCTAGGTTGTGGTCGGAGGCGTTTGGCGACGGCAATGGGGGATCAGTCACCGAAGAAGAGCGACGCTGGTGGCGGCAAAAAGTACACGCCGCCGAGCAAGAGGCTCGGTGCCAGCGGCTCCGGCGATGGGACGATCGTCGTGGCCGCACCGGCGAGGAGCGTCGGAGTGCTGATCCAGTACCCGCAGCTGACAGAAGGTAATTATCAGTTGTGGGCGGCGAAGATGAAGATCATCCTCAAGCCGATGGGCGTGTCATCGGCGATCACCAGAGAAGACGTCGATGAGGCCAAGGACCAGGGAGCCATGGCTGCTATCTCGCAGTCGGTTCCCGACGACGTGATGATGTCGATCGTGGAATACGAGTCTGCGAAGGAGGCTTGGGGTGCCATCCATACCATGCGTATCAGTGATGAGCGTGTTGTGCAGGCACGTATCAGTCACCTCACAAGGCGTTTTGAGCGCCTGACCATGGAAGGAGGCAAAGACGTCGGTGCATTCGGGCGCCGGCTCACCGCGCTCATCTGTGAAATTCGAGCGCTTGGCGAGAACTTGCAGGAGCACGCCGTTGTCTAGTGGCTATTCGCGGCGGTCCCGGATCGCTTCCTGCCGATAATCGGGACGATCGAGCAATGGGGCGATGTCAAGAAGATGTCGGTCGCCGAGGCAATTGGGCGGCTGCGGGCGTTCGAGGAGAACGAGTCCAGGCGGCGCCAGGACCGCAGCGATAATGGCGAGAAGTTGATGCTGGTCTCACGGGCACAGCTGGAGGCACTGGTCCGGGAAGAAAAAAAGAAAGGAGAGAGCTCCAACAACGGCGGCAAGAATGGCGACGAGCGTGGCGGCGGCGGCGGCCGAGATGACGACAAGAAAAAGCACCGCGGCAAGTTCGACAAGTTGAAGATTACCTGCTTTGAGTGTGGGGAGAAAGGACACTTCAAGTCCGAGTGTGAGGCGTTCAAGAAAGACAAGGCGCTCCTTGCAGTTGCCAACGTCGAATACGAGCCGGGGCTGCTGATGGCGGTGGCATGTGAGCTTGCACCGGGGGCGGAGGAGCAGGTCATGGACGTCGTCCAGCCAGAAGATATGGAGGTGAAGGAGGTGCTTCGCCCCTTGGTTGTCGAGGCCGAGTTGGAAGCTGCTAGGGCCGAGGCTGAGCAGTTACGCGGCGAGCTGGCCGAAGCCAATGCGAAGCTGTATGCTGTGTCCCACGAGTACATGATAGAGGCAAAGGATGTAGCGGCTGCATGTGTTGATGCCGAGTATATGTTGCTCCTGGAGTCCATGAAGGCTGATAATCAGGAATCACAGCGCCTGCTCCGTGAAGAGAATGCCGAGCTGCATGTTGTGGTGAAGAAGGCAATGGCAATTGCCATGCAAGCTGGCACAGCAATGCTTGCAACAACGCCGGCGGCAACGGCGGCAACGACAGCTGGCACAGCAATTGTTTCTCATTGAATAAAAGGAAAGAGAACGAAACGCTGAGTAAGTTACACGCCACAAAATACTCGTTTCCTTGTGTCGTACTGCTGTGTTTCTTTCCATTGTGTACGCGTGTGTACGTCGCTGAGAGAGAAATCCGGCTGGCGACCTGTCAATTGGTATACAGAGCTAGGTTGTGGCCGGAGGCGTTTGGCGACGGCAATGGTGGATCAGTCACTGAAGAAGAGCGACGCTGGTGGCGGTGAAAAGTACACGCCGCTGAGCAAGATGCTCGGTGCCAGCGGCTCCGGCGATGGGACGATCGTCGTGGCCGCGCTAGCGAGGAGCGTCGGAGTGTCGATCCAGTACCCGCAGATGACAGAAGGTAATTATCAGTTGTGGGCGGCGAAGATGAAGTACATCCTCAAGCCGATGGGCGTGTGGTCGGCGATCACCAGAGAAGACGTCGAATAGGCCAAGGACCAGGGAGCCATGGCTGCTATCTCGCAGTCGGTTCCCGACGACGTGATGATGTCGATCTTGGAATACGAGTCGGCGAAGGAGGCTTCGGATGCCATCCGTACCATGCGTATCGGCGATGAGCGTGTTGTGCAGGCACGTATCAGTCACCTCACAAGGCGTTTTGAGCGACTCATCATGGAAGGAGGTGAAGACGTCGGTGCATTCGGGTGCCGGCTCACCGCGCTCGTCTGTGAAATTCGACCGCTTGGCGAGAACTTGCAGGAGCACGCCGTTGTCAAGCGGCTGTTCGCGGCGGTCCCGGATCGCTTCCTGCCGATAATCGGGACGATCGAGCAAAGGGGCGACGTCAAGAAGATGTCGGTCACCGAGGCCATTGGGCGGCTGCGGGCGTTCGAGGAGCAGGTCGCGGACGTCGTCCAGCCAGAAGATATGGAGGTGAAGGAGGTGCTTCACCCCTTGGCTGTCGAGGCCGAGTTGGAAGCTGCTAGGGCCGAGGCTGAGCAGTTACACGGCGAGCTGGCCGAAGCTAATGCGAAGCTGTATGCTGTGTCCCACGAGTACATTACAGAGGCAAAGGATGTAGCGGCTGCAAGTGTTGATGCCGAGTATATGTTGCTCCTGGAGTCCGTGAAGGCTGAGATGCAGGAATCACAACGCCTGCTCTGTGAAGAGAATGCCGAGCTGCATGTTGTGGTGAAGAAGGCAATGGCAATTGCCATGCAAGCTGGCACAGCAATGCTTGCAACAGCGCCGGCGGCAACGACAGTGACTCGTACCGGCTTGGAGTGTCCAGCGAAGGACCAAGAGAGAGTTCATTCTTCTGGAAAACAAGGTAACGCCCAAGAGCTAGTATCATCCATATCTCAGTTATGCAAAGTGGAGGTGCATCCTGTAGCAGATCGAGTAGAGAGGATTTTCCTGCATGAAATGAAAGTGAATCCAAAACTGGGTTCTAGTGATGTGAATCACAAGAACAACACTTGGTATTTGGATAGTGGTGCGAGTAACCACATGACCGGCAGCCGAGAAAGTTTTGTTGTGCTGGATGAGTCCATAAAGGGAAGTGTGAAGTTTGGTGATGATTCAGTGGTGAATATTCTTGGCAAAGGCACAGTGTTCCTCCAGAGTGTATGCGGGCAGCAAATACTTCTTCATAATGTGTAATTTGTGTCCAAGCTCACAAGCAGTATACTGAGTCTTGGGCAGCTAGATCAGGAAGGGTGCAAATCAGTGCAATGCCGTGGTTTCATGAGTGTATTTGATCGCTCCGGGAAGCTGCTAGCCAGAGCAAGGAAAACCAAGAATCGACTCTAGCTATGTGCTGAATCTGAAGAAAGCAGCAGACGTATTCGATTCAGCTACAACAACACCAGCTCAAAGCGGAGGTTCTCCTCTTGGCGGTGCAGACGTCGAGCCGGCATGAGGGTGCTTGGTAGGCAAAGAAATAAATTGATTAACAAGATTAAGGAGGTGATTGTTGGTGCTAATCTTGTTACAAGGTCTGGTTCAGATATTGCATTAGTCTGCAATAGGTGAGTATGCTAGTTTGTACCTGCATTTGTTTGGAATTTGTAGCCTGAAACGTGCCCGTTCACGTTGAGGTTTTTTTATATATTTTTTGTTTTGAGTTGAGTCTGCATATAGTTGGTACAACACATGTAACGTGTTGCATTCATTAAACTTGGTCTGACGTGGGTGGACACGCTCGGCCAGTTCGTGGTTACGTTTTTGTAGCGTATGGGTGAGTCCACTATCAGAAGCCGTGGGATGGCGCGTGCATGCTGGATCGTGGCCTAGTTTTCGCCCAGTTTGTTTCTCATTGAATAAAAGGAAAGAGAACGAAACGCTGAGTAAGTTACACGGCACAAAATACTCATTTCCTTGTGTCGTACTGCTGTGTTTCTTTCCATTGTGTACGCGTGTGTACATCGCTGAGAGAGAAATCCGGCTGGCGACCTGTCAATTGGTACACAGAGCAAGGTTGTGGCCGGAGGAGTTTGGCGACGGCAATGGTGGATCAGTCACCGAAGAAGAGCGACGCTGGTGGCGGCGAAAAGTACATGCCGCTGAGCAAGATGCTCGGTGCCAGCGGCTCCGGCGATGGGACGATCGTCGTGGCCGCGCCAGCGAGGAGCGTCGGAGTGTCGATCCAGTACCCGCAGATGACAGAAGGTAATTATCAGTTGGGGGCGGCGAAGATGAAGTACATCCTCAAGCCGATGGGCGTGTGGTCGGCGATCACCGGAGAAGACGTCGAATAGGCCAAGGACCAGGGAGCCATGGCTGCTATCTCGCAGTCGGTTCCTGACGAGGTGAAGACGTCGGTGCATTCGGGTGCCGGCTCACCGCGCTCGTCTGTGAAATTCGAGCGATTGGCGAGAACTTGCAGGAGCACGCCGTTGTCAAGCGGCTGTTCGCGGCGGTCCCGGATCGCTTCCTGCCGATAATCAGGACGATTGAGCAATGGGGCGACGTCAAGAAGATGTCGGTCGCCGAGGCCATTGGTAGGCTGCGGGCGTTCGAGGAGCAGGTCGCGGACGTCGTCCAGCCAGAAGATATGGAGGTGAAGGAGGTGCTTCACCCCTTGGCTGTCGAGGCCCAGTTGGAAGCTTCTAGGGCCGAGGCTGAGCAGTTACGCGGCGAGCTGGCCGAAGCCAATGCGAAGCTGTATGCTGTGTCCCACGAGTACATTACAGAGGCAAAGGATGTGGCGGCTGCAAGTGTTGATGCCGAGTATATGTTGCTCCTGGACTCCGTGAAGGCTAAGATGCAGGAATCACAACGCCTGCTCTGTGAAGAGAATCCCGAGCTGCATGTTGTGGTGAAGAAGGCAATGGCAATTGCCATGCAAGCTGGCACAGCAATGCTTGCAACAACGCCGGCAGCAACGACAGTGACTCATACCGGCTTGGAGTGTCCAGCGAAGGACCAAGAGAGGGTTCATTCTTCTTTAAAACAAGGTAACGCCCAAGAGCTAGTATCATCCATATCTCAGTTATGCAAAGTGGAGGTGCATCCTGTAGCAGATCGAGTAGAGAGGATTTTCCTGCATGAAATGAAAGTGAAGCCAAAACTGGGTTCTAGTGATGTGAATCACAAGAACAACACTTGGTATTTGGATAGTGGTGCGAGTAACCACATGACCGGCAGCCGAGAAAGTTTTGTTGTGCTGGATGAGTCCATAAAGGGAAGTGTGAAGTTTGGTGATGATTCAGTGGTGAATATTCTTGGTAAAGGCACAGTGTTCCTCCAGAGTGTAAGCGGGCAGCAAATACTTCTTCATAATGTGTATTTTGTGTCCAAGCTCACAAGCAGTATACTGAGTCTTGGGCAGCTAGATGAGGAAGGGTGCAAATCAGTGCAACGCCGTGGTTCATGAGTGTATTTGATCGCTCCGGGAAGCTGCTAGCCAGAGCAAGGAAAACCAAGAATCGACTCTAGCTATGTGCTGAATCTGAAGAAAGCAGCAGACGTATTCGATTCAGCTACAACAACACCAGCTCAAAGCGGAGGTTCTCCTCTTGGCGGTGCAGACGTCGAGCCGGCATGAGGGTGCTCAGTAGGCTAAGAAATAAATTGATTAATAAGATTAAGGAGGTGATTGTTGGTGCTAATCTTGTTACAAGGTCTGGTTCAGATATTGCATTAGTCTGCAATAGGTGAGTATGCTAGTTTGTACCTGCATTTGTTTGGAATTTGTAGCCTGAAACGTGCCCGTTCACGTTGAGGTTTTTTTATATATTTTTTGTTTTGAGTTGAGTCTGCATATAGTTGGTACAACACATGTAACGTGTTGCATTCATTAAACTTGGTCTGACGTGGGTGGACACGCTCGGCCAGTTCGTGGTTACGTTTTTGTAGCGTATGGGTGAGTCCACTATCAGAAGCCGTGGGATGGCGCGTGCATGCTGGATCGTGGCCTAGTTTTCGCCCAGTTTGTTTCTCATTGAATAAAAGGAAAGAGAACGAAACGCTGAGTAAGTTACACGGCACAAAATACTCATTTCCTTGTGTCGTACTGCTGTGTTTCTTTCCATTGTGTACGCGTGTGTACATCGCTGAGAGAGAAATCCGGCTGGCGACCTGTCAATTGGTACACAGAGCAAGGTTGTGGCCGGAGGAGTTTGGCGACGGCAATGGTGGATCAGTCACCGAAGAAGAGCGACGCTGGTGGCGGCGAAAAGTACATGCCGCTGAGCAAGATGCTCGGTGCCAGCGGCTCCGGCGATGGGACGATCGTCGTGGCCGCGCCAGCGAGGAGCGTCGGAGTGTCGATCCAGTACCCGCAGATGACAGAAGGTAATTATCAGTTGGGGGCGGCGAAGATGAAGTACATCCTCAAGCCGATGGGCGTGTGGTCGGCGATCACCGGAGAAGACGTCGAATAGGCCAAGGACCAGGGAGCCATGGCTGCTATCTCGCAGTCGGTTCCTGACGACGTGATGATGTCGATCGTGGAATACGAGTCGGCGAAGGAGGCTTGGGATGCCATTCGTACCATGCGTATCGGCGATGAGCGTGTTGTGCAGGCACGTATCAGGCACCTCACAAGGCGTTTTGAGCGCCTGATCATGGAAGGAGGTGAAGACGTTGGTGCATTCGGGTGCCGGCTCACCGCGCTCGTCTGTGAAATTCGAGCGCTTGGCGAGAACTTGCAGGAGCACGCCGTTGTCATGTGGCTGTTCACGGCGGTCCCGGATCGCTTCCTGCCGATAATTTGGACGATCGAGCAATGGGGCGACGTCAAGAAGATGTCGGTCGCCGAGGCCATTGGGCGGCTGCGGGCGTTCGAGGAGCAGGTCGCGGACGTCGTCCAGCCAGAAGATATGGAGGTGAAGGTGGTGCTTCACCCCTTGCCTGTCGAGGCCGAGTTGGAAGCTGCTAGGGCTGAGGCTGAGCAGTTACGCGGCGAGCTGGCCGAAGCCAATGCGAAGCTGTATGCTGTGTCCCACGAGTACATTATAGAGGCAAAGGATGTAGCGGCTGCAAGTGTTGATGCCGAGTATATGTTGCTCCTGGAGTCTGTGAAGGCTGAGATGCAGGAATCACAGCGCCTGCTCTGTGAAGAGAATGCCGAGCTGCATGTTGTGGTGAAGAAGGGAATGGCAATTGCCATGCAAGCTGGCACAGCAATGCTTGCAACAACGCCGGCGGCAACGACAGTGACTCGTACCGGCTTGGAGTGTCCAGCGAAGGACCAAGAGAGGGTTCATTCTTCTGGAAAACAAGGTAACGCCCAAGAGCTAGTATCATCCATATCTCAGTTATGCAAAGTGGAGGTGCATCCTGTAGCAGATCGAGTAGAGAGGATTTTCCTGCATGAAATGAAAGTGAAGCCAAAACTGGGTTCTAGTGATGTGAATCACAAGAACAACACTTGGTATTTGGATAGTGGTGCGAGTAACCACATGACCGGCAGCCGAGAAAGTTTTGTTGTGCTGGATGAGTCCATAAAGGGAAGTGTGATGTTTGGTGATGATTCAGTGGTGAATATTCTTTGCAAAGGCACAGTGTTCCTCCAGAGTGTAAACGGGCAGCAAATACTTCTTCATAATGTGTATTTTGTGTCCAAGCTCACAAGCAGTATACTGAGTCTTGGGCAGCTAGATGAGGAAGGGTGCAAATCAGTGCAACGCCGTGGGTTCATGAGTGTATTTGATCGCTCCGGGAAGCTGCTAGCCAGAGCAAGGAAAACCAAGAATCGACTCTATGTGCTGAATCTGAAGAAAGCGGCAGACGTATTCGATTCAGCTACAACAACAGCAGCTCAAAGCGGAGGTTCTCCTCTTGGCGGCGCAGACGTCGAGCCGGCATGAGGGTGCTCGGTAGGCAAAGAAATAAATTGAGTAACAAGATTAAGGAGGTGATTGTTGGTGCTAATCTTGTTACAAGGTCTGGTTTAGATATTGCATTAGTCTGCATTAGGTGAGTATGCTAGTTTGTACCTGCATCTGTTTGGAATTTGTAGCCTGAAACGTGCCCGTTCACGGTGAGGTTTTTTTTTTTAGTTTTGTGTTAAGTCTGCATATAGTTGGTACAACACATGTAACATGTTGCATGCATTAAACTTGGTCTGACGTGGGTGTACACGATCGGCCAGGTCGTGGTTACATTTTTGTAGCGTATGGGTGAGTCCACGATCCGAAGCCGTGGGATGGCGCGTGCATGCCGGATCGTGGCGTAGTTTTCGCCCAGTTTGTTTCTCATATAATAAAAGGAAAGAGAACGAAACGCCGAGGAAGTTACGCGGCACAAAATACTCGTTTCCTTGTGTTGTACCACTGTGTTTCTTTCCATTGTGTATGCGCGTGTATGTCGCTGAGAGAGAAATCCGGCTGGCGACCTGTCAATTGGTATACAGAGCTAGGTTGTGGCCGGAGGCGTTTGGCGACGGCAATGGGGGATCAGTCACCAAAGATGAGCGACGCTGGTGGCGGCGAAAAGTACACGCCGCCGAGCAAGAGGCTCGGTGCCAACGGCTCCGGCGATGGGACGATCATCGTGGCCGCACCGGCGAGGAGCGTCGGAGTGCCGGTCCAGTACCCGCAGCTGACAGAAGGTAATTATCTGTTGTGGACGACGAAGATGAAGATCATCCTCAAGCAGATGGGCGTGTGGTCGGCGATCTCCGGAGAATTCGTCGATGAGGCCAAGGACCAGGGAGCCATGGCTGCTATCTCGCAGTCGGTTCCCGACGATATGATGATGTCGATCGTGGAATACGAGTCGGTGAAGGAGGCTTGGGATGCCATCCGTACCATGCGTATCGGCGATGAGCGTGTTGTGTAGGCACGTATCAGTCACCTCACAAGGCGTTTTGAGCGCCTGACCATGGAAGGAGGTGAAGACGTCGGTGCATTCGGGCGCCGGCTCACCGCGCTCGTCTGTGAAATTCGAGTGCTTGCCGAGAACTTGCAGGAGCACGCCGTTTTCAAGCGGCTGTTCGCGGCGGTCCTGGATCGCTTCCTGCCGATAATCGGGACGATCGAGCAATGGGGCTACGTCAAGAAGATGTCGGTCGCCGAGGCCATTGGGCGGCTGCGGGCGTTCGAGGAGAACGAGTCCAGGCGGCGCCAAGACCGCAGCAATGATGGCGAGAAGTTGATGCTGGTCTCACGGGCACAGCTGGAGGCACTGGTCCGGGAAGAAAAAAAGAAAGGAGAGAGCTCCAGCAACGGCGGCAAGAATGGCAACGAGCGTGGCGGTGGCCGCGGCCGAGATGACGACAAGAAAAAGCCCCGCGGCAAGTTCGACAAGTCGAAGATTACCTGCTTCGAGTGTGGGGAGAAAGGACACTTCAAGTCCGAGTGTGAGGCGTTCAAGAAAGAGAAGGCGCTCCTTGCAGCTGCCGACGTCGACTGCGAGCTGGGGCTGCTGATGGCGGTGGCATGTGAGCTTGCACCGGGGGCGGAGGAGCAGGTCGCGGACGTCGTCCAGCCAGAAGATATGGAGGTGAATTAGGTGCTTCGCCCCTTGGCTGTCGAGGCCGAGGCTGAGCAGTTACGCGGCGAGCTGGTCGAAGCGAATGCGAAGCTGTATGCTGTGTCCCACGAGTACATGACAGAGGCAAAGGATGTAGGGGCTGCAATTGTTGATGCAGAGTATATGTTGCTCCTGGAGTCCGTGAAGGCTGAGGTGCAGGAATCACAGCGCCTGCTTCATGAAGAGAATGCCGAGCTGCATGTTTTGGTGAAGAAGGCAATGGCAATTGCCATGCAAGCGGGCACAGCAATGCTTGCAACAACGCCGGCGGCAACGACAGTGACTCGTACCGGCTTGGAGTGTCCAGCGCCGGACCAAGAGAGGGTTCATTCTTCTGGAAAACAAGGTAACGCCCAAGAGCTAGTATCATCCATATCTCAGTTATGCAAAGTGGAGGTGCATCCTGTAGCAGATCGAGTAGAGAGGATTTTGCTGCATGAAAAGAAAGTGAAGCCAAAACTGGGCTCTAGTGATGTGAATCATTAGAACAACACTTGGTATTTGGATAGTGGTGCGAGTAACCACATGACCGGCAGCCGAGAAAGTTTGTTGTGCTGGATGAGTCCATAAAGGGAAGTGTGAAGTTCGGTGATGATTCAGTGGTGAAAATTCTTGGCAAAGGCACAGTATTCCTCCAGAGTGTAAGCGGGCAGCAAATACTTCTTCATAATGTGTATTTTGTGTCCAAGCTCACAAGCAGTATACTGAGTCTTGGGCAGCTAGATGAGGAAGGGTGCAAATCAGTGCAACGCCGTGGGCTCATGAGTGTATTCGATCGCTCCGGGAAGCTGCTAGCCAGAGCAAGGAAAACCAAGAATCGACTCTATGTGCTGAATCTGAAGAAAGCGGTAGACGTATTCGATTCAGCTACAACAACAGCAGCTCAAAGCGGAGGTTCTCCTCTTGGCGGCGCAGACGTCGAGCCGGCATGAGGGTGCTCGGTAGGCAAAGAAATAAATTGGGTAACAAGATTAAGGAGGTGATTGTTGGTGCAAATATTGTTACAAGGTCTGGTTCAGATATTGCATTAGTCTGCATTAGGTGAGTATGCTAGTTTGTACCTGCATCTGTTTGGAATTTGTAGCCTGAAACGTGCCCGTTCACGTTGAGGTTTTTTTTGGGGATTCGTGTTGAGTCTGCATATAGTTGGTACAACACATGTGATGTGTTGCATGCATTAAACTTGGTCTGACGTGGGTGTACACGGTCGGTCAGGTCGTGGTTACGTTTTTGTAGCGTATGGGTGAGTCCACGATCTGAAGCCGTGGGATGGCGCGTGCATGCTGGATCGTGGCGTAGTTTTCGCCCAGTTTGTTTCTCATTGAATAAAAGGAAAGAGAACGAAAACACCAAGGAAGTTACGCGGCATAAAATACTCGTTTCCTTGTGTCGTACTGCTGTGTTTCTTTCCATTGTGTACGCGTGTGTTTCCTTGTGTCGTACTGCTGTGTTTCTTTCCATTGTGTACGCGTGTGTACGTCACTGAGAGAGAAATCCGGCTGGCGACCTGTCAATTGGTATACAGAGGTTGGTTGTGGCTGGAGGCCTTTGGCGACGGCAATGGGGGATCAGTCACCGAAGAAGAGCGACGCTGGTGGCGACGAAAAGTACACGCCGCCGAGCAAGAGGCTCGGTGCCAGCGGCTCCGGCGATGGGACGATCGTCGTGGCCGCGCCGGTGAGGAGCGTCGGAGTGCCGATCCAGTACCCGCAGCTGACAGAAGGTAATTATCAGTTGTGAGCGACGAAGATGAAGATCATCCTCAAGCTGATGGGCGTGTGGTCGGCGATCACAGGAGAAGACGTCGATGAGGCCAAGGACCAGGGAGCCATGGCTGCTATCTCGCAGTCGGTTCCCGACGACGTGATGATGTCGATCGTGGAATACGAGTCGGCGAAGGAGGCTTGGGATGCCATCCATACCATGCGTATCGGCGATGACCGTGTTGTGCAGGCGCGTATTAGTCACCTCACAAGGCGTTTTGAGCGCCTGACCATGGAAGGAGGTGAAGACGTCGGTGCATTCGGGCGCCGGCTCACCACGCTCGTCTGTGAAATTCGAGCGCTTGGGAAGAACTTGCAGGAGCATGCCGTTGTCAAGCGGCTGTTCGCGGCGGTCCCGGATTGCTTCCTGCCGATAATCATGACGATCGAGCAATGGGGCGACGTCAAGAAGATGTCGGTCGCCGAGGCCATTGGGCGGCTGCGGGCGTTCGAGGAGAACGAGTCCAGGCAGCGCCAAGACCACAACGATGATGGCGAGAAGTTGATGCTGGTCTCACGGGCACAGCTGGTGGCACTGGTCCGGGACGAAAAAAAGAAAGGAGAGAGCTCCAGCAACGGCGGCAAGAATGCCGACGAGCGTGGCAATGGCCGCGGCCGAGATGACGTCAAGAAAAAGCCCCGCGGCAAGTTCGACAAGTCGAAGATTACCTGCTCCGAGTGTGAGGCATTCAAGAAAGAGAAGGTGCTCCTTGCGGCTGCCGACGTTGACTACGAGCCGGGGCTGCTGATGGCGGTGGCATGTGAGCTTGCACCGGGGGCGGAGGAGCAGGTCGCGGACGTCGTCCAGCCAGAAGATATGGAGGTGAAGGAGGTGCTTCGACCCTTGGCTGTCGAGGCCGAGTTGGAAGCTGCTAGGGCCGAGGCTGAGCAGTTACGCGGCGAGCTGGCCGAAGCCAATGCGAAGCTGTATGCTGTGTCCCACGAGTACATGACAGAGGCAAAGGATGTAGCGGCTGCAAGTGTTGATGCAGAGTATATGTTGCTCCTAGAGTCCGTGAAGGCTGAGGTGCAGGAATCACAGCGCCTGCTTCATGAAGAGAATGCTGAGCTGCATGTTTGGGTGAAGAAGGCAATGGCAATTGCCATGCAAGCTGGCACAGCAATGCTTGCAACAACGCCGGCGGCAACGACAGTGACTCGTACCGGCTTGGAGTGTCCAGCACCGGACCAAGAGAGGGTTCATTCTTCTAGAAAACAAGGTAACGCCCAAGAGCTAGTATCATCCATATCTCAGTTATGCAAAGTGGAGGTGCATCCTGTAGCAGATCGAGTAGAGAGGATTTTGCTGCATGAAAAGAAAGTGAAGCCAAAACTGGGCTCTAGTGATGTGAGTCATAAGAACAACACTTGGTATTTGGATAGTGGTGCCAGTAACCACATGACCGGCAGCCGAGAAAGTTTGTTGTGCTGGATGAGTCCATGAAGGGAAGTGTGAAGTTTGGTGATGATTCAGTGGTGAAAATTCTTGGCAAAGGCACAGTATTCCTCCAGAGTGTAAGCGGGCAGCAAATACTTCTTCATAATGTGTATTTTGTGTCCAAGCTCACAAGCAGTATACTGAGTCTTGGGCAGCTAGATGAGGAAGGGTGCAAATCAGTGCAACGCCGTGGGCTCATGAGTGTATTTGATCGCTCCGGGAAGCTGCTAGCCAGTGCTGAATCTGAAGAAAGCGGCAGACGTATTCGATTCAGCTACAACAACAGCAGCTCAAAGCGGAGGTTCTCCTCTTGGCGGCGCAGACATCGAGCCGGCATGAGGGTGCTCGGTTGGCAAAGAAATAAATTGGGTAACAAGATTAAGGAGGTGATTGTTGGTGCTAATCTTGTTACAAGGTCTGGTTCAGATATTGCATTAGTCTGCATTAGGTGAGTATGCTAGTTTGTACCTGCATCTGTTTGGAATTTGTAGCCTGAAACGTGCCCGTTCACGTTGAGGTTTTTTTTTGTGGGATTTGTGTTGAGTCTGCATATAGTTGGTACAACACATGTGACGTGTTGCATGCATTAAACTTGGTTGGACGTGGGTGTACACGGTCGGCCAGGTCGTGGTTATGTTTTTGTAGCGTATGGGTGACTCCACGATCTGAAGCCGTGGGATGGCGCGTGCATGCTGGATCGTGGCGTAGTTTTCGCCCAGTTTGTTTCTCATTGAATAAAAGGAAAGAGAACAAAAACACCGAGGAAGTTACGCGGCACAAAATACTCGCTTCCTTGTGTCGTACTGCTGTGTTTCTTTCCATTGTGTACGCGTGTGTACGTCGCTGAGAGAGAAATCTGGCTGGCGACCTGTCAATTGGTATACAGAGCTATTTTGGCCGGAGGCGTTTGGCGACGGCAATGGGGGATCAGTCACCGAAGAAGAGCGACGCTGGTGGCGGCGAAAAGTACACGCCGCCGAGCAAGAGGCTCGGTGCCAGCGGCTCCGGCGATGGGACGATCGTCGTGGCCGCGCCAGCGAGGAGCGTCGGAGTGCCGATCTAGTACCCGCAGCTGACAGAAGGTAATTATCAGTTGTGGGCGGCGAAGATGAAGATCATCCTCAAGCTGATGGGCGTGTGGTCGGCGATCACCGAAGAAGACGTCGATGAGGCCAAGGACCAGGGAGCCATGGCTGCTATCTCGCAGTCGGTTCCCGACGACGTGATGATGTCGACCGTGGAATACGAGTCGGTGAAGGAGGCTTGGGATGCCATCCGTACCATGCGTATCGGCAATGACCATGCTGTGCAGGCGCGTATCAGTCACCTCACAAGGTGTTTTGAGCGCCTGACCATGGAAGGAGGTGAAGACGTTGGTGCATTCTGGCGCCGGCTCACCACGCTTGTCTGTGAAATTCGAGCGCTTGGCGAGAACTTGCAGGAGCACGCCGTTGTCAAGCGGTTGTTCGCGGCGGTCCCGGATCGCTTCCTGCCGATAATCATGACGATCGAGCAATGGGGCGGCGTCAAGAAGATGTCGGTCGCTGATGCCATTGGGCGGCTGCGGGCGTTCGAGGAGAACGAGTCCAGGCAGCGCCAAGACCGCAGCGATGATGGCGAGAAGTTGATGCTGGTCTCACGGGCACAGCTGGTGGCACTGGCCCGGGAAGAAAAAAAGAAAGGGGAGAGCTCCAGCAACGGCGGCAAGAATGACGACGAGCGTGGCAGTGGCCGCGGCCGAGATGACGACAAGAAAAAGCCCCGCGGCAAGTTCGACAAGTCGAAGATTACCTGCTTTGAGTGTGGGGAGAAAGGACATTTCAAGTCCGAGTGTGAGGCGTTCAAGAAAGAGAAGGCGCTCCTTGCAGCTGCCAACGTTGTCTAAGAGCCGGGGCTGCTGATGGCGGTGGCATGTGAGCTTGCACCGGGGGCGGAGGAGCAGGTCGCGGACGTCGTCCAGCCAAAAGATATGGAGGTGAAGGAGGTGCTTTGCCCCTTGGCTGTCGAGGCCGAGTTGGAAGCTGCTAGGGGCGAGCCTGAGCAGTTACGTGGCGAGCTGGCCGAAGCCAATGTGAAGCTGTATGCTGTGTCCCACGAGTACATGACAGAGGCAAAGGATGTAGCGGCTGCAAGTGTTGATGCCGAGTATATGTTGCTCCTGGAGTCCGTGAAAGCTGAGATGCAGGAATCACAGGGCCTGCTCCGTGAAGAGAATGCCGAGCTGCATGTTGTGGTGAAGAAGGCAATGGCAATTGCCATGCAAGCTGGCACAGCAATGCTTGCAACAACGCCGGCGGCAACGACAGTGACTCGTACCAGCTTGGAGTGTCCAGCGCCGGACCAAGAGAGGGTTCATTCTTACGGAAAACGAGGTAACACCCAAGAGCTAGTATCATCCATATCTCAGTTATGCAAAGTGGAGGTGCATCCTGTAGCAGATCGAGTAGAGAGGATTTTGCTGCATGAAAAGAAAGTGAAGCCAAAACTGGGCTCTAGTGATGTGAATCATAAGAACAACACTTGGTATTTGGATAGTGGTGCGAGTAACCACATGACCGGCAGCCGAGAAAGTTTGTTGTGCTGGATGAGTCCATAAAGGGAAGTGTGAAGTTTGGTGATGATTCAGTGGTGAAAATTCTTGACAAAGGCACAGTGTTCCTCCAGAGTGTAAGCGGGCAGCAAATACTTCTTCATAATGTGTATTTTGTGTCCAAGCTCACAAGCAGTATACTGAGTCTTGGGCAGCTAGATGAGGAAGGGTGCAAATCAGTGCAACGCCGTGGGTTTATGAGTGTATTTGATCGCTCCGGGAAGCTGCTAGCCAGAGCAAGGAAGACCAAGAGTCGACTCTATGTGCTGAATCTGAAGAAAGCAGCAAACGTATTCGATTCAGCTACAACAACTGCAGCTCAAAGCTGAGGTTCTCCTCTTGGCGGCTCAGACGTCGAGCCGGCATGAGGGTGCTCGGTAGGCAAAGAAATAAATTGAGTAACAAGATTAAGGAGGTTATTGTTGGTGCTAATCTTGTTACAAGGTCTGGTTCAGATATTGCATTAGTCTGCATTAGGTGAGTATGCATGTTTGTACCCGCATCTGTTTGGAATTTGTAGCCTAAAACGTGCCCGATCACGTTGAGGTTTTTTTTTTTGGTTTTGTGTTGAGTCTGCATATAGTTGGTACAACACATGTGATGTGTTGCATGCATTAAACTTCGTCTGACGTGGGTGTACATGCTCGGCCAGGTCATGGTTACGTTTTTGTAGCGTATGGGTGAGTCCACGATCCGAAGCCGTGGGATGGCGCGTGCATGCTGGATTGTGGCGTAGTTTTTGCCCAGTTTGTTTCTCATTGAATAAAAGGAAAGAGAACGGAACGCCGAGGAAGTTACTCGGCACAAAATACTCGTTTCATTGTGTCGTACTACTGTGTTTCTTTCCATTGTGTACGTGTGTGTACGTCGCTGAGAGTGAAATCCGGCTGGCGACCTGTCAATTGGTATACAGAGCTAGGTTGTGGCCGGAGGCATTTGGCGACGGCAATGGGTGATCAGTCACCGAAGAAGAGCGACGCTGGTGGCGGCGAAAAGTACACGCCGCCGAGCAAGAGGCTCGGTGCCAGCGGCTCCGGCGATGGGACGATCGTCGTGGCCGCGCCGGCGAGGAGCGTCGGAGTGCCGATCCAGTACCCGCTGCTGACAGAAGGTAATTATCAGTTGGGGGCGACGAAGATGAAGATCATCCTCAAGCCGATGGGCGTGTGGTCGGCGATCACCGGAGAAGACGTCGATGAGGCCATGGACCAGGGAGCCATGGCTGCTATCTCGCAGTTGGTTCCCGACGACGTGATGATGTCGATCATGGAATACGAGTCGGCGAAGGAGGCTTGGGATGCCATCCGTACCATGCGTATCGGCGATGAGCGTGTTGTGCAGGCATGTATCAATCACCTCACAAGGCGTTTTGAGCGCCTGACCATGGAAGGAGGTGAAGACGTCAGTGCATTCGGGCGCCAGCTCACCGCGCTCGTCTGTGAAATTCGAGCGCTTGGCGAGAACTTGCAGGAGCAAGCTGTTCTCAAGCGGCTGTTCGCGGCGGTCCCGGATCGCTTCCTGCCGATAATCGGGACGATCGAGCAATGGGGCGACGTCAAGAAGATGTCGGTCACCGAGGCCATTGGGCGGCTGCGGGAGTTCGAGGAGAACGAGTCCAGGCGGCGCCAAGACCGCAGCGATGATGGCGAGAAGTTGATGTTGTTCTCACGGGCACAGCTGGAGGCACTGGTCCGGGAAGAAAAAAAGAGAGGAGAGAGCTCCAGCAACGGTGGCAAGAATGGGGACGAGCGTGGCGGTGGCCGCGGCCGAGATGATGACAAGAAAAAGCCCCGCGGCAAGTTCGACAAGTCGAAGATTACCTGCTTCGAGTGTGGGGAGAAAGGACACTTCAAGTCCGAGTGTGAGGCGTTCAAGAAAGAGAAGGCACTCCTTGCAGCTGCCGACGTCGACTACGAGCCGGGGCTGCTGATGGCGGTGGCATGTGTGCTTGCACCGGGGGCGGAGGAGCAGGTCGCGGACGTCGTCCAGCCTGAAGATATGGAGGTGAAGGAGGTGCTTCGCCCCTTGGCTGTCGAGGCCGAGTTGGAAGCTGCTAGGGCCGAGGCTGAGCAGTTACGCGGCGAGCTGGCCGAAGCCAATGCGAACCTGTATCATGTGTCCCACGAGTACATGACAGAGGAAAAGGATGTAGCGGCTGCAAGTGTTGATGCCGAGTATATGTTGCTCTTGGAGTCCGTCAAGGCTGAGATGCAGGAATCACAGCACCTGCTTCGTGAAGAGAATGCCGAGCTGCATGTTGTTGTGAAGAAGGCAATGGCAATTGCCATGCAAGCTGGCACAGCAATGCTTGCAACAACGCCGGCGGCAACGACAGTGACTCGTACCGGCTTGGAGTGTCCAGCGCCGGACCAAGAGAGGGTTCATTCTTCTGGAAAACAAGGTAACGCCCAAGAGCTAGTATCATCCATATCTCAGTTATGCAAAGTGGAGGTGCATCCTGTAGCAGATCGAGTAGAGAGGATTTTGCTGCATGAAAAGAAAGTGAAGCCAAAACTGGGCTCTAGTGATGTGAATCATAAGAACAGCGACACTTGGTATTTGGATAGTGGTGCGAGTAACCACATGACCGGCAGCCGAGAAAGTTTGTTGTGCTGGATGAGTCCATAAAGGGAAGTGTGAAGTTTGGTGATGATTCAATGGTGAAAATTCTTGACAAAGGCACAGTGTTCCTCCAGAGTGTAAGCGCGCAGCAAATACTTCTTCATAATGTGTATTTTGTGTCCAAGCTCAGAAGCAGTATACTGAGTCTTGGGCAGCTAGATGAGGAAGGGTGAAAATCAGTGCAACGCCGTGGGTTTATGAGTGTATTTAATCGCTCCAGGAAGCTGCTAGCCAGAGCAAGGAAAACCAAGAATCGACTCTATGTGCTGAATCTGAAGAAAGCGGCAGACGTATTCGATTCAGCTACAATAATAGCAGCTCAAAGCGGAGGTTCTCCTCTTGGCGGTGCAGACGTCGAGCCGGCATGTGGGTGCTCGGTAGGCAAAGAAATAAATTGAGTAACAAGATTAAGGAGGTGATTGTTGTTGCTAATCTTGTTACAAGGTCTGGTTCAGATATTGCATTAGTCTGCATTAGGTGAGTATGCTAGTTTGTACCTGCATCTGTTTGGAATTTGTAGCCTCAAACGTGCCCGTTCACGTTGAGGTTTTTTTTTTTTTGGTTTTGTGTTGAGTCTGCATATAGTTGGTACAACACATGTGACGTGTTGCATGCATTAAACTTGGTTTGACGTGGGTGTACACGCTCGGCCAAGTCATGGTTACGTTTTTGTAGCGTATGGGTGAGTCCACGATCCGAAGCCGTGGGATGGCGCGTGGATGCTGGATCATGGCGTAGTGTTCGCCCAGTTTGTTTCTCATTGAATAAAAGGAAAGAGAACAAAACGCCGAGGAAGTTACGCGGCACAAAATACTCATTTCCTTGTGTCGTACTGCTGTGTTTCTTTCCATTGTGTACGCGTGTGTACGTCACTGAGAGAGAAATCCGGCTGGCGACCTGTCAATTGGTATACAGAGCTAGGTTGTGGCCGGAGGCGTTTGGCGACGGCAATGGGGGATCAGTCACCGAAGAAGAGCGACGCTGGTGGCGGCGAAAAGTACACGCCGCCGAGCAAGAGGTTCGGTGCCAGTGGCTCCGACGATGGGACGATCGTCGTGGCCGCGCCGGTGAGGAGCGTCGGAGTGCCGATCCAGTACCCGCAGTTGACAGAAGGTAATTATCAGTTGTGAGCGACGAAGATGAAGATCATCCTCAAGCCGATGGGCGTGTGGTCGGCGATCACCGGAGAAGACGTCGATGACGCCAAGGACCAGCGAGCCATGGCTGCTATCTCGCAGTCGGTTCCCGACGACGTGATTATGTCGATCGTGGAATACGAGTTGGCGAAGGAGAATTGGGATGCCATCCGTACCATGTGTATCGGCGATGAGCGTGTTGTGCAGGCACGTATCAGTCACCTCACAAGGCGTTTTGAGCACCTGACCATGGAAGGAGGTGAAGACGTCGGTGCATTCGGGCGCCGGCTCACCGCGCTCGTCTGTGAAATTCGAGCGCTTGGCGAGAACTTGCAGGAGCACGCCGTTGTCAAACGGCTGTTCGCGGCGGTCCGTGATCGCTTCCTGCCAATAATCGGGATGATCGAGCAATGGGGCGACGTCAAGAAGATGTCGGTCGCCGAGGCCATTGGGCAGCTGTGGGCGTTCGAGGAGAATGTGTCCAGGCGGCGCCAAGACCGCAGCGATGATGGCGAGAAGTTGATGCTGGTCTCACAGGCACAGCTGGAGGCACTGGTCCGGGAAGAAAAAAAGAGAGGAGAGAGCTCCAGCAACGGCGGCAAGAATGGGGACGAGCGTGGCGGTGGCCGCGGCCGAGATGA
The DNA here is from genome assembly GCA_011799875.1 of Thinopyrum elongatum. NCBI lineage: Eukaryota > Viridiplantae > Streptophyta > Magnoliopsida > Poales > Poaceae > Thinopyrum > Thinopyrum elongatum. The sequence continues at coordinate 81,035,542 of CM022303.1, forward strand.
CGACAAGAAAAAGCCCCGCGGCAAGTTCGACAAGTCGAAGATTACCTGCTTCGAGTGTGGGGAGAAAGGACACTTCAAGTCCGAGTGTGAGGCGTTCAAGAAAGAGAAGGCGCTTCTTGCAGCTGCCGACGTCGACTACGAGCCGGGGCTGCTGATGGCGGTGGCATGTGAGCTTGCACCGGGGGCGGAGGAGGAGGTCGCGACCGTCGTCCAGCCAGAAGATATGGAGGTGAAGGAGGTGCTTCGCCCCTTGGCTGTCGAGGCCGAGTTGGAAGCTGCTAGGGCCGAGGCTGAGCAGTTACGCGGCGAGCTGGCCGAAGCCAATGCGAAGCTGTATGCTGTGTCCCACGAGTACATGACAGAGGCAAAGGATGTAGCGGCTGCAACTGTTGATGCTGAGTATATGTTGCTCCTGGAGTCCGTTAAGGCTGAGATGCAAGAATCACAGCGCCTGCTCCGTGAAGAGAATGCCGAGCTGCATGTTGTGGTGAAGAAGGCAATGGCAATTGTAACACCCATGTGTAATAGCCACTGTGGTTACCTGCTAATAATGCCAAGTCATCTCATTTGCAGTGCCTAGTCATAGTGGTTAATCTCAGCAATTTAAATACTTCTCTGAAAATCTAGTCAAATTCAAAGTGCAAAATAAATTTGCTCAAACACTATGGGGAAAATGTTCCTTAAATAGCGAATATTCCTGAAGCATTCATAAAATTATAAACTATGATAGTTGAATTAGCTAAATGACTCAAACTACATGAAACAACTTCAAAATAGAATTATTTAATCCATTTAAAATAATATCAAATTCAAATAAAATTCTACTTTGCCAAAACAAATTTTTGATGAAAGGTATTAATGCACTGTAATATTTAGGCCAAGTTTCATATTTTACATAAGTGCAAAAGTGTCCTAAACAATTACCTAACAGAAATAAATAAAGGAAAAACAAAACAGAAAATAAGAAAAATAAAACGAGGCACTGTGCACTGGGCCTATGTGCACAGTGCCCCGAAACGGCCCACCTGGCCCCATTCCCTCCTCTCTCTCCTATGTGTCGCCGTGCCCGAGGGCGAGCGACCGCGCGCAGGCAAGGCATCGACACGCCGACGCAACCGACGCTCCGCCGACGAAGAGATAATGGCAAGTCCCCGTTCCTTCCCCCTGGACTCCCTCGACATTTCCTCTCCTCTCTCCCACGCTCACGCTCTCCTCCCTCTCCTCTGCTCGCGCAACCGAGCGCCATCGCCGCCGCGCGCAGCCACCACCGCGGCGACCGACGTTCTCGTTTCACTCCGACGCGCCAGGAGGCTCCGCCGGGCTCGACCACGCCTCCAGCACCATCACTTCGAGCTCGGGGAGCCCCACATCACCCGGATCGAGACACCCTTCGTCTCCTCGGTCTCCGGCGATCTCCGGCATCCCCACAACCCTGCTGCTCCTAAGCTATCAAGGGCCTTCGGCATGCCGCTACGTGAGCTCCGCTTCTCCCTGCTCCTTCCTCCGCTCGCCTGCGTGCTGCCGTTGAGCTGCCGTTGTGGCCGTCCTCTGACCGCCGCCGAATCCGTCACCACCGCGCTCCCGAGCTTCTGCAGCTCGAGCCAGTGGCGCCAACACGCTCCTGGTGAGCCGCAGCTTCCCCCTAGCTAGTTAGCACGCGCGAGAGCGCCGCGTAGCCGCATTTCCGAGGAGGCCTGAACTCCGGTGCTGCCCTTGCTCGACGCCGGCGATGATTCCGACCGATTCCGGCAAAGCCACCACCACCATTGGACGTGGTAATCGCTGCTCATTCGAACGCGCCCAAGCGCGCGCAAAACTACCCTCCGTAGACGAAATCCGACGCGTTCCGGCGACGCGCCGCCGCGGATTTGGTCGCCGAAGTAATTTCCGGCGATGCCGCCGACGTGGCACAGGTGGGGCCCACCCCTGGGTCACTGACCGCGGGCCCGAGGGGCCCATTTGACTGAGTTGACTTAGTCAACCTTATTGACTGGGCACTCTGTGTCTATGACATGCAGGCCCCACCACTTATTAGATTACATAAAACGTTTTATTAAATAAAAATAATTAGTTTAGACTAATGTCTCACTGACATATGGGGGCCAACCCCCTAATTAACCCTGTTAGTTAGATTAACTCACTGTTAGTCTTAACAGACACTGACATGTGGGTCCCACAGGACCCCCATGTCAGGTTTGACCTGGTCAGCCGACCAGTTGACCTGATGATGTCAGCATTGCCTCATGCTGACTTCATAATTCCCTTTTTCTGATAAAATAAATAAAATTCTAGAAAATATTTAAATCTTTGAAAATTAATAACATTTGAACCGTAACGACGAGACGAATCTGATCGTGTTGTCTCTTTCGATGCCGGAACCCCCTACGTAGGTGAAACCGCAACTTCGAGGCCGTATCCGGTAGATGAATAGTGCTTATACACCGGTTAATAAATCCAACTCTAATGCTATAATAACTAAAATGACCTAGATGCATCTTTAGGCAACCCTGCACTGCATCCTAGGCATGACATGCTTGTGTTGCATCGATTGATGTCTATTTACTTGTTTCTTCCCCCTCTTCTCTCTCGGTAGACCCCGACATCGACGTATCTCCCGAGACTGACGCAGCTCCGGAGGTCGACTACACTCCTGACGATCAGACCCTTGCCGCCGAGCTTCAATGCAAGCACCCCCCTTTTGAGCATTCCGATATCGCCTACTCTTTTCCCTCTTATGCTTGCATTAGAAGTTGCTGCTGCTACTGTTATCCTATATCTGCTGCATAGCCTGTTTAATTGTAACCTGCTGTTGATACCTACCTGTTATCCTAAACTGTTTAGTATAGGCCGGGTAGAGACCTATCAGAGACCCCACTTTATCCCGACTGCCCCGCTGGATTCTCAAAAGACCCGACCAACGGCATCGAAGACCAGGCCCCGACATTGCACGTCACTTCCCCCTTAACTACTCGACACTACTGGGTTACTATCGAGTGCCGAGGGTGATACCTCATCAGCACTTCTGATGATAACCTTGTAGGTTAGTTATTCGGTCGTGGTAAGCGAGGGTGATTCCTCCTACACCACGCACGATAACAACATTGTCGTGCAACTGCTCAAGTGTGGACCTCGAGGGTGATGCCTCTTTAGTTCACCTTGATGTTTACGTCAGGTGGGAGTTGTATCCCGATCGGTACAACTAGAACTGGTGACTTGAGATGATACTGGATAGTATGGCTCTGGGATTGCTTTCTCGCAGGGAGTCGAGGAAGGATCTCTGGGCGAGGTTGATGACACTACTACTACTTTACATTATGTTAATCTGCACTGTTCTAATAATGCAAGGCCGATGAAGATGATTGAAGATGCTAGTCTTCGATAGGACTAGCCTCTTCCCTCTATTCTGACATTTCTGCAGCCAGTCCACATATATAGCCCTCTTTTGAAAATGTTGCATATGTAGTGTAGATCCTTGCTTGCTGAGTACTTCGGATGAGTACTCATGTTTGCTTTACTTTCTTTTTCTCCCCATATCCATATGTCGCCGCCAGATGATGGAGCCCCTGAGATAGCTGCCCCCGTCGATGACTACGGCTACTACTACTACCCTCTCGGTGAGTACTACTACGAGGAGCGACCAGGAGTAAGTTAGGAGGGTCCTAGGCAGGAGGCCTACGCCTTTCGATCGTAGTATTTTATTTTGCCCCACCTTCCTAAAGGCTTATCTCTATTTCTGTAATATATCTGTACCCAGATATCTGATGCTTCCACTGACACTTGTATGCCATTGAGCTATGTATTCAAGACCTCGAGGCCCTGGCTTGTAAAATAAAGCTTGTATGACTTTATTTATGTTTAGAGTTGTGTTGTGATATCTTCAAGTGAGTCCTTAGGCTTGATCATGTGCATTTGCGTGTATGGTTAGTGCACGATTAAGCCGGGGTCGTCACAGGTTGGTATCAGAGCCAGGTTTCGATCCTGGGACCTGTAGGTTATGGGCCCACGTCGCCAGCTTGGTGGTATTAGGATCTTATATTCCTCGTCTTTACTCTGGGACTCTGATCTCTCTTCCATTCAGGTTTAATAAATTTACTAACGCCGACACTTAGGATCTCGTAAATTCCATCCACCTGGAGAGCTGGATTCTGTGCAATTTCCCTGTCATTGATCTGATTAGTCTGATAATCATTTTCCATTCCATTGTTTTGTTTAACCTTTCCCTTCAAGATCTGAAATATTCCTTGTCGTCTTATGACAACTCTGAACTTCCTCTGTTTCAGATGGATCGTCTGTTTCCACCGCGCCCTATGACGTAGCTTGTGCTTCGCACTTGGGCTCGTGATGTCCCTGGGTTTCCAGCTGTTCTCATCGCTCTCTTGACGAGACTGGGTTACCGCTGGTACCCTGAGTACATGGTCTACGAGGTTTACCGCGAGTTGAACCAGGAGCAGTACTATGCTGATGTTCACATCTATGATCAGCACGATGACTCAGACACTGAGCTGTACCTTTTCCACAGTATCGGCGTGATGATTGAGATGGCAGTCCATGATGCCGCCTTCTCTGCTGTCGCACGTCTCCGAGGAGAGCTCAGCACTAGCTTGGATGCCTCTCAGTTCAGATACATTCCGTATGCCCCCGCTGGAGATGCTACTGGATACTACACAGCCATCTGTGCCCTGTACGAGCCCCGACGCTACGATCTGCGAGTTCTGATTCAGTGTACTCAGGCTCTGGATCACACTGTTCGGGCTCTTGCCGTCCAGTTGTTCGCCACTCAAGCACGACTCTACGAGGCTATGACGCAGTTGCTACCAGCTGTTCGTGCAGGGATACATCTGGAGCACATACTTTATCCGAGCAGGACCGAGATGATGGGTAGCGCAGCAGAAAACAAAAATTTTCCGACCTACGCACCAGCCCAGAACCACTATGGAGACTGTATACAAGGTTTGATCATTTTCGTTACCGACTCGTAGCGCAGCGGAAGTAAAGTCGATGACGATCGGCGGTGCAGATCCCCACAGCTAGGATTTACAACCTCCCAACCGCGAGGATGTATACCCTCATCTTCTCTTTGGACAGCCCTCCGGGAGGCGGTCGAACAGTCCCCCGGACGGTGTCGCGGACAGCCCTTCGGGAGGACCTTCAAAACTCGAACGGTCACTTGGACAGCCCTTCGGGAGGACTCACAGAACTAGGACCGTCACTTGGACAGCCCTTCGGGAGGCACTCACGAACAGCCCCTCGGGCACTAAGATCGAAACTACGACCTCTCTACAGAGTTGCACACATACGGTGTCATCTATCCGGCAGGGCTTCGCCGTCCAGAACTAGTTCCCACCGGAACCCAGACAGCCTTTCGGCTCTACGAAACTCTTTTCATGGGAGGGAGAGAGAAGCCAGATCATTGCAATGGCACTTGTATGTGAGAAGGGATGAAGGATTGAGCAGCCCCCTCTCCTCCTTATATAGGAAAACCAAGGGGTAGGATGGGCATTCAAGAAATACCAAAATACCCATGAAGGAAACTCTTTCCAAGGGCATTAGAGAGAAACCAAAGGACATGTGGAGCTCCAAGGAGGAGCTCCACATGTGGCCGGCCACCCCCTAGGGGTCCCCCCCCAAGGGGGCTCTCATCCATCCACATCACCTTCTAGAAGCCTTTAGCAAAAAGCCCTAAATGTGGCTTTCCAAAAAATTCCAAAAAGCACTTTCACTATTCATGACGATATTTTTCAGCGTCCGTTCGAAGTGAAAATATTTATGTGGGCTTAGAACATTTCCAGTACCCACTAAAATAATTTTCAACGCGTTTTGGCACAATTCCAGTTTAGTGATTTCATCTGCGAAAAGCATCTGAAGCGGTTCCGGCAGCCCCGGAACATTTCCGGTTTTTTCTTCCAGAAAATTCCCAGAAGTTTCCAGAATGATTCTGGAATCCTCCAAGAATTATCAGGCATGTGCCGAAACCATTTTGACTTAATGGTATCCCCTGAAACAACTTTTCAGTTTCACCGGAACTCATCCGGTGACCTCTCTCTGCGGAACTTTTCCGCTGTCCGAAACTTTTCGGTGTCCGAAACTTTTTCGGTGATTTTCTCTCAGACTCCCTGTCTAGTATTCAGCAGATAGATGACCCTTAAGCGTGTGACCCTATAGGTTCGGTGAAGTATAGACATGACACGGAACCCCTTCCGATCAATGATCAACATCGGAGCCGTGGACACCCATATTGACCCCTATACCCACACGAATGAATATTTGAGTGAACCTCCAGTTGCCGTGTGCTATTCCTGTTGCTTCGCGATATGTTACAAATACCCGAGGCGAGACATGTTGGCATTAGCGTGGATCAACAACTTGTCCACCATGCTAGTTACCTCGTTACCGGTATTGTTCTCTTTTCTCGTTACCGTGTTCCGGCATCCCCGTGATCAAATCACAAAGTGTCTGGCCAGACGATGATGGATACCTTAACACCGAGATGGCCCAGAGATATCTCTCCATCGTCGGAGGAGCAAATCCCAATCTTGAGCTATCAAGTTACTTAACATACTTTCCCATGAACCCGTAAGCCGCCGTAATAGCCATCCAGTTACGGATGACGTTTAACAAACCCCAAAGTTCATGAATCAAGCATGAAGAAACTCGATACTCTCATGGTCTGAGGAATCATGCAAACGTTAACCATCTCTGTGTTATCAACCATTAACTTGTGACGAATGAATCTCATAGCATAACATCAATCGGGTCGATTCAACACAAATGTTCTTCTAACATTGTGCCCTCAAAGCTGCTGGCATAGACATGCCCATGATTGGGAAAACATAATCATCATGCAACACTTGAGCTAGTCTTAGAGGCATGACTAGGAATACTTTTTACCGTTTATTATTCCACACGTGCATATGGGTTTTCCACAGAGCCTTTATGGATATACGGGCTCGGGAACCACAGCAGTTATAGCAAGGAACATAAACATAATTATGAGCAAGGAGATAAATAATAACATTTATTATTGCCTCTAGGGCATATCTCCTACAGACTCCCACTTGCACTAGAGTCAATAATCTAGTTAATGTTAATGCACTTTACACCTATGGCACATTGGTGTAAAATATGCTTCGCATGTGGTATAGCCTGATGTCCAACGGATCTGACGACTTCAGATCCGTGTGTATCTTTGCATATCCTCGCGTTTTCACGCTTTCACAAAATTCATATTTTGTGTACACCTTGCTTTGTATATGTGTGAATCATTGGTCGAAACCTGATTCCTCAGACTGAGCTATGGAGCAAGTATCTGCAATAGTGTCCCATTGACCAAGCCTTCTTGGAACCATACTAAGTTCATGAATGAACTATATGATTCAACAACTTCTTTGTCGCTTCTAAAGCGTCAACATACTTAGCCTTTGTTATAGAATTCGCCTCAGTATCTTGTTTGGAACAATTTCCAACTACCGTGCCACCATATTGTGTATTGCACAAAACCCTTAACTTTAATCGAAAATCGCTTGGAGCATGGATAAAGACTGTATCGATGTAACCTTTTACAACGAACTCTTCATGATCTCCGCTTGCGAGAAAACATGTCATCAGTGCTACTATAGTACTCAATGACCTTTTTTCACTGTTGTCCCATGATCAGTACTTTTGATCACTTTGGTATCTATACTCGCAACAACTTTGGAGTATTGGACATATCTGGTTGTTTTTACATACCATGGAATACATGATTAATCCAAACATGAAGGTGTGTGGAATCTCCATCATGTATTTTGCTCATCAGTGTTTTTGGGACACCGAGTCTTGCAAAAACTCTTTCCATGTGACTTCGGCAAGAATCACTCCTTGACGTTTTTAATGCTAAAACGTTTTAGCATCTTGTCAATATGTATCTTTGCTCAGCCCCATTAGGTAAATCTATCTCCATAGTGTAGGGTAACGCAGCAGAAAACAAAAATTTTCCGACCTACGCACCAGCCCAGGACCACTATGGAGACTGCATACAAGGTTTGATCATTTTCGTTACCGACTCGTAGCGCAGCGAAAGTAGAGTCGATGACGATCGGTGGTGCAGATCCCCGCAGCTAGGATTTACAACCTCCCAACCGCGAGGATGTATACCCTCGTCTTCCCTTCGGACAGCCCTCCGGGAGGCGGTCAAACAGTCCCCCGGACGGTGTCGCGGACAGCCCTTCGGGAGGACCTTCGAAACTCGAACGGTCACTCGGACAGCCCTTCGGGAGGACTCACAGAACTCGGACCGTCACTTGGACAGCCCTTCGGGAGGCACTCACGAACAGCCCCTCGGGCACTAAGATCGAAACTACGACCTCTCTACAGAGTTGCACACATACGGTGTCAACTATCCGGCAGGGCTTCGCCGTCCAGAACTAGTTCCCACCGGAACCCAGACAGCCTTTCGGCTCTACGAAACTCTTTTCGTGGGAGGGAGAGAGAAGCCAGATCATTGCATGGCACCTGTATGTGAGAAGGAGTGTGTCTTTAGGCAGCCCCCTCCACCCCTATTTATAGGCCAAGCCAAAGGGTGGCTTCTCCAAGAAGCCAAGGGGAAAAATACCAAAGGACCCTCAAGGTGGCTTCTCCAAGAAGCCACCCAAAAAGCACTTTCACTATTCACGACGACATTTTTCAGCGTCCGTTCAAACTGAAAATATTTATGTGGGCTTAGAACATTTCCAGTACCCACTAAAATAATTTTCAACGCGTTCTGGAACAATTCCAGTTTAGTGATTTCATCTGCGAAAAGCATCTGAAGCGGTTCCGGCAGCCCCGGAACATTTCCGGTTTTTCTTCCAGAAAATTCCCAGAAGTTTCCAGAATGATTCTGGCATCCTCCAAGAATTATCAGGCATGTGCCGAAACCATTTTGACTTAATGGTATCCCCTGAAACAACTTTTCAGTTTCACCGGAACTCATCCGGTGACCTCTCTCTGCGGAACTTTTCCGCTGTCCGAAACTTTTCAGTGTCCGAAACTTTTTCGGTGATTTTCTCTCAGACTCCCTGTCTAGTATTCAGCAGATAGATGACCCTTAAGCGTGTGACCCTATAGGTTCGGTGAAGTATAGACATGACACGGAACCCCTTCCGATCAATGATCAACATCGGAGCCGTGGACACCCATATTGACCCCTATACCCACACGAATGAATATTCGAGTGAACCTCCAGTTGCCGTGTGCTATTCCTGTTGCTTCGCGATATGTTACAAATACCCGAGGTGAGACATGTAGGCATTCCCGTGGATCAACAACTTGTCCACTATGCTAGTTACCTCGTTACCGGTATTGTTCTCTTTTCTCGTTACCGTGTTCCGGCATCCCCGTGATCAAATCACATAGTGTCTGGCCAGACGATGATGGATACCGTAACACCGAGAGGGCCCAGAGATATCTCTCCATCGTCGTAGGAGCAAATCCCAATCTTGAGCTATCAAGTTACTTGACATACTTTCCCATGAACCCGTAAGCCGCCGTAATAGCCATCCATTTACGGATGACGTTTAACAAACCCCAAAGTTCATGAATCAAGCATGAAGAAACTCGATACTCTCATGGTCTGAGGAATCATGCAAACATTAACCATCTCTGTGTTATTAACCATAAACTTGTGACGAATGTATCTCATAGCATAACATCAATCGGGTCGATTCAACACAAATGTTCTTCTAACATTTGTGCCCTCAAAGTTGCTGGCATAGACATGCCTATGATTGGGAAAACATAATCATCATGCAACACCTGAGCTAGTCTTAGAGGCATGACTAGGAATACATTTTACCGTTTATTATTCCACACGTGCACATGGGTTTTCCCCAGAGCCTTTATGGATATACGGGCTCGGGAACCACAGCAGTTATAGCATGGAACAAAAACCTAATTATGAACACGGAGATAAATAATAACATTTATTATTGCCTCTAGGGCATATCTCCTACAGACTCCCACTTGCACTAGAGTCAATAATCTAGTTAATGCTAATGCACTTTACACCTGTGGCACACCGGTGTAAATATGCTTCGCTTGTGGTATAGCCTGATGTCCAACGGATCTGACGACTTCAGCTCCGTGTGTATCTTTGCATATCCTCACATTTTCATGCTTTCACAAAATTCATATTTTGTGTGGACTTGGCTTTGTATGTATGTGAATCACAGGTCGAACCTGGATTCCTCAGACTGAGTTACGGAGCAACTACCTGCAGTAGTGTCCCATTGACAAAAGCCATCTTGGAACCATACTAAGTTCATGAATGAACTATATGATTCAACATCTTCTTTCTCGCTTTTAAAAGCGGCAACATACTTCGCCTCTGTTATAGAATTCGCCACAGTAACTTGTTTGGAACAATTTCCAACTACCGTGCCACCATATTGTGTTTTACACAAAACCCTCAAATTAAATCAAAAATCGCTTGGAGCATGGATGAAGACTGTATCGATGTAACCTTTTACAACGAAATCTTCATGATCTCCGCTTGCGAGAAAACATGTCATCAGTGCTACTATAGTACTCAATGACCCTTTTTCACTGTTGTCCCATGATCAGAACTTTTGATCACCTTGGTATCTATACTCGCAACAACTTTGGAGTATTGGACATATCTGGTTGTTTTTACATACCATGGAATACATGATTAATCCAAACACAAGAGTGTGTGGAATCTCCATCATGTATTTTGCTCATCAGTGTTTTGGGACACCGAGTCTTGCAAAAACTCTTTCCATGTGACTTCGGCAAGAATCACTCCTTGACGGTTTTTTAATGCTAAAAGGTTTTAGCATTTTGTCAATATGTATCTTTGCTCAGCCCCATCAGGTAAATCTATCTCCATAGATCATCATGCCTAATACTAAGGCTATTTAGCCCAAGCACTTCATCAAAAAACCCTTTTTAAATGAAGTCCTAATTCGTGTCAAGAAATTTAATTCCAATTAACAATGTGTCAAGCACACAACGTTTTTAGAAATATTATTATGCTCCCACTTACTTTCTTGAATCACAAGCATCTTCGTTACCCATTGATGAAGTCAAAACCCTTTTAACCATTTCATCAAAACACAAAGATTCCAACTCCATTTTGCTCTCTTCTGTCCATTGCTGGAACTCTGAAGTTTGCATACTTACTAGCATCCTCTGGATTGACAAAATACCTTGGACTGTAACACATGCAAGTCCTTGGTTTCATTTCCATCAGGTGGAAATCCTTTTGTCATCCATTGTTTTATATCTCATGATATGAAATATGTATTAATTGCTAGTTCAACCCGAACCGACTTTAAGCATCGCTACGGTGAAGCAACCTCATCGTAGTCAACTCCTTGAACTTGTATATTGCAACAAGTCGAGCTTTCTGGATAAAACATTTTTATTCGTATCAGTTATAGTTCCATAAATATTCGTCGGACTCTAAGTCTTCCGAAAGGTGTATCAAGGTTTTAATCTTGAATCACTTATATGGAAACTATCTCGGATTGTATTGGCATTTAGCCAATTCCGGAGTTAGGGCCCATCAACGCTTCCTTGTGTATCGTAGGTATACTGTTGTCTAACAACAATATCTCATTTGCGCACCTGAGAGGTTTGCACGAGCCTTGCCTACGTGGTTCAGCTGCAAGTTCGACCGAAGTCCATACATTTTATTGTAGAGACTTCCGTATCAGTCGCTGTAGGAAACTCTGGAATTGCTTCCAAGGTCTCTTTCCTTTGACCTGATGACGAAGATACTGTTTATCTTGTCGAGTTGCACTATTCTCCCACTCACCTTTTGAAAGAACCATTTTCTTCAAAAAGCATACCGTTCTTTGTGGCAAACCTATTTGCCTCGGTATAGTGAGGGAGGAATACCCAATTACTTGGGATAACCTACAAAGTAGCACTTGCCTGATTTGAAATAGGTTTGTAACCTTTTATACAAGCCCCATATTCCAAATGTTAAGAAAAGATATGACATGGTTGGGCATACCATACCATGGTGTCATTTCAACAGACCCGATGGAGCTCTTTTCAGTGTAAAAGCCGCAGTCTCTAAAGCATCACCTTAAAAGGGATAATGGCAAATTTATTCATGTCATCTTTGATCTTACCATGTCATAAATGGTTCGATTACATCTTCACGGACTTTCCACTCACAGTGGTGTTCCGGGAGGTGTAAGTTATGAAACTCTTTTCACAACTCATCAGACATTCGCTAAACTTGTAACTCAAATATTTCTTTCTGCAATCGAATTGTAGAAACATAATTTTCTTGTTACAATAAGTTCTACTTCATTTTGAAAACCTTTCAAATGATTTCAAAAGATCCAGACTTACGTCTCATCAAGTAAATATCCATATATCTACTTGAGTCATTTCTGAAGATAGATAAATCCACTACTTGCAACAACATTTATCGGACTACATATATCAAAATGTATGATCACCAATAAGTTCTTTGCTAGTTCCTTATGGCCTGTGAACGGTATTTCAGTCACTTTACTTTTCGGAGGAAAGTTGCAAGTGTCAGGTGATTCAAAATCAAACGACTTCAAAATCCATCATAATGGAATTTTCCATGCGGGTTTCTCCAATGTGACCAAATGCAGTGCCACACTTGTGTGGTATTCTTTTAGTCTTATGACATTTAGCGTCAGTGTTATGGATGTATCATATTACCATCAATATTCATAACATACGTCCCATCTAGGATGGAAGCATGGCCCTTCATGTTATTCATAATACTGAACAACAATTGTTGTTTTTATGAACAACTCTTTTGCAACAAACATTGTGCAACGAGCTAGAGTGTATGAAACTCTAAAATGAATTATGAAAGTAAACCCAGAGGTAATGTATTATTATCAATATTCATAACATACATCTCATTCATAATGAAAGTATGGCCCTTATGTTATTCATAACATCGAACATCAAAAGTTCTCTTATAAACAACCTTCTTGCAAGATACCTTATGCAATGGGCTAGAGTTTGTGAAACTCCAAACGAATTATAAAAATAAATACAGACGGTAATACACCGATGGAAGGTATAGTAACATTTACTATGTTCCCTGTGTATACCTAAACCTCATTTCTCGCTAGTCTTTTAGGCCATAGTAGTTCTTACATCGAATTGCAACAGAATGCAATCGAGCGGGTATCTTTGTGATTGTCTCACAATACCCAAGAATTAGTGATTAACATGTTTAACCATAATTCCCAAGAACTATATCTTTTACCAGCCTTCTATACATCAAAAACTTGTATGACATTCATACATGAGCTGGATATTCCAGTCTTCTTTCTTTTTGCCTTTATACTTCTAACAGTTTAACTTTCAGTATTTCTCCTACTCTCAGAAGAAGCATCCAACTTAAGAGTGGCGTTAGCCCCGGACTTCCTAGGCGTGAAAGTTTCACCAACACCCTTCGGACACTTCCATTCACTTTAAGTTGTTTGTTTTATTCACCTTTCATCATATGACAGGCGTTCTACTGGATCCCTCTCTTATTAGTCTAATGCATAGTAAACTCCTTTACTAATAGTTTGCAAACAAACATTGCTTTGGATATCTCATATCTTTTAGCCTTTGTCTGTCTCTGAAAATGATTTTCAGATTCCATGAATATCACATAACTATCCAAACTTTCGAAGTTCGGGTCTCATGGACGCAAACATATTGCACTTGACTAAAAATGGAATTCTAGCTTTTGGATCGAAGGACGAGAGTCACATGATCCATAGCATAAGCGAGAGAATACCGAAAGTATGCGATAGGACAAAGTCCTTCTTGGCACTCTTGAGGACAATCCTCACATTACGTTACCAACCGTAAAGTTTTAACCAGATATTTAACAGCTATTCAATTTTAATAGGGAAGGTGGAAACGCGAGCCATTATTCTACAACTATTAGCAAACCACACTTAGACAGTGTTCAAAATTAATTGTACTGAGAATTAAACAAGTTAATTCAACAGTGCGCTCCCACTCAAATCAATATCTCTCATAATTGATTGTGCGTGATTCAAGATCCATATTACAATTCAACGCCAAGGATGTGTCCATCTCAAGTGACGAGAATTGCAATCGATAGGCCAACTTGCCAATCACATCTCTATGTGACTCTTGTTCATCTTTCGATGGGCGTGTTCCGAGCTCAGGACGCTCCTCCAGAACGTCAAGACAACCAAGTGATCTTGCTGCGAGGTCTCAACTCACCCGCCTCACACTTCCCTAATCGTTCGCACCCATGTGTCCATGTGATGCCCTGAAAAGTTAGGTGCCGTGACGGTGCTACACTTGGGAGAACACTAACTACTTGATATTTTGTGAGAGATCACCCTAATAAAAGCGACTACCGCGCAATCAAGAAGGGTGCAACATAAGGGATAAACATCTCAGGCAATTCATAATAGCATGATATGGTATAGCCCTTTCTGACGGAGAAGTCTTGTATTTCTTCGTCTTCGGCATTCGCGTCGGTGTTCACCTTTGCGAAGATTTCCACCACCTTGTCGATGCACCAGATAATATTGCTATCTCTATAGCTAATAAAATAATGCATTACAACAAGTTTGACACGCAGGTTATTTAAAGTGCAATCATATGGCTCCAGCCATCATGCCGAATCATGACACACAGGTCATGTTAATCAATTTACATCATATAGTCATCTCATACATAATCAAATTAAATATGAGCACTCCAATACCACATCATATGCACATGCAAACCCTCCTGCAAAACCAAGTTAGACGCCTCTAATCGGTTCATGCAAAAACTTGTTTTTACGTGGCTTCTAAGGTTTCGAAACAAACCGAAACTACCAACGTCCATCATCAAGTATGATAATTCAAGTCGCTAGATTAACTTTCCAGGGTGTATGAAAACCGAGATAATAAAATCTCGAGCCCCATACTAAACTTCGTCATACGCGTGACCCCCGTGCAGATCATATCTGCATTGCCCTTTTGTCTGCGAAATTTCATCTTTCCTTTTAACTACGGTGGAATTCAATGAACTGTTAGCACTTCGTTGATCAATCAGGATCGCGGATTGCCAGAACTTTGAAACTCCACCATACTGTTATCAAGATCAGAAATACGCAAATTCTAGGGAAGCAACAAGAACATCGGGTAACAGATTTCATCTGCTACCCGCACAAATAATTTTCAGTAATAGAACTCATCTACTACCTAATTATATTGTGCAACACCCATACATCTCTATGTATTCTAGATCGCAACCTGCATCTACGCATAGCACGGCTCATGATGCCACTGTAGGGTAACGCAGCAAAAAACAAAAATTTTCCGACCTACGCACCAGCCCAGGACCACTATGGAGACTGCATACAAGGTTTGATCATTTTCGTTACCGACTCGTAGCGCAGCGGAAGTAGAGTCGATGACGATCGGCGGTGCAGATCCCCGCAGCTAGGATTTACAACCTCCCAACCGCGAGGATGTATACCCTCGTCTTCCCTTCGGACAGCCCTCCGGGAGGCGGTCGAACAGTCCCCCGGACGATGTCGCGGACAGCCCTTCGGGAGGACCTTCGAAACTCGAATGGTCACTCGGACAGCCCTTCGGGAGGACTCACAGAACTCGGACCGTCACTTGGACAGCCCTTCGGGAGGCACTCTCGAACAGCCCCTCGGGCACTAAGATCGAAACTACGACCTCTCTATAGAGTTGCACACATACGGTGTCACCTATCCGGCAGGGCTTCGCCGTCCAGAACTAGTTCCTGCTGGAACCCAGACAGCCTTTCGGCTCTACGAAACTCTTTTCGTGGGAGGGAGAGAGAAGCCAGATAACATCTTGGCATGTGTATGAGAGCAAGGGATGAGTGTGGAGGGCTGCCCCTCCACCTCTATTTATAGGAAAGCCAAGGGGTAGGGTAGTTATCCAATAAAACCCAAAGGCATATGAGGGAAGTCCTTCCACAAGGACCTAAAGGAGAAACCAAGGAACAAGAGGGGCTCCAAGGTGGAGCCCCTAGTGTGGCCGGCCACTCCCCCATGAGGGCCCCCCCAAAGGGGGTTCTCATCCATCCACATCACCTTCTAGAAGCCTTTAGCAAAAGCCCTAAAAGGTGGCTTCCAAAAATTATCCAAAAAGCACTTTCACTATTCACGACGACATTTTTCAGCGTCCGTTCGAACTGAAAATATTTATGTGGGCTTAGAACAATTCCAGTACCCACTAAAATAATTTTCAACGCGTTCTGGAACAATTCCAGATTAGTGATTTTCATCTGCGAAAAGCATCTGAAGCGGTTCCGGCAGCTCCGAAACATTTCCGGTTTTTCTTCCAGAAAATTCCCAAAAGTTTCCAGAATGATTCTGGCACCCTCCAAGAATTATCAGGCATGTGCCGAAACCAATTTGACTTAATGGTATCCTCTGAAACAACTTTTCAGTTTCACCGGAACTCATCCGGTGACCTCTCTCTGCGGAACTTTTCCGCTGTCCGAAACTTTTCGGTGTCCGAAACTTTTTCGGTGATTTTCTCTCAGACTCCTTGTCTAGTATTCAGCAGATAGATGACCCTTAAGCGTGTGACCCTATAGGTTCGGTGAAGTATAGACATGACACGGAACCCCTTCCGATCAATGATCAACATCGGAGCCGTGGACACCCATATTGACCCCTATACCCACACGAATGAATATTCGAGTGAACCTCCAGTTGCCGTGTGCTATTCCTGTTGCTTCGCGATATGTTACAAATACCCGAGGTGAGACATGTAGGCATTCCCGTGGATCAACAACTTGTCCACTATGCTAGTTACCTCGTTACCGGTATTGTTCTCTTTTCTCGTTACCGTGTTCCAGCATCCCCGTGATCAAATCACATAGTGTCTGGCCAGACGATGATGGATACCGTAACACCGAGAGGGCCCAGAGATATCTCTCCATCGTCGGAGGAGCAAATCCCAATCTTGAGCTATCAAGTTACTTGACATACTTTCCCATAAACCCGTAAGCCGCCGTAATAGCCATCCATTTACGGATGACGTTTAACAAACCCCAAAGTTCATGAATCAAGCATGAAGAAACTCGATACTCTCATGGTCTGAGGAATCATGCAAACATTAACCATCTCTGTGTTATTAACCATAAACTTGTGACGAATGTATCTCATAGCATAACATCAATCGGGTCGATTCAACACAAATGTTCTTCTAACATTTGTGCCCTCAAAGTTGCTGGCATAGACATGCCTATGATTGGGAAAACATAATCATCATGCAACACCTGAGCTAGTCTTAGAGGCATGACTAGGAATACATTTTACCGTTTATTATTCCACACGTGCACATGGGTTTTCCCCAGAGCCTTTATGGATATACGGGCTCGGGAACCACGGCAGTTATAGCATGGAACATAAACCTAATTATGAACACGGAGATAAATAATAACATTTATTATTGCCTCTAGGGCATATCTCCTACACATAGATCATCATGCCTAATATAAAGGCTATTTTGCCCAAGCACTTCATCGAAAAACTATTTTCAAATGAATTCCTAATTCATGTCAAGAAATTTATTTCCAATTAACAATGTGTCAAGCACACAACGTTTTTAGAAATTTTATTATGCTCCCACTTACTTTCTTGAATCATAAGCATCTTCGTTACCCATTGATGAAGTCAAACCCCTTTGACCATTTCATCAAAACACGAAGATTCCAACTCCATTTTGCTCTCTTCTGTCCATTGCTGGAACTCTGAAGTTTGCATAATTACTAGCATCCTCTGGAATGACAAAATAACTTGGACTGTAACACATGCAAGTCCTTGGTTTTATTTCCATCAGATGGAAATCCTTTTGTCATCCTTTGTTTCATATCTCATGATTGAAATATGTATTAATTGCTAGTTCAACCCGAACCGACTTTAAGCATCGCTACGATGAAACAACCTCATCGTAGTCAAGTCCTTGAACTCATTATTGCAACAAGTCGAGCTTTATGGATAAAACATTTTTACCCGTATCAGTTTTTAGTTCCATAAAATTCGTTAGACTCTAAGTCTTTCGAAAGGTGTATCAAGGTTTTAATCTTGAAACATTTATATGGAGACTATCTCGGATTGTATTGGCATTTAGCCAATTCCGGAGTCAGGGCCCATCAACGCTTCCTTGTGTATCGTAGGTATACTGTTGTCTAACAACAATATCTCGTTTGCGCACCTGAGAGGTTTGCACGAGCCTTGCCTACGTGGTTCAGCTGCAAGTTCGACCGAAGTCCATACATTTTATTGTAGAGACTTCCGTATCAGTCATAGTAGGAAACTCTGGAATTACTTCCAAGGTCTCTTTCCTTTGACCTGATGACGGAGATACTGGTTATCTCGTCGAGTTGCATTATTCTCCCACTCACCTTTTTGAAAGAACCATTTTCTTCAAAAAGCATACCGTTCTTTGTGGCAAACCTATTTGCCTCGGTATTGTGAGGGAGGAATACCCAATTGCTTGGGATAACCTACAAAGTAGCACTTGTCTGACTTGGAATAGGTTTGTAACCTTTTACACAAGCCCCATATTCCAAATGTTAAGAAAAGATATAACATGGTTGGGCGTACCATACCATGGTGTCATTTCAACAGACCAGATGGAGCTCTTTTCAGTGTAAAAGCCGCAGTCTCTAAAGCATCACTCTTTAAAAGGGATAATGGCAAATTTATTTATGTCATCTTTGATCTTACCATGTCATAAATGGTTCGATTACATCTTCACGGACTTTCCACTTGCAGTGGTGTTCCGGGAGGTGCAAGTTATGAAACCCCTTTCACAACTCATCAGACATTCGCTAAACTTGTAACTCAAATATTCTTTTCTGCAATCGAATTGTAGAAACATAATCTTCTTGTTACAATAACTTCTACTTCATATTTGAAAACCTTTTGAATGAATTCAAAAAATTCAGACTTACGCCACATCAAGTAAATATCCATATATCTACTTGAGTCATTTCTGAAGATAGATAAATCCACTACTTGCAAAAACATTTATCGGACTACATACATCAAAATGTATGATCACCAATAAATTCTTTGCTCGTTCCTTATGGCCTGTGAACGGTATTTCAGTCACTTCACTTTTCGAAGGAAAGTTGCAAGTGTCAGATGATTCAAAAATCAAACGACTTCAAAATCCATCGTAATGGAATCTTTCATGCGGGTTTCTCCAATGTGACCAAATGCAGTGCCACACTTGTGTGGTATTCTTTTAGTCTTGCGACATTTAGCGTCAGTGTTATGGATGTATCATTTTACCATCAATATTCATAACATACATCCCATCTTGGATTGAAGTATGGCCCTTCATGTTATTCATAATACTGAACAACAATTGTTCTTTTATGAACAACTCTTTTGCAACAAACATTGTGCAATGGGCTAGAGTGTGTAAAACTCTAAAATGAATTATGAAAGTAAATCCAGAGGTAATATATTATTATCATTATTCATAACATGCATCTCATTCTCAATGAAAGTATGGCCCTTATGTTATTCATAACATCGAACATAAAAAGTTCTCTTATGAACAACCTTCTTGCAAGATTACTTTATGCAAAGGCTAGAGTTTGTAAAACTCTAAATGAATTATGAAAATAAATACAGACGGTAATACACCGATGGAAGGTATAGTAACATTTACTATGTTCCCTGTGTATACCTAAACCTCATTCCTGGCTAGTCTTTTATACATCAAAAACTTGTATGACATTCATACATGAGCTGGATATTCCAGTCTTCTTTCTTTCTGCCATTATACTTCTAACAGTTTAACTTTTAGTATTTCTCCTACTCTCAGAAGAAGCACCCAACTTAAGAGTGGCGTTAGCCCCGGACTTCCTAGGCGTGAAAGTTTCACTAACACCCTTCGGACACTTCCTTTCTCTTTAAGTTGTTGTTTTATTCACCTTTCATCATATGACAGGCGTTCTTCTGGATCCCTCTCTTATCAGTCTAATGCATAGTAAACTCTTTTACTAATAGTTTGCAAACAAACATTGCTTTGGATATCTCATATCTTTTAGCCTTTGTCTGTCTCTGAAAATGATTTTCAGATTCCATGAATATCACATAACTATCCAAACTTTCGAAGTTCGGGTCTCATGGAAGCAAACATATTGCACTTGACTGAAAACGGAATTCTAGCTTTTGGATCGAAGGACGAGAGTCACATGATCCAGAGCATAAGCAAGAGAATACCGAAAGTATGCGATAGGACAAAGTCCTTCTCGGCACTCTTGAGGACAATCCTCACATTACGTTACCAACCGTAAAGTTTTAACCAGATATTTAACAGCTATTCAATTTTAATAGGGAAGGTGGAAACGCGAGCCATAATTCTACAACTATTATGCAATTAACACTTAGACAGTGTCCATAATTAATTGCACTAAGAATTAAAACAAGTTTATTCTACAGTGCGCTCCCACTCAAATCAATATCTCTCATAATTGATTGTGAGCGATTCAAGATCCGTATTTCAATTCAACGCCATTGATGGTGAGCATCACTGATAACGAAAATCTCAATCGGTAGGCAAACTTGCCAATCACATCACTGATGACGAAATATGTATTAATTGCTAGTTCAACACTCCTTGAACTCGTTATTGCAACAAGTCGAGCTTTATGGATAAAACATTTTTACCCGTATCAGTTTTTAGTTCCATAAAATTCGTTAGACTCTAAGTCTTTCGAAAGGTGTATCAAGGTTTTAATCTTGAAACATTTATATGGAGACTATCTCGGATTGTATTGGCATTTAGCCAATTCCGGAGTCAGGGCCCATCAACGCTTCCTTGTGTATCGTAGGTATACTGTTGTCTAACAACAATATCTCGTTTGCGCACCTGAGAGGTTTGCACGAGCCTTGCCTACGTGGTTCAGCTGCAAGTTTGACCGAAGTCCATACATTTTATTGTAGAGACTTCCGTATCAGTCATAGTAGGAAACTCTGGAATTACTTCCAAGGTCTCTTTCCTTTGACCTGATGACGGAGATACTGGTTATCTCGTCGAGTTGCATTATTCTCCCACTCACCTTTTTGAAAGAACCATTTTCTTCAAAAAGCATACCGTTCTTTGTGGCAAACCTATTTGCCTCGGTATAGTGAGGGAGGAATACCCAATGACTTGGGATAACCTACAAAGTAGCACTTGTCTGATTTGGAATAGGTTTGTAACCTTTTACACAAGCCCCATATTCCAAATGTTTAAGAAAAGATATAACATGGTTGGGCGTACCATACCATGGTGTCATTTCAACAGACCCGATGGAGCTCTTTTCAGTGTAAAAGCCACAGTCTCTAAAGCATCACTCTTTAAAAGGGATAATGGCAAATTTATTTATGTCATCTTTGATCTTACCATGTCATAAATGGTTCGATTACATTTTCACGGACTTTCCACTTGCAGTGGTGTTCCGGGAGGTGCAAGTTATGAAACTACTTTCACAACTCATCAGACATTCGCTAAACTTGTAACTCAAATATTCCTTTCTGCAATCGAATTGTAGAAACATAATTTTCTTGTTACAATAACTTCTACTTCCTTTTTGAAAACCTTTCGAATGAATTCAAAAGATCCAGACTTACGTCTCATCAAGTAAATATCCACATATCTACTTGAGTCATTTCTGAAGATAGATAAATCCACTACTAACAACATTTATCGTACTACACACATCAAATGTATGATCACCAATAAGTTTGTTGTCTGTTCCTTATGGCCTGTGAACGGTATTTCAGTCACTTCACTTTTCGGAGGAAAGTTGCAAGTGTCAGATGGTTCAAAATCAAATGACTTCAAAATCCATCATAATGGATTTTATCCATGCGGGTTTCTCCAATGTGACCAAATGCAGTGCCACACTTGTGTGGTATTCTTTTAGTATTTATGATATTTAGCGTCAGTGTTATGGATGTATCATATTACCATCAATATTCATAACATACGTCCCATCGAGGATGGAAGCATGGCCCTTCATGTTATTCATAATACTGAACAACAATTGTTCCTTTTATGAACAACCTTTTTGCAACAACATTGTGCAAGGGGCTAGAGTGTAAAACTCTAAAATGAATTATGAATGTAAATCCAGAGGTAATATATTATTATCAATATTCATAACATACATCTCATTCATAATGAAAGTATGGCCCTTATGTTATTCATAACACCGAACATAAAAAGTTCTCTTATGAACAACCTTCTTGCAAGATACCTTATGCAAAGGGCTAGAGTGTGAAACTCTAAAATGAATTATGAAAGTAAATACATAGGTAATACACCGATGGAAGGTATAGTAACATTTACTATGTCCCATGTGTGTATCTCAACCTCAATCCTGGCTAGTCTTTCAGGCCATAGTAGTTCTTACATCGAGTTGCAACAGAATGCAATCGAGCGAGTATCTCTGTGATTGTCTCACAATACCAAAGAATTAGTGATTAACATGTTTAACCATAATTCCCAAGAACTATATCTTTGACCAGCCTTCTATACATCAAAAACTTTGTATGACATTCATACATGAGCTGGATATTCCAGTCTTCTTCTTTATTGCCTTTATACTTCTAACAGTTTTAACTTTTAGTATTTCTCCTACTCTTAGAAGAAGCACCCAACTTAAGAGTGGCGTTAGCCTCGGACTTCCTAGGCGTGAAAGTTTCACTAACACCCTTCGGACACTTCCTTTCTCTTAAGTTGTTGTTTTATTCACCTTTTATCATATGATAGGCGTTCTTCTGGATCCCTCTCTTATCAGTCCAATGCATAGTAAACTTCTTTTACTAATAGTTTGCAAACAAACATTGCTTTGGATATCTCATATCTTTTAGCCTTTGTCTGTCTCTGAAAATGATTTTCAGATTCCATGAATATCACATAACTATCCAAACTTTCGAAGTTTGGGTCTCATGGAAACAAATATATTTCACTTGACTGAAACGGAATTCTAGCTTTTGGATCGAAGGACGAGAGTCACATGATCCATAGCATAAGCGAGAGAATACCAAAGTATGCCATAGGACAAAATCCTTCTTGGCACTCTTGAGGATAATCCTCACATTACGTTACCAACCGTAAAGTTTTAACCAGATATTTAACAGCTATTCAATTTTAACAGGGAAGGTGGAAACGCGAGCCATTATTCTACAACTATTATGCAAATCACACTTAGACAGTGTTCAAAATTAATTGCACTGAGAATTAAACAAGATAATTCTACAGTGCACTCCCACTCAAATAAATATCTCTCATAATTGATTGCGAGTGATTCAAGACCCGTGTTTTGATTATTCGTCATTGATGTTAGTCACCACTGATGGCGAAAATCTCAACCGGTAGGCCAACCTGCCAATCACATCTCTATGCGACTCTTGTTCATCTTTCGATGGGTGTGTTCCGAGCTCATGACTGTCATGCCTGAACGTCAAAGATAACCAAGTGATCTCGCTGCGAGGTCTGAACTCACCCGCCTCACACATCCCTAATCGTTGGTACCCATGTTAGTCATGGCGCACCCTGAAAAGTTAGGTGCCGTGACGGTGCTACACTTGGGATAACACTATCAACTATGATATTTTTGTGAGAGATCACCCTATTAAAAAGCGACTACCGCGCAATCAAGAAGGGTGCATCATAAGGGATAAACATCTCAGGCAATTCATAATAGCATGATATGGTATAGCCCTTTCTGACGGAGAATTCTTGTATTTCTTCGTCTTCGGCATTCGCGTCGGTGTTCACCTTCGCGAAGATTGCCACCACCTTGTCGATGCACCAGATAATATTGCTATCTCTATAGCTAATAAAATAAGTGCATTACATAAGGTTGACACGCAGGTCATTAAAGTGCAATCATATGGCTCCAGCCATCATGCCGAAACATGACACGCAGGTCATGTTAATTCATTTACATCATATAGTCATCTCATACAAAATCAAATTATTATGAGCACTGCTATACCACATCACATGCACATGCAAACCCTCCTGCAAAACCAAGTTAGACGTCTCTAATCGGTTCAAGCAAAAACTTGTTTTACGTGGCTTCCAAGGTTTCGAAACAAACCGAAGCTACCAACGTCCATCATCAAGTATGATAATTCAAGTCGCTAGATTAACTTTCCAGGGTGTATGAAAACCGAGATAATAAAATCTCGAGCCCCATACTAAACTTCGTCATACGCATGACCCCCGTGCAGATCATATCTGCATTGCCCTTTCGTCTGCGAAATTTCATCTTTCCTTTTAACTACAGTGGAATTCAATGAACTGTTAGCACTTCATTGATCAATCAGGATCGCAGATTGCCAGAACATTGAAACTCCACCATGCTGTTATCAAGATCAGAAATATGCAAATTCCAGGGAAGCAACAAGAACATCGGGTAACAGATTTCATGTGCTACCCGCACAAATAATTTTCAGTAATAGAACTCATCTACTACCTAATTATATTGTGCAACACCCATACATCACTATGTATTCTAGATCACAACCTGCATCTACGCATAGCACGGCTCATGATGCCACTGATGGGTAACGCAGCAGAAAACAAAAATTTTCCGACCTACGCACCAGCCCAGGACCACTATGGAGACTGTATACAAGGTTTGATCATTT
This sequence comes from Thinopyrum elongatum, assembly GCA_011799875.1. Classification (NCBI taxonomy): domain Eukaryota; kingdom Viridiplantae; phylum Streptophyta; class Magnoliopsida; order Poales; family Poaceae; genus Thinopyrum; species Thinopyrum elongatum. The sequence goes on from CM022303.1 coordinate 81,060,200, forward strand.
TCGTTACCGACTCGTAGCGCAGCGGAAGTAGAGTCGATGACGATCGGCGGTGCAGATCCCCACAGCTAGGATTTACAACCTCCCAACCGCGAGGATGTATACCCTCGTCTTCTCTTTGGACAGCCCTCCGGGAGGTGGTCGAACAGTCCCCCGGACGGTGTCGCGGACAGCCCTTCGGGAGGACCTTCGAAACTCGAACGGTCACTTGGAAAGCCCTTCGGGAGGACTCACAGAACTAGGACCGTCACTTGGACAGCCCTTCGGGAGGCACTCACGAACAGCCCCTCGGGCACTAAGATCGAAACTACGACCTCTCTACAGAGTTGCACACATATGGTGTCATCTATCCGGCAGGGCTTCGCCGTCCAGAACTAGTTCCCACCGGAACCTAGACAGCCTTTCGGCTCTACGAAACTCTTTTCATGGGAGGGAGAGAGAAGCCAGATCATTGCAATGGCACTTGTATGTGAGAAGGGATGAAGGATTGAGCAGCCCCCTCTCCTCCTTATATAGGAAAACCAAGGGGTAGGATGGGCATTCAAGAAATACCAAAATACCCATGAAGGAAACTCTTTCCAAGGGCATAAGAGAGAAACCAAAGGACATGTGGAGCTCCAAGGAGGAGCTCCACATGTGGCCGGCCACCCCCTAGGGGTCCCCCCCCCAAGGGGGCTCTCATCCATCCACATCACCTTCTAGAAGCCTTTAGCAAAAAGCCCTAAAAGGTGGCTTTCCAAAAAATTCCAAAAAGCACTTTCACTATTCATGACGATATTTTTCAGCGTCCGTTCGAACTGAAAATATTTATGTGGGCTTAGAACATTTCCAGTACCCACTAAAATAATTTTCAACGCGTTTTGGAACAATTCCAGTTTAGTGATTTTATCTGCGAAAAGCATCTGAAGCGGTTCCGGCAGCCCCGGAACATTTCCGGTTTTTTCTTCCAAAATATTCCCAGAAGTTTCCAGAATGATTCTGGTATCCTCCAAGAATTATCTGGCATGTGCCGAAACCATTTTGACTTAATGGTATCCCCTGAAACAACTTTTCAGTTTCACCGGAACTCATCCGGTGACCTCTCTCTGCGGAACTTTTCCGCTGTCCGAAACTTTTCGGTGTCCGAAACTTTTTCGGTGATTTTCTCTCAGACTCCCTGTCTAGTATTCAGCAGAAAGATGACCCTTAAGCGTGTGACCCTATAGGTTCGGTGAAGTATAGACATGACACGGAACCCCTTCCGATCAATGATCAACATCGGAGCCGTGGACACCCATATTGACCCCTATACCCACACGAATGAATATTCGAGTGAACCTCCAGTTGCCGTGTGCTATTCCTGTTGCTTCGCGATATGTTACAAATACCCGAGGCGAGACATGTTGGCATTCCCGTGGATCAACAACTTGTCCACTATGCTAGTTACCTCGTTACCGGTATTGTTCTCTTTTCTCGTTACCGTGTTCCGGCACCCCCATGATCAAATCACAAAGTGTCTGGCCAGACAATGATGGATACCTTAACACCGAGAGGGCCCAGAGATATCTCTCCATCGTCGGAGGAGCAAATCCCAATCTTGAGCTATCAAGTTACTTAACATACTTTCCCATGAACCCGTAAGCCGCCGTAATAGCCATCCAGTTACGGATGACGTTTAACAAACCCCAAAGTTCATGAATCAAGCATGAAGAAACTCGATACTCTCATGGTCTGAGGAATCATGCAAACGTTAACCATCTCTGTGTTATCAACCATTAACTTGTGACGAATGAATCTCATAGCATAACATCAATCGGGTCGATTCAACACAAATGCTCTTCTAACATTGTGCCCTCAAAGCTGCTGGCATCGACATGCCCATGATTGGGAAAACATAATCATCATGCAACACTTGAGCTAGTCTTAGAGGCATGACTAGGAATACTTTTTACCGTTTATTATTCCACACGTGCACATGGGTTTTCCCCAGAGCCTTTATGGATATACGGGCTCGGAACCACAGCAGTTATAGCATGGAACATAAACATAATTATGAGCAAGGAGATAAATAATAACATTTATTATTGCCTCTAGGGCATATCTCCTACACGAGATGCCACCAGGGATCGATTGGCCTGCTGTGGGGGGTCACACACCTGCACGTGGACCTCTTCTTTCAGCTCGAGACCAGGTTCTGCATCAGAGTACACATGGAGCACAGGATCCTTCTACAACGAACATCCGTCGTCCGCACTTGCAGCTACCCCGTTTCAGTGGTTTTCTCTGACGTTGATGTAGCCTTTGATATGTCTCGTTGTGTACTTCCTTACTGCGTGCCTGCGCGCCGCCTAGCATGTCTAGCTTTTGAATTTGCGCCGTTATGCTACCCGTATGTAACCGACTCTGTATGGTTCTGTATGTCTTAATGACTAATGTTCAGTATCTGTTGCACTACTTAAATTCCATCGTGTTACATCATGCTTGTTGCTAAACACTCGCATTGGCTTCTACTAAACTACCCCTCTTGAATTTAGCAGGATGGGTGATAACAATCCACCCCCGCCGCCACCGCCTGACTATATGGCTGCTATGATGCAATAGTTTGAACTCAACCGTCAGTTCATGACGGGAATTATGGAATAGTTCCCTCGTCCAAATGCCAACCAGCAGCCACCTTGAATCACACTGCCAGAGTTTGTGCGACTCAACCCGTCGTTCTTCCGCAACACAGTTAACCCGCTGGATGCCGATGACTGGCTGCGTGACATCTTCTATGAGATGGAGTCAGCCGATGTCGCCCCTGCCAACTATGTCACCTTCGCGACATACTTCCTGAAGGGACCTGCAGCACAATGGTGGGCAACTCACAGACAGACCCTACCTCCTGGAACTGTCGTTACCTGGGTGGAGTTCAATATTGCTTTTCACGCCCGCTATATTCCTCAAGCAGTTATAGCACGCATGAAGGCCGAGTTCCGCAACCTTGTTCAAGGCAACAAGACTGTGGAGGTCTACCAGTGAGAGTTCCTTGATTTATCTCGCTATGCTGAAGAAGTCATCCCCAATGATGCTCGTAGACAGGAGAAGTTCCGTGAAGTGCTACACCATGACATTCAGCTAGCCCTGCTCGTCCAAGACTATCCCGACTTCGCCACCTTGGTGAATAAGGCTATCATGGTCGAGACTGGTCTGAAGAAGCATAAGGAATGACCGGACGCACTCGTGAGATGGGCTCATCTTCGGGCTCGTCTTCCCAGAAGCGCCGTATTTGGATTCCACAGAGTATGTATCGTCCAGCAGCTCCAGTGTACAGGCCTGCTTATGCTGCACCTCGTCTGCCTCCTCCACCACCGAGGCAGCCTCTTCGAGCGCCACCGCCTCGAGCTTCCGCACCACGTCCAGACAGTGGACTCTGCTTCAAGCGTGGCCAGCCAGGTCACCGTGCCAGAGATTGTTCCCAGAATCAGAATCAGCTAGCTCTTCCTCCTGCTGGCCGTGGTAATGGTCGTGGAATTCCCCAGCACCGTAACAACAATGCCAGACCTTCTTATGGTCGTGGGTAGGCCTTCCATGTCAACATGAATGAAGACCCAGACGAACCAGCTACTGTGATGGGTACACTTCCTGTTAATTCAGTACCAGCTTCTGTTTTATTTGATTCAGGAGCATCACATTCATTCATGTCGCAAGACTTTGCATTCATGCATGGCGTTAAGTGTGATAACCTGCATCATCCGTTAGGAGTCGACACCCCCGCGGGTAGATGTCGAGTCTCCCTGTTCAGCCCCGAAGTCACTGTTGAAATTGTGGGGTTGAAGTTTCAGGCACTTCCAATTATCCTGAGTCCTTCCAAAATTGACCTTATTCTGAGTATGGATTAGTTAAAGGCTCACTATGCCTCAATCAATTGCGCTACTAAAGTTGTACACCTCCTGCACCCATCAAATGAGCTAGTGAATTATCATGCTCAAATCACTAAGAACGCCGAGGCCCAAATTTATGCCTTGAATGCGTTGAATGCTTCTCCGCTTGAGGGGATCGAGAACGTTCCAGTTGTCTGCTAATTCTAGGATGTTTTTCTAGAAGAACTTCCAGGAATACCCCCTGCTAGAGCTGTCGAGTATGTTATCGACTTGAAGCCTGGCACCACTCCTATTGCGAAGCGTCCTTACAAGATGCCTCCGCATCACCTTCTCGAGCTTAAAGAAGAAATCGATAAATCACTTAAGAAGGGCATCATCCGTCCCAGTTCCTCTGCCTGGGGAGCACCTTCTCTCTTCGTCAAGAAGAAAGATGGTAAGAATAGGTTGGTCCAAGATTACTGTCCTATCAACTAGGTAACCATTCAAAATAAGTATCCGCTTCCCGGATCAATGACTTATATGATCAACTTGCTGGATCATCGGTGTTTTCTAAACTCGACTTGAGGTTGGGTTATCACCAGATCCGTGTAGGTGAAGAGGATATCCCGAAGACTGCATTTGTTACTCGTTATGGCTCCTATGAATACACTGTCATATCATTTGGCCTAACGAATGCTCCTGCTATGTTCTCCTGCCCGATGAATTATATATTCATGGATTACCTCGACAAGTTCATCGTGGTATATCTGGATGATATTCTGGTCTATTTGAAGAATAAGGAAGAACATGCTGAGCATCTTCGCCTTGTTCTGCAGAGGCTTCGAGACCACAAGTTGTATGCCAAGTACTCCAAATGCAAATTCTGGCTTTCTGAAGTAACCTACCTTGGACATGTGATTTCCAAGGACGGTATCGCCGTTAACCCGGAGCATGTTCAGGCTATTCTTGACTGGACTCCTCCGAAGAATGCCAAGCAAGTCCGAAGTTTTATCGGCTTTGCAAGTTATTGTCGATGATTCATCAAAAACTTTTCCAAGGTTGCCAAGCCCCTGACTAATCTGCTCCACAAAGGCGTCAGGTTTGAGTGGACAGACAAATGTCAGGAAAGTTTTCAGACCCTCAAGGACAAGCTTACTTCTGCTCCAGTGCTTGCTCCTCCCGATTCTCGCAAGGACTTTGTGATATATTGCGACGCCTCTCGTCAGGGATTAGGCTGTGTCCTAATGCAAGAATGGATGGTAATTGCATATGCCTCACGACAATTGCGTCCACTTGAAGAAAACTATCCAGTGCATGATCTCGAACTCATTGTTGTGATCTATGCTTTGAAGCAGTGGCGACATTACCTTCTTGGTAACCGGTGTGAGATTTATATCGATCATCATAGCTTGAAGTACTTGTTCACCCAACCGAATCTTAATCTCCGTCAACAACGATGGTTGGAAACAACTACGGACTATGACTGTGGTATTTATTATACTCCTGGCAAGGCTAATGTGATGGCTGATGCCTTGAGCCGCAAGTCCTATTGCAAAAACCTCATGGTTGAGCAATCTCAATCCCAGCTACACGAAGAATTGCACAAGCTGAACCTCCATATCGTTCCGCAGGGCTCTCTTAATAACCTTGTGGTACAGCCAGATCTTGAAAAGGCTGTAAAGATTGCGCAAGCCAAAGATGCTGAGATAGATCTGAGGAAGAAAGAGCTTCACCTTGATAAGTACAGGGATTTCTCGATTGCTAAAGATGGAACCTTGTATTTCAGAGACCGCATTGTGGTACCTCGCTTCGAACTAATGACTGACAAAGTCATGAAGGAGGCTCATGATACACCGCTGTCTATCCATCCGGGTAGCACCAAGATGTATCGCGATCTTCGACAGAGGTACTGGTGGTCCAGAATGAAGCAGGACATTGCTCGATATGTTGCTGAATGTGACGTATGTCATCGCGTGAAAGCAGAACATCAGAAGCCCGCTGGAATTCTGCAACCACTTCCTATTCCTCTATGGAAATGGGATAAAGTGCAAATAGACTTCATTACTGGCCTTCCCAAGTCTTAGAAGGGTCACGATGCTATTCTTGTCGTCGTCGATCAACTTTCCAAAGTAGCACATTTTCTGCCTGTCAAGGAGACTATCACCGCTAGTCAGTTAGCAGAACTGTATATCTCCAGAATTGTTTCACTCCATGGCATTCCGAAGGAGATCAGTTCGGACTGTGGCGGTCTTTTCACTTCCAAATTCTGGGAAAGTTTCCAAGAAGCTATGGGAACTCAGATTACCTGGAGTTCAGCATATCATCCACAATCCCAAGGCCAGGTCGAGTGAGTAAATCAAGTGCTTGAAGATATGCTTCGGGCTTCTGTTATATCGTTCGGTAAGAAGTGGGAAGAATCTCTCCCGTTTGCCGAATTCTTTTATAACAACAGTTATCAAGCCAGCTTGAAAATGGCCCCCTTAGAAGTGCTATACGGACGTAAGTGTCGAACCCCTCTGAATTGGTCAGAAACTGGGGAACGACCTCTCGTAGGACCGGACATTATCCAACACGCTGAAGAACAAGTCAGAATTGTCCGAGAAATCTCAAGGCGGCTCAGGACCGCCAGAAGAGCAACTATGACCGCAAACGTTGGGGTCTGACCTATCAACCAGGTGATCAAGCTTATCTTCGTGTCACTCCTATGAAGGGCACCCGTCGTTTCGGAATCAAGGGCAAGCTAGCTCCTCGCTATATTGGTCCTTTTTGCATCATTGCCAGACGTGGACATGTGGCTTATAAATTGGAGTTGCCGCCGCAATTCTCTCATATCCACGACGTCTTTCATGTGTCACAACTTCGTAAATGCTTCAAGGAATCTCCGCACCACGCAGTGGATCACGAGATGCTCAATTTGCAAGATGACCTATCTTATAAGGAGCATCCGATCCGCATTCTCGATGAAGCTGAACATCGCACACGTCAGAAGATGACCAAGTTCCTGAAAGTGCAATGGTTGAATCACACTGAAGCTGAAGCCACTTGGGAACACGAGGATCATCTTCGGGAAGAATATCCCGACCTCTTTCCTTGTACCTCCTAAATTCTCGGGACGAGAATTTCTTTTAGAGGAGGAGAATTTGTAACACCCCTGTGTAATAGCCACTGTGATTACCTGCTAATAATGCCAAGTCATCTCATTTGAAGTGCCTAGTCATAGTGGTTAATCTCAGCAATTCAAATACTTTTCTGAAAATCAACTCAAATTCAAATTGCAAAATAAATTTGCTCAAACACTATGGGAATAATGTTCCTTAAATAGCAAATATTCCAGAAGCACTAATAAAATTATAAACAATGATAGTCGAATTAGCTAAATGACTCAAACTACATGTAACAACACCAAAACAGAATTATTTAATCCATTTAAAATAATATCAAATTTAAATAAAATTCTACTATGCCCAAACAAATTTTTGATGAAAGGTATTAATGCACTGTAATATTTGGGCCAAGTTTCATATTTTACATAAGTGCAAAAGTGGCCTAAACAATTACCTAACAGAAATAAATAAAGAAAAAGCAAAACAGAAAATAAGAAAAATAAAACGAGGCACTGTGCACTGGGTCTAAGTGCACAGTGCCCCAAAACGGCCCACCTGGCCCCATTCCCTCCTCTCTCTCCTGCGTGTCGCCATACCCGTGGGCGAGCGCCCGCGCGCCGGTGAGGCGTCGACACGCCGACGCCACAGACGCTCCGCGCACGAAGAGATAAGGGCGAGTCCCCGTTCCTTCCCTCTGGACTCCCTCGACATTTTCCCCTCCTCTCTCCCACACTCGCGCGCTCCTCCCTCTCCTCTGCTCGCGCAACCGAGCACCATCACCGCCGCGCGCAGCCACCACCGCGGCGACCGACGTTCTCGTTTCACTCTGACGCGCCAGGAGGCTCCGCCGGGCTCCACCATGCCTCCAGCACCATCACTTCGAGCTCGGGGAGCCCCACATCGCCCGGATCGAGCCGCCCTTCGTCTCCTCGATCTCCGGTGATCTCCGGCATCCCCAACAACCCTGCTGCTCCTAAGTTATCAAGGGCCTTCGGCGAGCCGCTAAGTGAGCTCCGCTTCTCCCTGCTCCTTCCTCCGCTCACCTGCGTGCCGCCGTTGAGCTGCCGCCGTGGCAGTGCTCTGACCGCCGCCGAATCCGTCGCCACCGCGCTCCCGAGCTTCTGTAGCTCGAGCCAGTGGCGCCAATGCACTCCTGGTGAGCCGCAGCTTCCCCTAGCTAGTTAGCACGCGCGAGAGCGCCGCGTAGCCGCGTTTCCGAGGAGGCCCGAACTCCGGTGCCGCCCTTGCTCGACGTCGGCGACGATTCCGACCGATTCCGGCAAAGCCACCACCACCATTGGACGCGATACTCGCTGCTCGTTGGAACGCGCCCAAGCGCGCGCAAAACTACCCACCGTAGACGAAATCCGACGCGTTCCGGCGACGCGCCGCCGCGGATTCGGTCGCCGGAGTAATTTCTGGCGACGCCGCCGACGTGGCACAGGCGGGTCCCACCCCTGGGTCACTGACCGCGGGCCCGAGGGGCCCATTTGACTGAGTTGACTCAGTCAACCTTGTTGACTGGGCACTCTGTGTCTATGACATGTGGGCCCCACCACTTATTAGATTAAATAAAACATTGTATTAAATAAAAATAATTAGTTTAGACTAATGTCTCACTTACATATGGGGCCCAACCCCCTAATTAACCCTGTTAGTTAGATTAACTCACTGTTAGTCTTAACAGACACTGACATGTGGGTCCCACTGGACCCACTTGTCAGGTTTGACCTGGTCAGCCGACCAGTTGACCTGCTGATGTCAGCATTGCCTCATGCTGACGTCATAAGTCCCTTTTTCTAATAAAATAAATAAAATTCCAGAAAATATTTATATCTTTGAAAATTAATAACTTTTAAACCGTAGCTCGGATTGAAAAACTTAAAACATGAAAGTTGATCAGAACGACGAGACGAATTTGATCGTGTTGTCTGTTTCAATGCTGGAACCCCCTACGTAGGTGAAACCACAACTTCGAGGCCGTATCCGGTAGATGAATAGTGCTTATACACCGGTTAATAAATCCAACTCTAATCCTATAATAACTCAAATGACCTAGATGCATCTTTAGGCAACCCTGCACTGCATCCTAGGCATGACATGCTTGTGTTGCATTGATTGATGTCTATTGACCTGTTTCTTTCCCCTCTTCTCTCTCGGTAGACACCGACGTCGACGTAGCTCCCGAGACTGACGCAGCTCCGGAGGTCGACTACACTCCTGACGATCAGACCCTTGCCGCTGAGCTTCCAGGCAAGCACCCCCCTTTTGAGCATTCCGATATTGCCTACTCTTTTCCCTCTTATGCTTGCATTAGAAGTTGCTGCTGCTACTGTTATCCTATATCTGCTGCATAGCCTGTTTAATTGTAACCTGCTGTTGGTACCTTCCTGTTATCCTAAACTGTTTAGTATACGCCGGGTAGAGACCTATCAGAGACCCCACTTTATCCCGACTGCCCCGCTGGATTCTCAAAAGACCCGATCAACGGGATCGAAGACCAGGCCCCGACAATGCTCGTCACTTCCCCCTTAACTGCTCGACACTACTGGGTTGCATATCGAGTGCCGAGGGTGATACCTCATCAGCACTTCTGATGATAACCTTGTAGGTTAGTTATTCGGTCATGGTAAGCGAGGGTGATTCCTCCTACACCACGCCCAATAACAACATTGTCATGCAAATGCTTAAGTGTGGACCTCGAGGGTGATGCCTCTTTAGTTCACCTTGATGTTTACGTCAGGTGGGAGTCCAACGAGGGTGATGCCTCAGATTCCTTCTTGACATGGTAGCCACACAGATGCCTTTACATCATTGTTAACACAACTTAATCTGGATAAAGAAGGGTCGGCCCTGAGGGGTACCCGCGCGAGCTTAATTGCGAGAAATGTGGAGTCGAGTGGACCTGGATTGTGCCCGAGTAATAAATACGAGGCATGGCCAGGCATTCCTAGCCCTTGCCGCAAGTCCTCGAGAAGGGGAGACGGGGTCACATCTTTCGTGAGTCTCTGCTCATTACCGCACTACCAACATACTAACGGTTTGGATATTTGATCCGAGGGGCCTCTGGCCTGATAGCACTAACCATCACGTGGGCATAGTATGGGCGTTCTGCGTCGTATACATCTGTCGAAGCTCTATAGACGTCAGCGAGGAGCAGCCCGCTTTGGAATGGACTGGTTAAGCCCGCGCTTGTATTAAGGGGGCTAGGTCTGCTTCTGGAGCGTCCTCGCAACGTGCAGGGTTCCCAGGGCGAAGGCCCAAGACCCCTGGGGGTGTAGGTTAGTCCGGTGTGCTGACCTCTCTTTAGAGCCTAGGCCGGGTTGCGGCATGTTGCTTAGCCGAGGCCGGGCATGACCCAGTAAAGTGCGTCCGGCCGGAGTTAAGCGAGCATGGTGGGTAAGTTGGTGCACCCCTGCAGGGAAGAAACAATCTATCGATAGCCTGTCCTACGGTAACGGACACTCGGAGTTGTATCCCGATCGGTACAACACTTGGTATTTGGATAGTGGTGCGAGTAACCACGTGACCGGCAGCCGAGAAAGTTTTGTTGTGCTGGATGAGTCCATAAAGGGAAGTGTGAAGTTTGGTGATGATTCAGTGGTGAAAATTCTTGGCAAAGGCACAGTGTTCACCCAGAGTGTAAGCGGGCAGCAAATACTTCTTCATAATGTGTATTTTGTGTCCAAGCTCACAAGCAGTATACTGAGTCTTGGGCAGCTAGATGAGGAAGGGTGCAAATCAGTGCAACACCGTGGGTTCATGAGTGTATTTGATCGCTCCGGGAAGCTGCTAGCCAGAGCAAGGAAAACCAAGAATCGACTCTATGTGTTGAATCTGAAGAAAGCGGCAGACGTATTCGATTCAGTTACAAGAACAGCAGGTCAAAGCGGAGGTTCTCCTCTTGGCGGCGCAGACGTCGAGCCGGCATGAGGGTGCTCGGTAGGCAAAGAAATAAATTGAGTAACAAGATTAGGGAGGTGATTGTTGATGCTAATCTTATTACAAGGTCTGGTCCAGATATTGCATTAGTCTGCATTAGGTGAGTATGCAAGTTTGTACCTGCATCTGTTTGGAAATTGTAGCCTGAAACGTGCCCGTTCAGGTTGAGGTTTTTTTTTTTTTTTGGTTTTGTGTTGAGTCTGCGTATAGTTGGTATAACACATGTAACGTGTTGCATGCATTAAACTTGGTCTGACGTGGGTGTACACGCTCGGCCAGGTCGTGGTTACGTTTTTGTAGCTTATGGGTGAGTCCACGTTCCGAAGCTGTGGGATGGCGCGTGCATGCTGGATCGTGGCGTAGTTTTCGCCCAGTTTGTTTCTCATTGAATAAAAGGAAAGTGAATGAAACGCCGAGGAAGTTACGCAGCAGAAAATACTCGTTTCCTTGTGTCGTACTGCTGTGTTTCTTTCCATCGTGTACGCATGTGTTCGCCGCTGAGAGAGAAATCCGGCCGGCGACCTGTCAATTGGCCAATGGGGGATCAGTCACCGAAGAAGAGCGATGCGGGTGGCGGCGAAAAGTACACGCTGCCGAGCAAGAAGCTCGGTGCCAGCGGCTCCGGCGATGGAACGATCGTCGTGGCCGCGCCGGCGAGGAGCGTCGGAGTGCCGATCCAGTACCCGCAGCTGACAGAAGGTAATTATCAGTTGTGTGTGGCGAAGATGAAGATCATCCTCAAGCCGATGAGCGTGTGGTCGGCGATCACCGGAGAAGACGTCGATGAGGCCAAGGACAAGGGAGCCATGGCTGCTATCTCGCAGTCGGTTCCCGACGACGTGATGATGTCGATCGTGGAATACGAGTCGGCGAAGGAGGCTTGGGATGCCATCCGTACCATGCGTATCGGCGATGAGCGTGTTGTGCAGGCACGTATCAGTCACCTCACAAGGCGTTTTGAGCGCCTGACCATGGAAGGAGGTGAAGACGTCGGTGCATTCGGGCGCCGGCTCACCGCGCTCGTCTGTGCAATTCGAGCGCTTGGCGAGAACTTGCAGGAGCATGCCGTTGTCAAGCGGCTGTTCGCGGCGGTCCCTGATCGCTTCCTGCCGATAATCGGGATGAACAAGCAATGGGGCGACGTCAAGAAGATGTCGGTCGCCGAGGCCATTGGGCGGCTGCGGGCGTTCGAGGAGAACGAGTCCAGGCGGCGCCAAGACCGCAGCGATGATGGCGAGAAGTTGATGCTGGTCTCACGGGCACAGCTGGAGGCACTGGTCCGGGAAGAAAAAAAGAAAGGAGAGAGCTCCAGCAACGGCGGCAAGAATGGCGACGAGCGTGGCGGTGGCCGCGGCTGAGATGACGACAAGAAAAAGCTCCGCGACAAGTTCGACAAGTCGAAGATTACCTGCTTCGAGTGTGGGGAGAAAGGACACTTCAAGTCCAAGTGTGAGGCGTTCAAGAAAGAGAAGGCGCTCCTTGCAGCTGCCGACGTCGACTACGAGCCGGGGCTGCTGATGGCGGTGGCATGTGAGCTTGCACCGGGGGCGGAGGAGCAGGTTGCGGACGTCGTCTAGCCAGAAGATATGGAGGTGAAGGAGGTGCTTCGCCCCATGGCTGTCGAGGCCGAGTTGGAAGCTACTAGGGCCGAGGCTGAGCAGTTACGCGGCGAGCTGGCCGAAGCCAATGCGAAGCTGTATGCTGTGTCCCATGAGTACATGACAGAGGCAAAGGATGTAGCGGCTGCAAGTGTTGATGCCGAGTATATGTTGCTCCTGGAGTCCGTGAAGGCTGAGATGCAGGAATCACAGTGCCTGCTCCGTGAAGAGAATGCCGAGCTGCATGTTGTGGTGAAGAAGGCAATGGCAATTGCCATGCAAGCTGGCACAGCAATGCTTGCAACAATGCCGGCGGCAACGACAGTGACTCGTACCGGCTTGGAGTGTCCAGCACCGGACCAAGAGAGGGTTCATTCTTCTGGAAAATAAGGTAACGCCCAAGAGCTAGTATCATCCATATCTCAGTTATGCAAAGTGGAGGTGCATCCTGTGGTAGATCGAGTAGAGAGGATTTTCCTGCATGAAAAGAAAGTGAAGCCAAAACTGGGCTCTAGTGATGTGAATCATAAGAACAACACTTTGTATTTGGATAGTGGTGCGAGTAACCACATGACCGGCAGCCGAGAAAGTTTTGTTGTGCTGGATGAGTGTGCCTCCAGAGTCTAAGCGGGCAGCAAATACTTGGCAAAGGCACAGTGTTCCTCCAGAGTGTAAGCGGGCAGCAAATACTTCTTCATAATGTGTATTTTGTGTCCAAGCTCACAAGCAGTATACTGAGTCTTTGGCAGCTAGATGAGGAAGGGTGCAAATCAGTGCAACGCCGTGGGTTCATGAGTGTATTTGATCGCTCCGGGAAGCTGCTAGCCAGAGCAAGGAAAACCAAGAATCGACTCTATGTGCTGAATCTGAAGAAAGCAGCAGACGTATTCGATTCAGCTACAACAACAGCAGCTCAAAGCGGAGGTTCTCCTCTTGGCGGCGCAGACGTCGAGCCGGCATGAGGGTGCTCAGTAGGCAAAGAAATAAATTGAGTAACAACATTAGGGAGTTGATTGTTGGTGCTAATCTTGTTACGAGGTCTGGTTCACATATTGCATTAGTCTGCATTAGGTGAATATGCTAGTTTGTACCTGCATCTGTTTGGAATTTATAGCCTGAAACGTGCCCGTTCACGTTGAGGTTTTTTTTTTTTTTTTGGTTTTGTGTTGAGTCTGCATATAGTTGGTACAACACATGTAACGTGTTGCATGCATTAAACTTGGTCTGACCTCGGTGTACACGCTCGGCCAGGTCTTGGTTACGTTTTTGTAGCGTATGGGTGAGTCCACGATCCGAAGCTGTGGGATGGCGCATGCATGCTGGATCGTGGCGTAGTTTTCACCCAGTTTGTTTCTCATTGAATAAAAGGAAAGAGAACGAAACGCCGAGGAAGTTACGCGGCACAAAATACTCGTTTCCTTGTGTCGTACTGCTGTGTTTCTTTCCATCGTGTACGCGTGTGTTCGTCGCTGAGAGAGAAATCCGGCCGGCGACCTGTCATACAGATCAAAATCATGAATACAACATGCTTAGTGCATAGCGATGGTGTCGAAGCAATTGAGGCTGTCGAAGGCAAGGTCAAGACCAGCGCGCCTTCTCAGCGTCCGGCTTGTTAGCCACTGCTGGCTTGGTCGCGCCGTCGCCACCATAGACTGGCCTTTTGACTGTGCCGGTGGTGAGCACCGACATGCCGTAGCCGTCCAGCTGGGCCTCGCAGAAGACGAGCGCCATGAAGAACCTCTCCATCGCCATGAATTTTCTGACGAAGATGAGTGTCGTGATGAGGATCGATCAGGCAAAGGTGCCTTTGCTGCTGCTCGTCGAACGAAGCGAGAGATTCTTGTGTCGGCGATCCAACTGGACGTCGGAGGTGGAGATTTTATACTAGGGTCGCGGGCTATAGCCCTGTGCGTGCTGCCGGTCTCCGGTTCGGACTGTGGGAGGGCACGCCGAAGCAGAGTACGTGCCTCCAGGAGCCGGGCTGCAGAGGATTCCGACTGTTTCTCCATGGCAGCACGTGGCGTCCACACCGTCGGAACCCGCCAGGACAACTAACCTGGTCGACCTAATCCGATCCACAGCGTGGCGTCCCCACCGTCGGAGTAGATCTTACTTTTTTTGTGACTAACCTATGTACGTACTTGGTTTCTCGATCCAGTCCGTCAGAAGATTTCTTCAGGTCTTCAGTTCTCCTAGCGACTAAGACTGAACGAGGCAAAGACCAGGAACGGCTCACATCTGAAGAGTCATCGTTGGACGTTGGTGGTTAATTTCACAAGGGAAGGAGCTGCATAGAACCACCAGATTTGTGTCACGATTAGCAAAAATTCACCACTTTACGATTCGTAACATATTGCACCGCATCAAAAACTTGACAGTGGCAACAAACACTAATGGTAGATGCTAACCGTTTGAATGATATCACTAATCTATCGAGCCCATCCGTCAGGCTGAGTTGGCACAAAAGAATGTCACCGGACTTGGTCTTCCTTTTCTTTCATCTCTCCTCTCTTCTTAGGCATTTCATCGAAACCCATATGTGCATCTCTTCTAAGTGGGCATAAGAAGAAGCCGTCGGTACTCGGTAGATGCTACGCGCGCACTGGCTGCCAGAGTTGGAGGCGCGACTACTAGGCCCCGGGCAGGGGTGACGCCCGCACGCGCCCACCTGCAGTAGCAGCCGCGGCCAGACACGACAACGAGCAGTAGCAGAGGCCACGTACGGCCACGAGCAGCTGATGCTGCCCTATTGCTCCCCGGCGGCCCTGCGGCCACGTTCAGCCAGGAGTAGTAGATGCGGCGGCAGCTCACGGGCATGCAGTGGTCGGACGCAGCGCAAGGGCACGAGGAGCGGGCCCTGGTGACCACCCGGTGCTCCTAACTGGACTTCTCCCGTTATGACGGCGATGTGGACGTGGTGGTGCGGCCCTGCCGTGTAGCCGGACGACGCGAGGGTTGAACCGTGACGTGTTCAAGCTGCAGGTGAACCTGGTGGCGGCGCGGAAGCGGCGGCGCGGCGGCGGCGGGCGGGTGCTGCGGAGCCAGTGCGAGCCAATGATGGACCTGTTCCAGTGCGACGAGTCCGTCGGGGGTAGAGAGGGGGACTGGTGTATACACAACGTTTACGTGCTACGCCTTGAGGAGAAGCTCCGGCTGTCCGTCGGCTCCTGCAGCCTCGGGAGAGCCATATCTGAGAAAAGGAGGAATGAGTAAGAAGACGACTAAGTCCAATTTGCCTATAGTAGTCATCAACCCGTGCAACTGCACGGGCTAGCAACTTTGGAAGGTGACTTTGGTGAAATAGCTGAACAGCATTTGTTATGCAAAAAAAGTTGTACAAATAAAATATATAGGAAAAGCACAACCTTCATAATAACTAAATTTACTTCAAATTCATGTCTGCAAAGGATATCCCATCACGAAGAACATGCGGATCCTCATGCATTGCCACATGATGCAAACATGGAACCTTTCTTGCAATGCCCTTAGAGCATAAATAAGAACATCAAAATGCAAAAACATATCTACAATTAAGTGAAGAAGATGACTGTTCTAACGTCATGTAATCAAAGATGCATTTGTAAGTTCACACGTCAATAAGAGAATTTGGTGTATTTGTATATATCCCCACCAATAAGCATAAAAGTGTTTAGACAAACCTTCTTTGAAGGCTTTGGGTGCAAATAGTAGTTTTAATTAAGTAAATGCAACGGTCTGCACATGTACCTCTTATTATATAATAGCTCCTGACATTTAATATTTTTTGAACTATTTGACATAGCATATAAAAGATCACAGATTTCTCCCGACCATGTCTAATATATTTATTATTTCTCGGTAGATATGGCAGTCGGGTTTTAGTGAAGCAGCCCATGCAAAAATAATGCTCGAGATGTTAAGTACTTGAGTTCTACACGTTTCTATTTACACAGGCTTTGTTTTAATAGAAAAAAGGTCTTTAGACGATGATATTTCTTATGAATAATCCATTTTTCCCAAAGTCTTCACACTTATTCGAGAGGATATGGATTTTAGAGCAGTGGACTATTGGTAATATACATGGTACATATTTTGACGTATCATATTTGAGGTGCCTTTTTATGTGCTTCACAAAATTAATAGTAGTGAATTATGTCGATTGATAATGGTCTACATATTCTTAAGTAAATCTATCAACAATAAATAGATTGATGGCTTAGATATACCATGTAGATAATCATAGATTATATTTCATGTCGAAAAAACAACATTAAGCATCCAATCAACTGCATAGATTAAGATCTTCAAAGAGCAACAAATATCAGAAAAGTGGATGCTCAAAGAACCCAAAAAAGAGTACTACTACATTCTTTCCATATAAGTTAATAGAAAAAGAACTCCATGTTGTTTTTCAGGGGGAGAGTAACAGAAAGCATGTAAAAATCCATTTAAAGTCCATTGCCAAGGCAAGCTTCTAAATTGAGGTAGAAAGGTAGTCAAAGTGAAGATGCAATGGGTGGTTAGTCTGGTTTGAAAAGGCGTATGTACAGAAGTAAAGACAATTATATATTTGGATAAACATTATTGTGTAATGATTTAGCATCCTTTTTTGCAACTGGTAGAACTATTTTCCATGGCAGGTAGTACATGTGACGGGATGAAACATTATTCCTCATTCAATTGTAATTAAGTGCCCTGAAGATGAGCTAGCCATCAAGAGATTACGACTCACTTAACAGGTGCAATATTGTTCACACAAAGATGTAAATTAGAATTCTCATACAGTAATGATAACAGAAAATCTATTTATTGTTAGAAATTAAGTTAACTTACAAATGCCTTGTGCCATAAAAACCTGTCTTACTGCCATGTGGCATGCAATAGACGGAGGACGGAAAGTTAGCTCATCTCAACTTGAAACTGGAATGAAGTATTAGCACTTAGCATGAACCATTTCAAAGAGAATTAAAATAAAGAAGGAAGGAGAATACATAGATTCCCTAGAATGAAGAATGAAATATATTACAGCATGAATAATCTGTGCATCCTCTCTATAAAAATGACCATGTGCAATGTGATGCTTACAAAAAGTAGAATGTTGCTTCGAAAACATAGACATGTTGCACCTGTTGTAATTATCAATGCACCATTGCCCTGGGAGAAACCTTTTTTTTAGAGCGGAGGCACATGCCCGGCCTTAAACTGAGGCCCCTACAAACACAAGTCCCAGACACGGCAGAGGTTCAAGACGAAAAAGAAAAGGAGTCTCAATGGGAAACTAAGGATACATGACCAAACAGGTCCCATGCCACGATGCAGCGTAAATATTTCACCTAAATGGGGGTGGAAGGCCGGGCGGTCCCCACATGTCGAAGCTCAGCACACCTGGCACGGAGGCTGCTTGCGAGCTGCTCCACCTTTCCTCGCTCTGAGGGTCTTCCCAGAAGCTTCCATAGCTGCAAAAAGATGACCAATTTGTATATAACATCAGCCGCGTGCTTAAAGAATTTTCCCTCTATTAGTGCTTTATTCCGAGTAGTCCACAGGGACCAAGCTATCGCCCCAAACCCCACCCAAGCCAGTCTACGATCTTGCCCATGCATGTTTTTGATCAACTGGAACACTTCCACTACCGATCTTGCCCATGCGTGTTTTTGCCGCACGGAGCACACTCCACGCAAATCTAGCAACGATGCACCGGAAAATGATATGGTCACATGTTTCATCCTCGCCGCACCACACGCACTTGCATCCTATTTCTCGCTCGTTGCCAAAGGAAGATCTTTATTTTAGATGGCATTCTCGCCTTCCAAAGCCCGCTCAAATCACACGGCGGCGCCGCTCGAAAAATCTCCTTATACAAGGATCCTGTCAAGAAATCCCCGGATGACTCAAGCGTCCAGGTCACCTCGTCTCTGCCATGAGAGATCGCACAGCCAGCTAGAGCTAAATTCAGCTGCTCCCATTCCCTGGACTCCACTGGGCCTAGAGGTCACCGGAAGCGTGGGAGCCAGTGATTATTACTCCAAGCTTCCACCACTTTGGCCTTCGGCCGCTCGGCGATGGCGAACAAGGACGGGAAACGAACGCCCAACGGCTCCTCCCCACACCATTTTATCCTGCCAAAACAAGGCCACCCGCCCGCCTTTAACCTGAAACCGTGTCCCTAGTGGCAGCAAAGGTTGCACCTTCCTTATCCCTTTTGAAAAATTGGACAGTTTAGTGTTTGGGTGGAAGTCCGTCCCTCCTTCCGTCAAATTTTTCTTTCTGAAGATGTTGACCCAAAGGCCACCTTGCCCAATCAGGATTTTCCATGCCCATTTCGCAATGAGGCACCAATTCATTACTCTGGTATTGATCACCCCTAATCCTCCATGCTCCTTAGGGGTGCAAATATGTTCCCATTTAACCATGTGATATTTTTGTTTGCCCTACTCTTTAGCCCAAAAAAAACTGGATCTCACCCTATCCATCTTCTCATGTATGCCATCTTGGAGCAGATAAAAACCCATAATAAACATCGGGGTGTTGGTAAGAAAATATTAATGAGCACTAGCCTGCCACCCGATGCTAATAGTCTACCCTGCCAAGCTTCGACACGCTTTGCAACCTTATCCACCATTGGGTCTAAGCCCATAATCGTCAAAGCCCTATTCGAGATTGGCATCCCCAGATACTTGAGCAGAATCGAACCCAGCTCACAATTCATCATATGTACCGCCCTGTGTTGAGATTCTAAGTCTCCCCCCGAGACGAACGCCTCACTCTTCTCGAAGTTGATTTTGAGGCCCGATATGGCCTCAAAACACATGAGGAGGAATTTGAGGTTGATAATCTCTACTTCCGAGTTCTTAATGAAGATTAAAGTGTCATCCGCATATTGGAGATGTGTGAGACCAGCAGGGACCACCCTCGAAGCAACCCCCGAGATATGGCCCGCGGAATTGACCCGGTCCAGCATAGCCACCAAGGCATCGATCACCATGTTGAATAGGAGCGGTGAGACTGGGTCCCCTTGCCGAACTCCATTGGCGTTACGGAAAAAATGGACCAATCTCTCCTTTTATATTGACGGACGTTTGGCCACCACGAACCAGCTGCATCATCCGACTGACCCATTGAGAGTCGAAACCCTTACCATGTAGAGTAGCTTCAAGGAAATACCAATGAACCCGATCGCATGCTTTCTCGAAATCTATTTTAAGTATAAACACCTCTTCCTTGGTGTTCTGTATTTCTTGAAGGACCGCAATCCCGTCCAAGATGCTTCTACCCCTAATAAATGCCGATTGCGTTGGATCGACCATCCTATTTGCGACTGGCGCCACCGTGTCCCAAAGCCCTTGGCCAGTAGACGAAAGCTCACATTTATTAACGTAATCGGCCTAAATTGATGAATGTGGTCCGCTCCGTCCACTTTTGGTAGTAAGGCCACAATCCCATAATTGAGGCGCTTGACGTCTATGCGCCCGGCAGTAAAGTTCTAGATCAATTCTAAAAACTGGGGCCCCACCAAGCCCCAGAACGCCTTATAAAAAGGTGATTGGGAAGCCGTCCGGTCCCGGCGACGTGTTAGACCGCATCGCATTAAGGTTGTCAGTCACCTCCTGCAACGAAAATTGCCTGGTCAGAGCCATGTTCTCCTCGAGCGTCACTCGGCGGTCATCGTCCCAAACCGTAGGCGAAAGTGACGCCAAGGAAGACTCCTCCGTACCAAGCAGGGCTCTGAAGAATTCGTAAATGTGAGTCCTTAAATCCCCCTCTTCGGCGATAATGCCGTTTTTCCCTCTAAGGAATCTAATTGTGCATCGTCATTTCTGGCCGTTGGCCACTGCGTGGAAGAATTCCGAGCTTACGTCCCCGTGAACTACCCATCGCTCTTAACCCCTTTGCTGCCAGTATAATTCCTCACGTTTGAGGATGAAAATCATCTCATCCTCGAGAGAGTACCGCCTCACCCACTCGTCATGCGATAGCCTCGCAGAATCCGCCCGACTGTCTAATGCTGAGATGTCAGTAAGAAGCGCCTGCTTACGGTTCTTAAGATCACTACCCACATTTGCTCCCCACCTTCTCAGGTGATGGCGCATCCGACGGATGCAGTTCTGCCACGCATCCAACACGTCGCCCAAGGGGCCGTATCGGTGAGGCAGATGAGCTTGTGCCCTTGCCCACACGTCGGTCACTCGCTCCCTAAACCCTGGTTGAAGCAACCATTGTTTCTCAAGGAAAAATCACTTCGACGCCATCCTAGGCTCTTCCCCCGAGGATAAGATAAGCAGGCAGTGATCAGATCCTAAGCGAATTTCCGCCAATAATGAGCATCTCGGAAACTGGTGCTCCCAATCCGTGGATATAAACACCCTATCCAGCACACACCTCACCGGGTCGTCTCGATTGTTAGTCCAGGTAAATCTGGCACTGTTTCTATGTAGTTCAATGAGCTCAAGGTCGGCCACCCAATTGTTAAACATCGCAACAAGTCAGTGATTATTAACGTGCAGACTGCTATTATCCACCGGACCGCGAAGCAGGTTGAAGTCCCCCCCAATCACAATTGGTCAAGTGGCCATCGAAATCTTGCCTTGTATTTCCCTCAAAAAGTCTGCCGACCGAGCATGATCAGCGGGGCCATACACCACCAGCAATTCCCACCGGAAACGGTTGTTCTTTTGAATGACCTCTGCAGCTAGGAAGAACTCCCCTCTAGAAAACTGGATTATGTCAAACGCGTTGGAGCTTAAGCCGAGCAAGATGCCTCCAGAGCGCCCACGAGATGGTAGCCACTCCGACCTAAAGCTTGTCGTTCCTCCTAGTGAGTCGAGTTCAAGTTGGGAGAAGGATGTCCTGAGTGTTTCCTGTAAACCCACGAACTCCATCCGTTGCTCGCGGATGTATTCGATCAACTGACGCCTCCTGTCAAGTTGACCGAACCCCCGCAAGTTCCAAAACAAGCCTCTCATTGCGCCCCATTGGGGGATCGGGCCCCCGGCCCCTCCACCAGAAACTGTGATCTTAGACCGTTGGTCGATTGACCTCTCCCTCTACCGCGGCCATGGCCACTTCCCCGGCCGCGTGGTGCGCGACCGCGAGCTGACGTCGCTGCCCTCTCCCTGGCAGGGACGTTAGACGCAGCCACGTGAGCCTCGGCCGCCAACGTGCGGGCGATATCCCGCTTCGCGGCATTCTCTGCCACCTGTGCCTGGACCAATTCTTGAGCACGGAAGCGATCAAGCATTTCTAATGGTGTCACATTACCGTTACCCAGCAGCACATGACTATCCGACGCCACTTTAAGCAAATGCGAGTCCGAAGCAAGAGCTAAAACCTTAAAAGACAACATTGACCGAGTTACGGGTTTGGAAAATATATCTAGTGTGGACTTGTCCGCCTTGAGGGTCATAGCTTTTGCCATCATGTTGGATGCCTTGGCGTTCGCCGTCCTGGCACTTGAACGCGCCGCCCGCACCGGAGATCCACGTGCCGCCTCCGGCTAGACTCCCTCATCATCACGCAGTCCCTCAAAAGCAGCCACACACTCCTCGATTGGCATCAGGTTATCGCTAAAGGCCTCTCCCTCGAATTGATCCAGGAGCGTCGTTGGCGCCACTGGAGACCACCGACGCGGCACTGCCGGGCCCCCCGTCGTCTTGGATAACTCCGTGGACACCGGGATGGATGAAGCTGGAGTAAGCTCGACCGGAGTAGCCAAAGTGGGGGTAGACATGGCGCTTGGAATCGAATCATGGGAGTTGGCCGCAGTCACCCCGGAGCCCACGGTCCGCTCCCCTTCCAGCTCTGCAATCGCCGTGACGATTTCCATGTTAAGCGCCCCATATGCCGTGATAGCCCCTGGTTCCAGCACAAACTCGTCGCCGCCGTGGCCGATTGCAGCTTGTCCATTGCGACAATGAACATTGGCTGCCGCGGCCATGGAGAGGGCATGCAACCAGCTCCCCGCGGACAAGGAGACGAGCACGCCCATGGTTGCGGACGACCATGGAGAGTGGTGCATCCAGCGCCCATGGGGGACGAGCGGGGGACGAAGACGCGGCTAAACCAAGGGATAAGGAAGAGAAGTAGCGGGTTGTGGGTTGCGGGCTTTACAAACACGGATAACCGGTCGGCAAGCTTCGATCGGCAATAGATGGCGTGGCTAAAGTAGGGGCTTCGATCGGCAATAGATCGAGTGAGACGCGGATAACCGGTCGCAAGCTTCGGCCGGCGTGTAGACGTGAAACATTTTCCTAAAAGAAACGCTTGAGAGGGGGGGCTACGTACTGACTTTTTTTGACAAGTGGCCACCTGTACTGATGCCTAATATATCTCGACTACAGCGTGACACTATTGGGCCGGGTCAATACTGTACCTGCATTGTAGTTCTTTCATGTGGCTCTTTACCAGTTTTCTTGGGAGTTTCTTTGTTTTTCTTTTTTCTTTCTCATTCTCCAGTTTTTCTTTGGTTTCTTTTTTTCTTTCCTTGATTTTCACAGGTTTCTTCGGGTTTATTTTTTTTAAAGATGTCTAATTTTTTACACATTGTACATTTTTCGTGTCTACCAGAAACATTTTTTATTCGAGTTTCACATGTTTTCAATAAAGGATCCACAATATTCTCATTCCCTAAATTTTTTTGGTTTATTCTTTTTTTTATCACAGGTTATTTTCGTCCTTTTCTGTTTTTTTTTTCATTTTTCTCAACACATGTCTAAATTTTTCATAAACACTGTATATTTTTGGTATACATCAGAAACATTTCTATACAAGTTTAACATTTTTCAAATACATGATCAACGTTGTTTGAAATATAGGATTTCATATCTACTTTTTTGCATTAACATTGTATATTTTATTATAAGATTTTTTTTATATACATTTAATTATTTTGAAATACATAATAAAAACTTTCTAGACACATCCTTTGGACAGTTATTTAAATGCGTGTTAAACATATTTCGAAAAACACGGTGAATTATATGTCTAATGGTATGAAAATGAAACTACATGAATATATTTTTTACATTATATAAACATTTTTTGAACTGTCAGGAACATATGTTTCGAAACCCGTGCAAATTTAAAAAAAATGTAAAGTACATTTGTTAGAATGAGACATTTTATTAATTACATGAATATTTTTAAAAATTCTATAAACATTTTATGAAAGTGGCACCATTTTCTTGGAACGCATGACCATTTTTTAGATGTCACAAATATTTTTTGAAAGATATCAATAATTTCTTTAAATTATGCTAACAAATATTTACACTGCATGAAATTTCGTAAATTATTGTTTTGTTATTTTTAAGAAAATTAAGTTTTGGAATATATTTATCGATATTTTTGGAAAAATATAAAAGAGATAAAAAAGAATAAATGCAGAGGCATAAAAGGACAATGATCTTTATTTTGAGATTAAGAACAATCTAACTAGGAAGTTGTACCGGACCAACACTAGCGATGGGTGGGCATTCCTCCGCTTTAGGCGATACATATCCTCCCCCGCCTTCCCCCACGTGGAAGATCCTAACCCAGATTTTCTTTGGTCAGCCCACCTTACTTGGAAGAGACCAATTGGGCCTTCATGTTACATGGGGGAGCGGACATGCATACTTGCCAGACATAATTTGTCATCGAACCACGCGGCCTGCCAAAACAAAAGAAATCAGGTACGTGTCATCGTTCCTCTCACAGAAAAAATGGGGCACTTTTACTGTATAAGAGATATAATTTGTCAAAAATCCACAACTACAGTGGTTCTGGTTTCACATAACCACAACTTACCTTTTTTTTCTTCCGAAAAAGCTGTAACTTATAGAGTAAACTCTTACGAAGAGATTTGTTAGTGAAATATCAATTTGTCCATTGGTAATGCATTGTTATAGATGATCGTAAAATTTTATTAAGAGATAAGCACGGACACGTAGTGATGAGAAATTGTAACTTGTTTTCTTGGTTTATTATTTTCTCACCTTGTTTTCAAGTCTACTGTCCTACGTGTCTTGGGCTGGTGATGGTGCATATACCATTAAGCAGTCTGAACTGCTGAGAGAACCTAATTTATAGAAAAAAACATTATTTCAATATAGTAATTATAATAAAATAACTTTCATGTAGAAAATGGAAGTTATTTCTTTATTGCCTGAATAGCATGTTCATGTGTTGAAACTTTAAAATCCCTCATAGCTATTATTTACCTTAACTTCCCTTGCGTGTTACTGTGGAAATTTAAGGATAAAATGTAAACTAAATGCTAAATAATATTTTTAAGTAATAATCATGAAGTAGTTCCTCATGAAATAATATATGATAGTATGCACAAAAAAAGAGCACATAGACAGAATTTAATAGTTTATAGCATGCACTATTATCAGCACATAAGTTTCATAATATACATGTCGCCAGTCAAACTGTAGTCTCCAGTCATGAATTAGTCACATAGTGTCCATCTAGTATGGAAGCAAATTGCATATTAATATAAACAGTAACCACAAAATATCTTACCTTCAAATTTACTGAATGAGAAAGAAGACATTAAAAATAAATTGCTTTGGGTCGGTTTTACTGTAATATAGATACATAAACTTTGGGGAAATGTTACTGAATCCTGCAACCAAAATAGTGCAAATGACTTAGTTTTTTATTTTAAATCCATAAAACCCGATTTGGATGGAAAAAATAATCCAGCCACACGATTAGATTGTTTTTAGTCAACACCATCCAAAGATGAATGATTGGGGGAAAGCATACACACTATTATCTTATTGTATCTAGATATATTGTGGACTAGTTGAGGTCGGCTGGCGGGCCAAACGCTCGGGCGGCTGTTGAGGGCAATGAGCATCGTAAAGACCCGGGCATAGTGAGTGAGCAGCACAAGGAAATGTCAAAAGGAGCTAACCGCATGCAGTTGCCAAATCTACAGCTAGTCTAGAGAGTAGCATGGCATGGACAACGTAGATGGAGAAGTGAGAAATTGTGGCCTGTGGGGGACAAAGAGGCATGGTCATGAGGCACAAGATAGTGAAAATGGGAGAAGGTGATCGTTGGGGCTTTCGGAAACAGTCGATTGCATAACACGTTAAGTCTAACCAAATGGTTGGACGGGGACTCGTGCTGGACGTCGGGAGTGGATTGGATGACGTCAAGACATGCACAGACAGCAAAAGAAACCTAAGATGACGTGGTTACTTGAGAATGCGCGGAAAAAATAGTTAAAGGTTATTTTGGTAGGCTGCGCAGGAAGAGTTAGTGGGAGCATGTGCATGAAGAGTTAAATTGATGAACAGGTCGATCAGCCCAGACACCAGAAGAAGCAATCTTTGATGAACCATGCGCTATACACTAACTGAATACAAAACCAACTCACTGGATTTGAGCATGCTGGGTCATCAGGCAGGTGGCAAAAGGAGGGATTAATCTTGGTCATGTCGAATTTACGGTGTTTCTTTTGCTTGCTTTCATTGTTGTTCCCCATCTTGCTGCCACCACTGCCGTTGCTACCGGCAACGGCATTTGTTTCCAGGGCGTTGTCCCTGGTTCGGCTTCCCCTTAGTGTCACTTCTGCCGGTGTCGGGACTGCCCTCTTCTTCTGGGAAAAAGGACTCAAGTGCCTTGGTCAAAAGTAGCACCTAATCATCCTTGTCCTGGCAATCATCACAGCAGTCAGACTCATTTTCATCAAACGCACTCACACGACCCATAGCCTCAGCCACCATTATCTTGCTCATGTCTGCCAACTGCTTAATAGTGCCAATGGTTTGCCAGAAACGCGTAGGCATCATTGCGAACAGCCGCCGCGCCACAGTCCTCTCCGGTATTCTCTCTCCTAGAGACCTAATTATGCCGACCAGGGTGGTAAGGTGATGAGAGAACGATGACACTTACTCCCATCGGCCATAGTAAGTTAATCAAGTCGCCACAACAGCAACTATATCCGTGCTTGCACTACATGGTCTTCGTCCGATCAGCATCGTGCGGATCGCAGCCCATGCCCCACGCGGGTTCTCATACTAGGTGAGAATCATCAAAATGTCGTCGGGGACGGACTGCGAAATCACTGTGATCGCCCGTTCATCCTTCTCTCGTCGTAGTCGACATCTCCATCGATCGCCGACCACACACCATTGGGCGTATGATGATTTTCATCTTCTTTGCCCACAGCTGGTAGTTGGACTCCGTAGCTGCGTGTACTGGACGGGGACATTCATGGCCCTCTGCAAGGGACACACTATGATGGCACACCCTCCTCTGAGCTGCCATCACCGCTGGCGCACTTATTGGCGGCTGATAGTTTGCGCCACCTGAGAGGTCCTTAATACGTTCCTTGTCCGCCATGAACCTGTCGCAGCCGCCACTGTTGCACATCCAATCACTGCCGTCATATTGCCACCAACACTCGCGACCAAGCGGTGTATACAAATTATTGGATTTCAGGCCGGATAACACGATGACGATGAACCCACAAGTACGGAGAAGAACACAAGAGACATAGAGGAATAAGAGATATTTTGGCGACACATACATTCCCAACGTCTTTTCCGTTTCTTTCTTGTATTCCTTAGGAAACAAACTAACAGAACTGGACCGAATCGTGAGCCACGATCCCCTTCTATTCTGCCATCCCGTCATCATGTTCTAGCTCGGTCTAAACTAGACATCTCCACGTGTACGCAGGACCACCTTTTTGTCTTCCCTGTCGTCTCTGGCCACGACAACGCTTCTCTCTGTTGGCTCAACGTCGTCATCCATGAGGGAAGCAGCACCACGTGCGGAGGAGCAGATACCTAGGAAAAACATCACCTCTATGGAGAACACCTATATAAAAACATGGCCACCTGTCGCTGTTCGCTAACTCCGATGAATCATTGCGTTCCACACCATGCCATTGTTCCACAAGGATAAGGAAGAAGAGAAGAATCCATTCAGATGAAGAAGTTCTCAAGTCGTGCCCCATGGAGGATGAATTTTGCATACTTTCTCGGCTCCTTCCTCGCACATGTATGTCACTATTTCTAGGTCTCTATCAATTACTCTTGGGGATCATCTATCCTAGGACCTATCTAGCTCATGGATATCGTCTGCTGGCGAGAAGACGTTGTCAGACGCGTCGAAGGAAGAAGAAAATGAACATACATTTCCATGTCGATCGAATTCATTTAAAGGCATAAGTTTAAGGGAAAGACCAAGCATTGTGCCTTATATACTAGGGTTCAAATAATAGGAAGAAATTTAAGGAAAGTAAAGGATTGGTGGAGGGCTAGAGACGCTAACCTAGTTTGTGGCACAGTACCGTCAGGTCATCAATTCCATCATTTTTGTTTTAGACACAGTGCCTGCTCACCTACCGTGTTGTAGACCTGGAATACTATACGATGGAAGATGCCCATATATATCTGCCTCCTTCTGTTGAGTGCCGCTAATCATGTGATTCACTACTGTGCTATTTGTCTTTATATGTCTTGCTTGAAAAATACTGATGGAAATGGATGGTATTAGGAACAATTTCGACAAGATCAACCCAAGCACAAGCTATGAGAATCAGCTTTGATGTTTCATCAAGCATGTTTGCTTGGCCTCTGCATCGATGAATCTTTCTGTTGTGGAACCTCAAACAGCAGCATGAGTGTCCTTTTTATCTTGGTGGAGTAGTCACTGGCCATATACGTGGTTGTTGTCAAGCCGCAGAAAGAGATGCCAAGGCATTGTTGGCGCAGGCCCAACCTGTCACATACTTCCTTCGTTTTTGTTTACTCTGCATATTAGTTTTTTCTCAAGTCAAACTTTGTAAACTTCAAGTTTACACAAAAAAATATTGACATCTACAATACCAAATCGATATTGTTAGAATTATCATTGAATATATTTTCACGTCATATATACTTTTTATTTTGAAAATTTATATTCTTTTTGACTCCCTCCATTCTGATATGTAGTGCGCATAACATTTTTGGAGAAATTCCAGTATGTATTGCGCATTAGGAACCAAATGCTCATTTGGATGAAAGCAACCCCGATGTTATCCGCTTCCTCGTGGAACACATGACTCTCTTTCCTTCGCACCCAACCGTACTCCAGATCCCCGATCTCCTCGACTAATGCACGCAGCCATTCGCCTTCGAATAGATCATGGCAGGGAGAGAAGTGGCGGAGGCGCTGCCATTGGGCAGGGGAATGGAGAAGGTGAGGGGGATGAGAGGACAAGGTAGGTTGTGCCGCCGTCGGAGAAGTTCATCTGTGAATGCACAGTTGAAGTTCATTGCTTCACTAGTCCCTACGTACGCGATGAGTGTGTTCAAATTCCCAAAGAAAATATGTGACGAGGAAGAGTAATGAAGGATGCACTAGTTTGCATGGTGGGAAATGTGTGTGCCAAAAGAGAATGGGGCATGGGTTTTCATGATGTTCACAGTTTTAATTTAGCTATGTTGGACAGTGGGATGAGTGCGAACGGCGCCGGTAATCCATGCTTTGACTCTGACTTTCATATGTGCAGCGGGGAAAGCATGTGCAGCTCCGGGACTGAATAAATGGCCTGCAACCTTAACAGATCAGTATGTGTTAAACGTTCATGCATCCTTCAGTGATGAATATTACTCGGGTTCATGTGGAGCTATTGCAAGGTAACGCAGCAGAAAACAAAAAATTTCTGACCTACGCACCAGCCCAGGACCACTATGGAGACTGCATACAAGGTTTGATCATTTTCGTTACCGACTCGTAGCGTAGCGGAAGTAGAGTCGATGACGATCGGCGGTGCAGATCCCCGCAGCTAGGATTTACAACCTCCCAACCGCGAGGATGTATACCCTCATCCGCGCCCAGGACAGCCCTCCGGGAGGCGGTTGAACAGTCCCCCGGACAGTGTCGCGGACAGCCCTTCGGGAGGACCCACAGAATTTGGACCGTCACTTGAACAGCCCTTCGGGAGGAACTCTCGAACAGCCCCTCGGGCACTAAGATCGAAACTACGACCTCTCTACAGAGTTGCACACATACGGTGTCATCTATCCGGCAGGGCTTCGCCGTCCAGAACTAGTTCCCACCGGAACCCAGACAGCCTTTCGGCTCTACGAAACTATTTCGCGGGGAGGGAGAGAGAAGCCAGATCATTGCAATGGCACTTGTATGTGAGAAGGAGTGAGTCTTTAGGCAGCCCCCTCCACCCCTATTTATAGGCCAAGCCCAAGGGTGGCTTCTCCAAGAAGCCAAGGGGAAAAATACCAAAGGACCCTCAAGGTGGCTTCTCCAAGAAGCCACCCAAAAAGCACTTTCACTATTCATGACGACATTTTTCAGCGTCCGTTCGAACTGAAAATATTTATGTGGGCTTAGAACATTTCCAGTACCCACTAAAATAATTTTTAACGCGTTCTGGAACAATTCCAGATTAGTGATTTTCATCTGCGAAAAGCATCTGTAGTGGTTCCGGCAGCTCCGGAACATTTCCGGTTTTTCTTCCAGAAAATTCCCAAAAGTTTCCAGAATGATTCTGGCACCCTCCAAGAATTATTGGGCATGTGCCGAAACCAATTTGACTTTATGGTATCCTCTGAAACAACTTTTCAGTTTCACCGGAACTCATCCGGTGACCTCTCTCTGCGGAACTTTTCCGCTGTCCGAAACTTTTTCGGTGTCCGAAACTTTTTCGGTGATTTTCTCTCAGACTCCTTGTCTAGTATTCAGCAGATAGATGACCCTTAAGCGTGTGACCCTATAGGTTCGGTGAAGTATAGACATGACACGGAACCCCTTCCGATCAATGATCAACATCGGAGCCGTGGACACCCATATTGACCCCTATACCCACACGAATGAATATTCAAGTGAACCTCCAGTTGCCGTGTGCTATTCCTGTTGCTTCGCGATATGTTACAAATACCCGAGGTGAGACATGTTGGCATTCCCGTGGATCAACAACTTGTCCACTAAGCCAGTTACCTCGTTAACAATATTGTTCTCTTTTCTCGTTACGTGTTCCGGCATCCCCGTAATCAAATCACACAGTGTCTGGCCAGACGATGATGGACACCGTAACACCGAGAGGGCCCAGAGATATCTCTCCATCGTCGGAGGAGGAAATCCCAATCTCGAGCTATCTAGTTACTTGACATACTTTCCCATGAACCCGTAAGCCGCCGTAATAGCCATCCATTTATGGATGACGTTTAACAAACCCCAAAGTTCATGAATCAAGCATGAAGAAACTCGATACTCTCATGGTCTAAGGAATCATGCAAACGTTAACCATCTCTGTGTTATTAACCATTAACTCATGACGAATGTATCTCATAGCATAACATTAATTCGGGTCGATTCAACACAAGTGTTCTCCTAACATTGTGCCCTCAAAAGTTGTTGGCATAGACATGCCCATGATCAGGAAAACAGAACCATCATGCAACACTTGAGCTAGTCTTAGAGGCCAGACTAGGAATACATTTTACCGTTTATTATTCCACACGTGCATATGAGTCTTCCTCCAAGCCTCGTTTTATTTGTAGACTCGAGAACCATAGCAGTTATAGCATAGAACATAAACCTAATTATGAACAGGGAGATATATAATAGTATTTATTATTGCCTCTAGGGCATATCTCCTACAGACTCCCACTTGCACTAGAGTCAATAATCTAGTTAATGCTAATGCACTTTACACCTATGGCACATTGGTGTAAAATATGCTTCGCATGTGGTATAGCCTGATGTCCAACGGATCTGACGACTTCAGCTCCGTGTGTATCTTTGCATATCCTCGCGTTTTCACGCTTTCACAAAATTCATATTTTGTGTATACTTGGCTTTGTATGTATGTGAATCACAGGTCGAACCTGGATTCCTCAGACTGAGTTTATGGACCAACTACCTACAGTAGTGTCCCATTTACAAAAGCCATCTTGGAACCATACTAAGTTCATGAATGAACTATATGATTCAACATCTTCTTTGTCGTTTTTAAAAGCGGCAACATACTTCGCCTCTGTTATAGAATTCGCCATAGTAACTTGTTTGGAACAATTTCCAACTACCGTGCCACCATATTGTGTATTACACAAAAAAAAACCCTAACTTAAATCGAAAATCGCATGGAGCATTGATGAAGACTGTATCGATGTAAGCTTTTACAACGAACTCTTCATAATCTCCGCTTGCGAGAAAACATGTCATCAGTGCTACTATAGTACTCAATGACCCTTTTTCACTGTTGTCCCATGATCAGTACTTTTTGATCACTTTGGTATTTATACTCGCAACAACATTGGGAGTATTGGACATGTCTGGTTGTTTTACATACCATGGAATACATGATTAATCCAAACATGAAGGTGTGTGGAATCTCCATCATGTATTTTGCTCATCAGGGTTTTTGGGACACCGAGTCATGCAAAAACTCTTTCCATGTGACTTCGTCAAGAATTACTCCTTGACGTTTTTAATGCTAAAAGGTTTTAGCATCTTGTCAATATGTATCTTTGCTCAGCCCCATTAGGTAAATCTATCTCCATAGATCATCATGCCTAATATAAAGGCTATTTAGCCCAAGCACTTCATCGAAAAACTATTTTCAAATGAAGTCCTAATTCGTGTCAAGAAATTTATTTCCAATTAACAATGTGTCAAGCACATAACGTTTTTAGAAATTTTATTATGCTCCCACTTACTTTCTTGAATCATAAGCATCTTCGTTACCCATTGATGAAGTCAAACCCCTTTTGACTATTTCATCAAAACACGAAGATTCCAACTCCATTTTGCTCTTTTCTGTCCATTGCTGGAACTCTGAAGTTTGCATACTTACTAGCATCCTCTGGATTGACAAAATACCTTGGACTGTAACACATGCAAGTCCTTGGTTTCATTTCCATCAGATGGAAATCCTACTGTCATCCATGTTTCATATCTCATGATTGAAATATGTATTAATTGTTAGTTCAACCCGAACTGACTTTAAGCATCACTATGATGAAACAACCTTATCGTAGTCAACTCCTTGAACTTGTTATTGCAACAAGTCGAGCTTTATGGATAAAACATTTTTCTTCGTATCAGTTTTAAGTTCCATAAATATTCGTTAGACTCTAAGTCTTCCGAAAGGTGTATCAAGGTTTTAATCTTGAATCACTTATATGGAAACTAACTCGGGTTGTATTGGCATTTAGCCAATTCCGGAGTCAGGGCCCATCAACGCTTCCTTGTGTATCGTAGGTATATTGTTGTGTAACGACAATATCTCGCTTGCGCACCTGAGAGGTTTGCACGAGCTTTTGCCTACGTGGTTCAGCTGCAAGTTCGACCGAAGTCCATACATTTTATTGTAGAGACTTCCGTATCAGTCGCAGTAGGAAAACCTGGAATTACTTCCAAGGTCTCTTTCCTTTGATCTGATGACGAAGATACTGTTTATCTCGTCGAGTTGCACTATTCTCCCACTCACATTTTTGAAAGAACCATTTTCTTCAAAAAGCATACCATTCTTTGTGGCAAACCTATTTGCCGCGGTATAGTGAGGGAGGAATACCCAATTACTTGGGATAACCTACAAAGTAGCACTTGTCTGATTTGGAATAGGTTTGTAACCTTTTACACAAGCCCCATATTCCAAATGTTTAAGAAAAGATATAACATGGTTGGGCATACCATACCATGGCGTCATTTCAACAGACCTGATGGAGCTCTTTTCAGTGTAAAAGCCGCAGTCTCTAAAGCATCACTCTTTAAAAGGGGTAATGGCAAATTTATTTATGTCATCTTTGATCTTACCATGTCATAAATGGTTCGATTACATCTTCACGGACTTTCCACTTGCAGTGGTGTTCCGAGAGGTGCAAGCTATGAAACCCCTTTCACAACTCATCAGACATTCGCTAAACTTGTAACTCAAATATTCCTTTCTGCAATCGAATTGTAGAAACATAATTTTCTTGTTACAATAACTTCTACTTCATTTTTGAAAACCTTTCGAATGATTTCAAAAGATCCAGACTTACGTCCCATCAAGCAAATATCCATATATCTACTTGAGTCATTTCTAAAGATAGTAAATCCACTACTTGCAACATTTATCGAACTACACACATCAAATGTATGATCACCAATAAGTTTGTTGTTCGTTCCTTATGGCCTGTGAACGGTATTTCAGTCACTTCACTTTTCGGAGAAAAGTTGCAAGTGTCAGATGATTCAAAATCAAACGACTTCAAAATCCATCATAATGGAATTTTACATGCGGGTTTCTCCAATGTGACCAAATGCAGTGCCACACTTGTGTGGTATTCTTTTAGTCTTGCGACATTTAGCGTCAGTGTTATGGATGTATCATATTACCATCAATATTCATAACATACGTCCCATCTTGGATGGAAGCATGGCCCTTCATGTTATTCATAATACTGAACAACAATTGTTCTTTTTATGAACAACCCTTTTGCAACAAACATTTTGCAATGGGCTAGAGTGTATGAAACTCTAAAATGAATTATGAAAGTAAAAACAGAGGTAATATATTATTATCATTATTCATAACATACATCTCATTCTCAATGAAAGTATGACCCTTATGTTAATCATAACATCGAACATAAAAAGTTCTCTTATGAACAACCTTTTTGCAAGATTCCTTATGCAAAGGGCTAGAGTGTATGAAACTCCAAAATGAATTATGAAAGTAAATACATAGGGAATACACTGATGGAAGCTATAGTAACATTTACTTTGTTCCCTGTGTATACCTAAACCTCGTCCCTGGCTAGTCTTTCAGGCCATAGTAGTTCTTACATCGAGTTGCAACAGAATGCAATCGAGTGGGTATCTTTGTGATTAACTCACAATACCCAAGAATCAGTGATTAACAATTTAATCATAATTCTCAAGAACTATATCTTTGACCAGCTTTCTATACATCAAAAACTTGTATGACATTCATACATGAGCTGGATATTCCAGTCTTCTTTCTTATTGTCATTATACTTCTAACAGTTTAACTTTTAGCATTTCTCCTACTCTCAGAAGAAGCACCCAACTTAAGAGTGGTGTTAGCCCTGGACTTCCTAGGCATGAAAGTTTCACTAACACCCTTCGGATACTTCCTTTCTCTTTAAATTGTTGTTTTATTCACCTTTCATCATATGACAAGCGTTCTTCTGGATCCCTTTCTTATCAGTCTAATGCATAGTAAACTCCTTTACTAATAGTTTGCAAACAAACATTGCTTTGGATATCTCATATCTTTTAGCCTTTGTCTGTCTCTGAAAATGATTTTCAGATTCCATGAATATCACATAACTATCCAAACTTTCGAAGTTCGGGTCTCATGGAAGCAAATGTATTGCACTTGACTGAAATGGAATTTTAGCTTTTGGATCGAAGGACGAGAGTCATATGATCCATAGCATAAGCGAGAGAATACCAAAGTATGCGATAGGACAAAGTCCTTCTCGGCACTCTTGAGGACAATCATCACATTACGTTACCAACCGTAAAGTTTTAACCAGATATTTAACTGCTATTCAATTTTAATAGGGAAGGTGGAAACGCGAGCCATTATTCGACAACTATTACACAAATCACACTTAGACAAAGTTCATAATTAATTGCACTAAGAATTAAAGATGTTAATTCAACAGTGCGCTCCCACTCAAATCAATATCTCTCATAATTGATTGTGAGTGATACAAGACCCGCATTTCCATTCAACGCCATTGAACGAGATGAACACTGATGGCGTGAACTTCAATCGGTAGGCAAACTTGCCGATCACATCTCTATGTGACTCTTATTCATCTTTCGATGGGCGTGTTCCGAGCTCAGGGAGATCCTTCCAGAACGTCAAGACAACCAAGTTATCTTGCTGCGAGGTCTCAACTCACCCGCCTCACACATCCCTAATCGTTCGTACCCAGGGAGATCCTGTGATACCCCAAAAAGTTAGGTGCCGTGACGGTGCTACACTTGGGAGAACACTAACTACTTGATATTTTTTGTGAGAGATCACCCTAATAAAAAGCGACTACCGCACAATCAAGAAGGGTGCATCATAAGAGATAAACATCTCAAGCAATTCATAAAAGCATGATATGGTATAGCCCTTTCTGACGGAGAAGTCTTGTATTTCTTCGTCTTCGGCATTCGCGTCGGTGTTCACCTTCGCGAAGATTGCCACCACCTTGTCGATGCACCAGATAATATTGCTATCTCTATAGCTAATAAAATAATGCATTACTTAAGGTTGACACGCAGGTCAATAAAGTGACAATCATATGGCTCCAGCCATCATGCCGAATCATGACACACAGGTCATGTTAATCAATTTACATTATATAGTCATCTCATACATAATCAAATTATTATGAGCACTGCTATACCACATCACATGCACATGCAAACCCTCCTGCAAAACCAAGTTAGACGCCTATAATTGGTTCAGCAAAAACTTGTTTTACGTGGCTTCTAAGGTTTCGAAACAAACCGAAGCTACCAACGTCCATCATCAAGTATGATAATCCAAGTCGCTAGATTAACATCGCGGGGTGTATGAGACACGAGATAATAAAATCTCGAGCCCCATACTGAACTTCGTCATACGCATGACCCCCGTGCAGATCATATCTACATTGCCCTTTCGTCTGCGAAATTTCATCTTTCTTTTTAACTACGATGGAATTCAATGAACTGTTAGCACTTCGTTGATCAATCAGGATCGCGGATTGCCAGAACATTGAAACTCGACCATGCTATTATCAAGATCGGAAATATGCAAATTCCAGGGAAGCAACAAGAATATCGGGTAACAGATTTCATCTGCTACCCGCACAAATAATTTTCAGTAATAGAACTCATCTACTACCTAATTATATTGTGCAACACCCATACATCTCATGTATTTTAGATCGCAACCTGCATCTACGCATAGCACGGCTCATGATGCCACTGTAGGGTAACGCAGCAGAAAACAAAAAATTTCCGACCTACGCACCAGCCCAGGACCACTATGGAGACTGCATACAAGGTTTGATCATTTTCGTTACCGACTCGTAGCGTAGCGGAAGTAGAGTCGATGACGATCGGCGGTGCAGATCCCCGCAGCTAGGATTTACAACCTCCCAACCGCGAGGATGTATACCCTCATCCGCGCCCAGGACAGCCCTCCGGGAGGCGGTTGAACAGTCCCCCGGACATTGTCGCGGACAGCCCTTCGGGAGGACCAACAGAATTTGGACCGTCACTTGGACAGCCCTTCGGGAGGCACTCTCGAACAGCCCCTCGGGCACTAAGATCGAAACTACGACCTCTCTACAGAGTTGCACACATACGGTGTCATCTATCCGGCAGGGCTTCGCCGTCCAGAACTAGTTCCCACCGGAACCCAGACAGCCTTTCGGCTCTACGAGGAGGGAGAGAGAAGCCAGATCATTGCAATGGCACTTGTATGTGAGAAGGAGTGAGTCTTTAGGCAGCCCCCTCCACCCCTATTTATAGGCCAAGCCCAAGGGTGGCTTCTCCAAGAAGCCAAGGGGAAAAATACCAAAGGACCCTCAAGGTGGCTTCTCCAAGAAGCCACCCAAAAAGCACTTTCACTATTCACGACGACATTTTTCAGCGTCCGTTCGAACTGAAAATATTTATGTGGGCTTAGAACATTTCCAGTACCCACTAAAATAATTTTCAATGCGTTCTGGAACAATTCCAGATTAGTGATTTTCATCTGCGAAAAGCATCTGAAGTGGTTCCGGCAGCTCCGGAACATTTCCGGTTTTTCTTCCAGAAAATTCCCAAAAGTTTCCAGAATGATTCTGGCACCCTCCAAGAATTATCGGGCATGTGCCGAAACCAATTTGACTTTATGGTATCCTCTGAAACAACTTTTCAGTTTCACCGGAACTCATCCGGTGACCTCTCTCTGCGGAACTTTTCCGCTGTCCGAAACTTTTTTGGTGATTTTCTCTCAGACTCCCTGTCTAGTATTCAGCAGATAGATGACCCTTAAGCGTGTGACCCTATAGGTTCGGTGAAGTATAGACATGACACGGAACCCCTTCCGATCAATGATCAACATCGGAGCCGTGGACACCCATATTGACCCCTATACCCACACGAATGAATATTCGAGTGAACCTCCAGTTGCCGTGTGCTATTCCTGTTGCTTCGCGATATGTTACAAATACCCGAGGTGAGACATGTTGGCATTCCCGTGGATCAACAACTTGTCCACTAAGCCAGTTACCTCGTTACCGGTATTGTTCTCTTTTCTCGTTACGTGTTCCGGCATCCCCGTGATCAAATCACACAGTGTCTGGCCAGACGATGATGGACACCGTAACACCGAGAGGGCCCAGAGATATCTCTCCATCGTCGGAGGAGCAAATCCCAATCTTGAGCTATCTAGTTACTTGACATACTTTCCCATGAACCCGTAAGCCGCCGTAATAGCCATCCATTTACGGATGACGTTTAACAAACCCCAAAGTTCATGAATCAAGCATGAAGAAACTCGATACTCTCATGGTCTAAGGAATCATGCAAACGTTAACCATCTCTGTGTTATTAACCATTAACTCATGACGAATGTATCTCATAGCATAACATTAATTCGGGTCGATTCAACACAAGTGTTCTCCTAACATTGTGCCCTCAAAAGTTGTTGGCATAGACATGCCCATGATCAGGAAAACAGAACCATCATGCAACACTTGAGCTAGTCTTAGAGGCCAGACTAGGAATACATTTTACCGTTTATTATTCCACACGTGCATATGAGTCTTCCTCCAAGCCTCGTTTTATTTGTAGACTCGAGAACCATAGCAGTTATAGCATAGAACATAAACCTAATTATGAACAGGGAGATATATAATAGTATTTATTATTGCCTCTAGGGCATATCTCCTACAGCTATTGTTAGAGATCACCGAGGGAATTTTATTTTGGCGTCCATACCTCGCCTTTAGCATGTGGCAGACGTTGTTTCTGCGGAAGCTGTGACACTTCATGGAGGACTAGAACTTATTCAGAGCATAGGATGTAACAATGTCTTGGTGAGCATGGACAACATTATAGTGGTCGATGCTCTAAGGCTCAATGAAGGACATTCTATGGTGCCGTCTCCAGTTTTGGATGATTGCGTAGAGTTATTGAGAGAATTTGGCAAAGTTACTACTGAGCATTGTAATAGAGAGTCAAACATATTTGCTCATGAGATAGCTGAATGGGGGTGTGCGAACACTCCTTCTTTATGGGTGGATACACGTCCAAATTTTATTGCTACATTTTTAGCGGAATATGTAAGCGATATTTGAGTTTTAATAACGGTTTCCATGAAGGCCTTCCTTTCAAAATAAATTCTGCATGTGCCTTGTGCGTGAGAGTTGAGATAACCAAAGTATGATCGAATATTGATACGTCATATTACAATAGGCTAACATGTAAATTCGAAGTCACATTTGCATCAAGTATAAAATGTGGATTTGATTCCTATCATTCATATATTTGAAAATTAAATAGCTACAGAATATTCATGACTCTGATATATCTGCACTCATGTTAAATATATAAAAATAGGTAAGTACTCCATATGAAAGACAAATGGACATTAGGAAGATGTTGCTTAGCCTTGAACAAAAACAATAATCACAATGTAAAAATATATGACAATTATTTTGGAGAATAAACTTGTAAACATTTTTTGTGGGCAAACCTTCAATATATTCATCAAACATCCTCGTAGTACAAAGTACACCAGAGGTAAAATAAATTACATCCATGTCTATGGAGCACCTAGCAACGACTACAAGCACTGGTATGAGCCGAAGGCGCGCCGCCGTCATCACCCCGCCCTCGTCATCATCTCAAAGGACCAGCGCATCAGAACAACAACCGGCACCGATGAGGAGAACTGTAGATAGAAAGAATCAAATATTTAGACACACGTACGCAGACGATCAAAGACCAGATCCAAACATACTCATCGAAGATAAACACCGAACGAATCTCGCGAGATCCGCCAGAGACACACTCCTCCACACGCACTCCGATGATGCTAGACACACCACCGGGATGGGGACTAGACAGGCAGAACCTTATTCCATCTTCAGGGAGCCGCCGCCATCTCGTATTCCGGAGCTAGAAACAAACCCTAGATAAACTCCAAAAAAAACACCTAAAAAGAAAGCACGAACCTTCCCGCCAGCGAGGGTTGGGACCCACCACGCCTCCATGGCCCTAAGGCCACAGGAAATGAGGCAGATGGGCGGAGGCACTAGCAGGAGGCCTGCAAACCCTAATCGCTTGGTACTCTCGTGAGGATTAGTCAGAAGAAACCTGTAAACTTAAAGTATGGAAGATTTTAGAACAAATGACAAGTGTCTGTATGTTGTGCATACTATGCATTGCCAATAGTAAAATTAGAAAGAAAATAATCCTTTTATTAGTGAAAAGTTAGATAGTAATAGACGTATGGAAGAGTCTAGAACAAAATAAGTCTCTTTATTTTTCAATTATAAAAGTATTTCAAATTATGTAAATTTGTGTCTACTATTGTGATAACTGAAATATTTTGACTGGAAGACAATCAATTTGGTATCTACGGTAATGACTGAAATTGCAGAATTTGCCTGACCTACATTTTCGACAGTGGCGGAGACAAGGGGGGGCGAGCAGGGGCCTGGCCCCCCCTAACGATCGACAAATACTTAGAAAGCTACGAGTAATTAGCGATCAGATTGGATAAATATATGTACTTGGCCCCCCTTAACTCCAACGGAGAGTATGAAATAAGAAAAGAAAAGGGCCCATAAGAGAGCCCAAACATCATCATGGCCTGCTAGCCCTCTGTCGTTTCCTTTTCGAGCTACATTATGATGGTAGATGTACGTTCCGTTAACTTTTATATATGCCTTCCACCTTCCCACCCAAACAGGCAATGCAACATACTGCCATACGATACTGTAAGTTTGGTTGTGGTGAATTACTCATGGAAATGGAAGGTATCGGGAATATTTTGGACAACTTCCAGTCAATCTTAAGCTAGGAGGACATGTTTTGTGGTTTCATCAGGCACATCTCCCCTGCAACTGGATCCATGAATGTTTTCACCATGGCACCTCGAATAGCTTTGTCTCTCATGAGTGCCTTTTTCTATCCGAGGACAGTAGTTTTTGGCAGTCTGCCATTTTGTTATGAAGCTACTGGTAGAGGCATGAAATACATTACTAGCACCGAAGAAGCACGGCGCACGCCGTGCCCGTGACCGATTCCAACTGTATTTTTTCAAAATAAGCCAGAAAACGACATGTATTACGCGAGAACATAAAATGAAAAGGAGAACATGAATTCTATCGTTACCCCATGATATGTGTATGCACATAATAAACATTAAATGATTTAAAAAATTAAGTAAATCGGCTGGCCTATTAGTATTTTTCCATAAGCACATATTTTCCCCTTTCGTAAGTAAAAAAAAAGCAATGGCCGACATAGACGATGGCAAGAACATGACTATTCATCTTGCGTAGGTGAACGCACCGAGGGAGAAGGAGTCTCAGTTTTTTAAGGATTTTTTTATATTTGTTCTAGACTACTATTCACATGAATGCATGGTGCTGGGTAACTGTTTTTATTTTTCCGATTTATTCAGGTGTATTGTTTGCGGTTATAATTCGGGCACTGTTTTGGTTTACAGTTTGGATGGGTTAATGTTTTTGGTTTATTCAGGTGTTGTCCTGTGTCACTGGTTTTACTGTTCCAGTTCGAGGGAGAAGGTTTTTTTTTTTCTTCTAGATTACTGTTCATGAGAACACATATTGTTGATTTACCATTTTTGTTGTTTCGTTATTCGGGTGTATTGCTCTAGGTAACAATTAACTAACTGTTCCAGGTTAATTCACGTGTCGTTCCATTTCACTCGTTTTACTGTTCTGAATTATTCGGGTTTGCTGTATCTTTTTATTTGGGTTATTGTTTTGGTTAGCAGTTATGGGTTTATTCAGATACTGTTCCGAATTTTGTTAGGATAATTGTTGGTGCACTGTTCATTAATGTCCTGGTGCAAAAAACAGTAATTGGTCAATAACTTAAAACTTATTTCGCCCCGATCTATTGTGTTGTGCCTCGGAAGCACCTTCACCGAAAAGGTTTTGAAGACGAATGACGCGGCTCTGCATAGATACCCCGGTGACTATAGACATCAACGCTAAGGACTTGTTTGGTTGCCTGCATACGCCTCAACCAGGTCCGTGCGGGAAGAGTTTGGCCTATTTGATTGCATGTATTCACTATTGGGCTTATATAGCACGAACCTCGCTGCCTCGCCTCTCCTTCGTGTCCAGAACCTTCGCGGCACTGCCCCACGCCTCTCCACCGAGCCATGCTTCACCGGACGCACTGCACCACCGTCTATGCCATCGTCCTCGTCCTTTGCATCCGACGACCGCCGCCCGTCTCCCCGCGCTCGTTCTCGTCCCCTAGCCGTGCTAGCCACCAGAGCCGAGAGCTCATCGTCACCGTTCATGAAGCCACCCTGGCTAGAGCGAGCGCCGCTCGCGTCCGAGAACTCCATCGTGCGCAGCACGCTCCCAGGAGCCCATAACCACCACCAGCTAGTCCTCTCGTGCACCGCAGCGTTGTTGCCTTCGTGGCCCGAACTCCGGCCGCCACCACGAGCTCGATTCCGGTGAGCTTGCTCAACCCCAGCTCCTCCTGCTTGCACTACTGGATGCGGCGCTTGCCCAGCTGCATGTAGAGCCTCTCCGCCATCCAAATGGTCGCCAGAGCGACGTTTCCAATGCATTTTGCCACGTTTGGCTTCGCCGGGGCGGCTAGCCGCCAGTCAAACTGGCTTAGTTAACTGCTAATGACCGCCGCCCTCCCCCCCCCCCCCCCCCCCCCCCACCACTGCCATGTGGGCCCCGGCCGCTGATAGTTTTTGGTTAGGGCCATAATTAGTGCTAATCACCCTATGAAGAAGTGGAGTCAATGACATGCGGGTCCCACCAGTCGGGTTTGACCTGGACCGACGCTGTTGACTTGCTGACGCAAACATGACGCAA
This sequence comes from Thinopyrum elongatum, assembly GCA_011799875.1. NCBI lineage: Eukaryota > Viridiplantae > Streptophyta > Magnoliopsida > Poales > Poaceae > Thinopyrum > Thinopyrum elongatum. The sequence goes on from CM022303.1 coordinate 81,102,676, forward strand.
TAAACCTTTTCTGGATTATTCCTATTTTAGAAATATTTGGAAATTGCAGAAAATGACCTAAACTTCAAAAATTCACAGACATTCAACCGTAGCTCAGAATGAAATAATTTATATGTGAAAAATGATTAAAAAATTCAATCTATCCATTAGTGCTATTTTCATGCAAGACAAAACAAGTTATAAGTCAGAGGCAGCAGGGAGGAAGGTGTTGAGCAGACGCACCAAATGCGACTAAGGAGGTGTGATTGAGGAACTACAACATAGGTGATGAGGGAGGCGACGTTGAGCACGGGCCATGGGGAGGGTGAGATCTTGAGCAGTGTCAACAAGCCAATTGCTGCTCTAGAAAATGACGCCGCCCGGTGCCGCAGCGTTGCCGGTAATATTCTTTTGCCAAACGGCTCTTGGCTATTCTGTTTCTCTCCTCACTGTGATTCTCTTCCTCTTCTACTATTTTCAGGCATGGACTGAACATGGACTGGAAAGCAGAGTCGGGAGAAGATGTTCAACGTCGTGGTACCTACTAGTAACACCTCTTAATTGCTTTGTTTTTCCTACGCCAGACTGACTGATTGATTTACATAAACATGGAACCGAAGCCATAAACTGATACTAGTATATGACCTCTTTAAATTCCTTTTATTTGTCCTGAAGCTTATGCACCAGTCGAACAGTACAATCGAAAATGAATAAAAAAACTATCACTAGTCCGAGATCTATACAGATCAAAAAACTATCAAACCATATGCTTTGTGCCTAACGACAGTGTCGAAGCAATTGAGGCCGTCAAAGGCAAGCTCAAAACAAACCCGCCTTTCGGCCGCCGGCTAGCCTGAGAAAAAACCCTGCTTCTTCTCAGCGTACGGCCTGTTAGGCACCGCCGGCTATGTTGCGCCCGTCGGTGCCAGAGACCGGCCTGTTGATCGCGCCGGCGGTGAGCACCGGCATACCATAGCTGTACAGCGGCGCCTCACAGAATCGAGGGCCGTGAACAACCTCTCGGCATGGATCATCTGCTGAAGATGAGTCTTGTGACGAGTTTCGATCTGGCATGGATGCCTTGCTGCTAAAGCACGGACCAAAACACTGCCCACACAGATATTTTATCCAAAAAAGGCCATGCCGAAAACATAGGGCATGATAGCCTGCGACAAAATCGTCCCAGACAGTTTTCACGAGTCAGCAGACGAGGCAAGCAAGAATCATAGACCCGGAATCTGACATTAGAGCACTTAGACATGCGTTAGTTAAATCTCATGTAGATTTGCCTTGGCAAATCTGATATTGTTTCGCTCCTGACGTCTCTGATTCCTATTTGTTCATTGTATTTGATTCTGCTCTCGTTAATTTCTCTTTGTGTGTGCTCCCATGTATTTATGTCTTAACAAGTCAAATAAATGGAGGAGGAAATATCAAAGTGTTTGGATGAATTACTGAACCTTGCTATCTGCTCATGCGGATGTATACTTATATATATAGGTAAAGCATTACAAGCACAACTATAGTTTGGTGGAGAATTTACTTATTTGTTCATTGTTTTATTTCGCATGACATTTTTTTTCTACTGGTTATAAGATCGAACTCCTACTACAATTCTGCACACTTGCAGAGATAGTAATTCTGCTCTCTCCTCACTGTCATTCTCTTCCGCTTGCAGTTTTCAGGCAAAGCGAGAATAAGATTACCAGCCACGCCTCTTATTTGCATTGTTCCTGCGAGCAGCACGTGACAAGCCAGAATGAGAATTTCTACACGACAAATTCACATAGTAATTAAAAAAGAACCCTACATGAATTTGACATGGTCCACCACAGAAAAAATGAGAATTTGTATATGACAAATTCGCATAGTAATTAAAGAAGAAGATCCCTACATGAATTTGACATGGTCCAGGACGGAATAAATAAGGGAATTGATTGGTTACAGCCGGATGTAAACACGATCGCGACAGCCGCTTCCTGCGCTCTCCATGCGTTTTGTAGGCCCCCGCGCGCGTCGGTCCCCCTCGTCCTTATCTCCACCAGTGAAGACTGCTTAGCCGTACGTTTCTTCCCAATCCGCGCGTACACATCTCTCCACTATTCTATCTCCATTGTAGCAGGCAGCCATAAAAACACCTACACTCCTACCGGTTGCGGTCCAATCGGTGCCACATGGCTCCCCAAGCGAACGTGAGGAGAGAGAGCAACCCTCCATTACCGGGGGCACTGCTGCAAAGGGCGGCTGGAGCTAAGAGTCCGGAGGACGTAGTGCTGTGAGTGTGGACGTGCCTGGAGCTCAGCTTCTGCATGCTGTCGACGGCAAGTGCATGTGGGACCGGCGATGTTACGGGGAGGCTGCTGCGAGCAGTGTGGCGATATCGGGAGGCTGCTACTACGAGCCGTCGAATGGCACTGCGAGCAGCGCGGCAGGCGATGCTGCGAGGCTGTGCGGCAATGTTGGGAGCAGGGCGCAGATTATTGCGCGGAATATTGGTTGATGACTAAAGCCATGGTTGATTCAATCGAGTGGTGGCTGATGTCGCCGATGTTTCAACTACATACCTCGCGACAAGTCCCATGCGGTGCTGCAAAGGGGGTGGTCACAGCTGCCATCATGCTGCAACCGCAGAGCTCGCCGACGTCAGAGTCGCGACTAGTGCTGCAACCGCAGAGCTTGCCGGCGTCATAGTCACGACAGGTGCTGCAACCGCAGAGCTCGACAGCGTCGTAGTCACGACCGGTGCTGCAACCACAGAGCTCGCCGGCGTCATAGTCGTGACCGGTGCTGCAACCGCAGAGCTCGCCGACACCATAAGCGCGACCGGTGCTGCAACCCCAGAGCTCGCCGACACCATAAGCACGACCGGTGCTGCAACCACAGAGCTCGCCGATGTCATAGTCATGGCCGGTGCTGCAACCGCAGAGCTCGCCGGCACCATAGGCACGACCGGTGCTGCAACCACAGAGCTCGCCGGTGTCGTAGGCGCGACCGGTGCTGCAACCGTAGAGCTCGCCGGCGCCATAGCCACGACCGGTGCTCCAGCAGGATGGTCGCAATAGCCTCCGTTGATGCAAACCGATGGGAGCGCACCGACGATGCTTCGACAACCATGAAAAGGCATGCTGCGACATCGTCGCCGTCATCATGATGTTGTGAGGTGTGCTTCAATGGCCACGACGATGCTTCGATGAGCACGACAATGGGGTGTGCCGCAAGGACATTAACGGTCCCAGCCATGCTGCAAGACGTGCTTCAATGGTTGTGACAATGCTTCGATGACCATGACGACATGGATGGCCGTCACGATGCATCGATGCGTGCTTGCCTTGAAGGACGCATCGATGAGGCATGCAACACGATGCTTCGGCAATGCTTCGATGTCCACCGCGACAATGTGTTTTGTGACGCGGCCAACCATGCTGCAAGTACTACTGCAAGGGGAGAAGCAGTGCTGCAAATGACCTGCTGGCTGAGAGGCGGCATCGTTGCTGGAAACCGGTGCTGCAGGGGGGACACCGCCACGAGCCGGCGCTGCTGTGAGCCTGTGAAGGTAGATGGAGATGCTATGACAGCGAGACTACGCGATGCCACCAGCGGGTACATTCAATGGGGTGCCGCCGTGCTGCGAAGCCACTGTCGTTGTTGTGAGCGATTATAAGGTGGTCTGCTAAGTGCTGCAGCGCTGATGGCCTTCACCTGCATGCTGCATGCGGACATACGGCAGGGCCAACCGGGTAACGCTTAGCTGCGAACTTGGATGTGTGCGGAAAGGATGAGTCCAGAGGATTCAATCTGATGGCCACTAGCGACTGCATCGGGTGGCTAGCGAGGCGGACGTTGTTTTTCTAGCGACAGCCGGATCGCGCGTAGCACGCCCCAATAAATAACCTAGACGGAAAACATTGCATAGTAGTCTAACATAAAATTACACGAAATTGCCATGGTCCAGTTCAAGGCAAGCGTATGTTAAGTTGACGGGGCTGTATAATTTAAGTGCTATGGCAATCTATCTATCTATACCTATACTAATTAGAGACTCTCAAGAAATTACCATGTTAATCAGTAATTAGGAGCCGTTAATCTGGTGAGACCGAATTATATACCTATACTAATTAGAGACTCTCAAGAAATTACCACGTTAATCAGTAATTAGGAGCCGTTAATCTGGTGGGACCGAATTATAATGGTGTAGATTAACCAGTCTATTTTCCGCCGTCCAATCTGACTTTGAGTTATCCATATGTTGATTTTCAGTGGCAAGCGTGTTTAGACAGAACTCTCAGCCTAGAGGACCCCCCTTCTCTCGATCTTCTAACCATAGGAAACACAAAACCTTCCTCCAATCTTTCCATGTCAGCTCATGTAAAGAAAAAGAATCCATCTATGGCCGCCACATACATGCATGGCTGTGATGTCTCCCTTCTGTGCTCCCCTCGCCCGCATGGTTGTTTCCCGTCGCGTGGCTGCTGCATATTTATGCGATCGAGACCACTTTGTATTGGTGTAGATCAAGTTGTAAAATCCTGGGCCAAAACACGCTCAAAAGGCCCAAACTCCTTTATCTGTAGTATAAAACTGAAGGTCAGAATTTCTCAAAAAAAAAAAACTGAAGGTCAGGAAAAAAAGCGATCTCTCCCCAACCTCTCTGTCTTCCTCATATACGCAGCCGCCGCCGGCTTCTACCAAAATTGGCTATAGGGCGCCAGCTGCTACCGCCGTGGGCTGCGCATCCTCTTCCACCTCTTCTCTCTTCCATCCTCCAATGAGACCTATTGGGTTGTATTTCAGGGCTTAAAGCTTAATCAAGTGCATGCTCAATCAGGAGGTTCTGCACGTGTGTATGTTCAAGTCGAGCTCTGCGCATAATCGCATCGGATGGTCATCGCCGTTCAAAGGACGAAGCTCAAGACCAGTACGATAAAAAATCTGTTGCCATCAATTATGTCTCATGTGCATGTGCTAGCTGCTGGAAGAAATTCATCTCTGTCCTGAACGGCTGTGCATACATACATATTCTGTACTGACACATCTATCCGGAATCAATCAACCTCCCAAGCTTGGCCATGTGTACGTAACGTGCATGTGTGTTGGTGCCATGTGAGTTGCAGCTCGCAACCTGTGTCAGACAACTCCAATCATGTTCCTTCTCTCTTTATAACTTCTTTATAACTACTGTCGTTAAATCTGATGGTCTTTTTCAGATTTTCCCTGTGGATACTAAGATGCATGGCACCACTGTGGAGATCAGCGATGACATCGTCTATGTCTATCAATGTGATTGGCAATCACCAGAGGTACTCACCCCCAATAGGTGAACTATTGAGTCCCTGTAGCTATTTTTGAATGAAACGGGTCATGTATAGCATGCACCACTTTTGTTTCTGTTGGTGTACTAATATCAAAACGGCCGACGACATGTTTGTTGCCGCGATGTGCCATCACAGCACAATCCAGTACATAGTTGTTGTAGTGGTAAGACAGGGTCAAAATAGAGCGACCCTGATGCATCGTGCGGCATGGCATGATAAGAGAGGTTTTCTGGGTCGATGTGAGTGCCAACGCCGTCCCACTATGAAGGAGTTCGTCCATGTTTATGCTAAAAAAACTGTCTCATTTGGTTATGAACTAATCCACGTGGCAATGTCTATGACTCAATCTAATAATTATTTTTGAAGCAATCAGATTCGACTTCACGTGTGTGTAGTTCTGGTGAGATAATCAATAATAAATATGTGTGTACAAGTTAAACATGAATGTGTTCATCTTGGTGCCTGATTACAATGATGTATGGTGTAGAAACAAAAAACATATTAATCTCAAAGCATAAAGCATGATCTAATAGTAGATAGTGGGGATGGGATAAAAAGATCCGCACTCTTAATATTCAGATTATAAAAGGGTGTAGTTTTAACATATTTAAACGTGTAAAAAAACCGGCTGAACAAATTTTACCAAATATACCCCAGTATACAAATGTACAAGTTTTACTAAATGGCAGGTAGAAACATGCCCTCTTTATATATAGTGGTTACATATTGTCTAAAAATCATGTAGATCAAGTCTCACTTTTAATTAGAACAAAATTTGGATCTGTTTCCCAATGTTGCCATGGCTAGGTAGTAGGATATGGTCTCAAAATATTATTTGGATGCATTTGTTTTTCCGGAGTGATAAAAATTGGCCCCCTAACCCATGCATGTTCATGGGTTGGCGATTACCAACAAAGGTTGATGCATATTCGTGTCCATCATTAACATAATTAACGAACCAATCTTTCTATATGTCTTTTGTACTGTTACTTCCGATCATTACAAAAAAGGTACATTCGATTGGTTCCATTTTCATCCATACACATGAATCTTTTGGAATCAGTACAAACGTGATCTGCTTAATCAAACTTTTATTTTGATGCATATATATGTTGGATCCACCTGTGCAGACTGCATGGCGGTGGTCGCAAGGCTTCATGCTAGCCAATCTGCTCTTCCACCATGCACTTAAGATCGAGCGAAAAGCCATGCACATGTGTCACTTACACTAGAAGTTCTATGGAAGCAGCGCGTTCATTTAGGTTCTCGAAAATTGTTTTTTTGGCCATCTGTGATGACGACCAGGGCCTGAACGTGATATTTTTTTTGCCATCAAAATAGGCGATTCACTTTCTTTGCCAACAGTGATGATAAGAATTCGATATGTATCTGACATATAGTTCTCTCATTTAACTACAATCCAGTCTGTTTTCCTTATTTTCTTGCTGGTGGATTCTAATTTCTAACCTAGAGCAAAACTCACGTAACTGGATATCCCCACTTCGCAGATGGAGAAACGCGCCAACGAGTCTGCCTGCTTCCACGAGCCCTTATTAGCCACCATGCCTACAGCAGCACCATTTGACTACCGCAAACTCTTATCCAATTTTAGGCGGCTCGCTGAACACACCAGGTAAATATACATTGTGCAGACCCCGGTAAAGATAAAGGGCTAAGAAACTTTTGGCAATGCTACAAGAAAAGGAGAGATGGCGTGACCACCTTTAGGTACGACCATGACTAAAACATGATGCAGAGTGATAAAGTCTCTACACGCGATGTCATTAAAACATTGTGAATTTGGACAATATGACCCTTCTTTTCATATGCCAAATTAGATAGGTGTATACAGTGTGGCATGTGTGTATACATCACATTACGAAGAAGTGATGACCAAATAATATCCCTGATACAACAAAGGATGCGGTCTTTCATTTTGTTACCTTTCAATATGGGAGATGACAGAAGGACATGATTGACTAAAGGCGTGATTGGAAGTGAGAGAGTAGAAGAAGCCATTGACAGACTATATAAATAATATGCTTGATACTAGGTAATTGACGCATTAATTTTTGTGAAGTATTATATGCACTAGCCCGTGCATTTGCACGGGTTGACGACTAGTAGAAATCAATTTGCCATGGCATCGAAGTTTTAAAGTTGTCTCTAAAAATCAGGCAAAACTGAAAAATGTTGTAAAGTGAAAAATTTCTCATGATCTAAACAATATAATTGACATACCATAAATAGCAAAATAGATACTCCCTCCCTTCCATAATTCTTGTCGTGGTCTTGGTTCAAATTATGGAACGGAAGGAGTATGCTTCAAAACATAAAAATGTCATGCTCTAAAGTACTAGCTAGCATGTGATTTTAGTTTCCGTGCCGATATATTTTTATGTTGCCATGGTATAATGCCAAAAGACACATGCATTATAGAAATTGGCATGGTCCGATGGCAACTTCAAGAAAAAACTGTTCCCTCGATAATGGCGCATTGTGACACTGAGACCGACGCTCCAGGTGCCTTTTATTTATTTTCGTTGTCGCCGTGTGATTTATTTGGCTTGTTGCATTTCATCATGGCATCATGCGCATTGCATCCACATGTTTTCATAAACTTGCATCCGTTCGTAGTTGCCGCTTCTCCCAGTTGCCTTCGTTGTCCATTCTAAGTCCAACCACACTTGCACGCGCCCGTGGCATCGTTAAAATATTCTTTTAAGTGGGAATAAAACGTTCTCGGAATGAGTTGAAAGTTGGCGTGCAGTCTTGTTATATTGTAGGTAGACCGCCTGCAAAATTTCGTCGCATTCGAAGGTCGTTTGATGCCCCAACCGTTAAACTATAGCGGCACTATAGCCGGTTTAATTGTCGGACGTTTTCTGTTGCCGGGCCTCTCTTTTCTTCTCGCCCTTTTCCCATGGCCTCTCTACACAGCCCACTAGACCCACCAAATCCCTAGCCGTCACCGAAGCCGTCCGATTGCGATCGGATGGCTAAAAATTTGCCTAAAAATCCCCAACCCTAGCCCCCTACTATATATAGACGGGTTAATTATCCTTTTGCCCTCAGTGGTGTTCATGTGCTCAGTTTTGCTCTCAGTTGCGAATCGTGCTCAGTTTTCCCCCTAGACTGTGCGCAACTACTATGACGAGGCCAAACGGGCAGTTTTGAGTCCATTCCATCTATTGGCATTAGTGGTAGTGGGTCCGGAGCTTACACGTGGGACTGCGTGGACGTGGGTCCGGAGCTTACATGTGGGACCGCGCAACAACGTCCCCAAATCAATCCTAGGGTTCTAGCCGGGCCACTCGACGCCACTCTGTCCCTTCCGCCGACCGGCCGTCCTACGCCGCCGCCGCCACCAGCGCCGCCGCCACCACCTGCGTCGCCACCACCTGCGCTGCCGCAGCCGCGGCCGCGGCCGCAGCCCCGGCTGTCCTGCTCCACCGCTACCTGCTCCGCCCGCCACCTTCCGGCGACGCCACGGGTGGGGCGCCCGCCACCTGCTCGACCCGCGGTGTGGCCTCCTTCCGTGCGCCCGGCTGGAGCACTGATAGGTCGGGGGCTGGTGCACACAGAGGAAGTACGAGGGTGAACCCCAGGGCGAAATGGCGAGCGGCGGTGACCCCGGAGTATTTGGCGAGGCAGGCATCGGGCCGGAGATCCGCCGCGTCCACGACTGGGTTCCCGAGGGGTAAGTCACGCCTCCTATTTAGATTGAGCTTAGTTGTGCATTTCAACAGTCGATTCGAGTTGGTTTGCCCGGTTAGTTTAGCTATTGGTGTGCTGACTGCGTCTCTGTTTTTCGTCGGTTAGGATGGAGTTGCGGTTTGCTTTCTTGGTGCACATTAGAAGGGACCGGTACATGCTGAATGCAAAGAATAAGAAGAAATTCCATGGATGTCTCGATTATATGTTGCCAATGGCTTGTAATTGGAGTTTCAGACAATTTGGGGAGGTAATTTGCAGCCAATATCCTTGGGGTTTGCTTGATGAAGTGGAATACGAATACTACGATGGGAAAAATAAATGGGTGACAGTTAGTAATGATGAAGAGCTGGCTACCATGTTTGCTAGGCATAAGGAGAAAGAGAATTTTCATGTGAGGCTGCAAATTGATGTGCTTGAGCAGGCATTTGGACATAGGATGGCGGGTGCACCTTCTAGGGCAGAACCAAGTCATCGCAATGGCAGCTCTAGCCAGAACAGTTCAGTTAATGCACGGCGACGTGGTGGCTAGACAAGTGTGGGCACCGGCAGTAGGTTCCCCCTTGAAGTGGAGCCTGATGCCTACAATTCTGGGGTTGATGAAGAGAAGCTATATTATGATGTTATTCAGAATTTACAACGGGTACCTCGGGCTGAAAACCAAGATAAGGCTGACAATGATGTTTGTGTGGATGATGACGCGGTGGGTGAGGACAAAGACCTTGCAGCTGTAGAATGGGACCCTTTGAACCCTCTTATGCAAGAAGGTACCGTTTTTGCATCCATGAGTGAGTGTAGAAATGCACTTGTGACATACTGCATCAAGGTAGAATGTACTTTCAAAGTTGACAAGAGCGATCAAGTACGTTACAGAGTGCACTGTCCGACTGAGGGTTGTCCATGGAGGATGCTCGCATCTAAAATGCGAAGTAGCACGAATGTTAAGGTCAAAGTGAACCCTTTTAAGCACACATGCTAGTAACCAACCCTTAGGAAGGATACAATCAGTAGAGCCTGAAGGAAATATGCCCTAGAGGCAATAATAAAGTTGTCATTTTATATTTCCTTATTCATGATAAAAGCTTATTATTCATGCTAGAATTGTATTGATCGGAAACCTAAACATATACCGTGTCCCTAGTAAGCCTCTACTAGACTAGCTCGTTGAATAAAGATGGTTAAGGTTTCCTAACCATAGACATGTGTTGTCATTTGATAACGGGATCACATCATTAGGAGAATTATGTGATGGACAAGACCCATCCGTTAGCTTAGCATAATGATCGTTCAGTTTTATTGCTATTGCTTTCTTCATGTCAAATACATATTCCTTCGACTATGAGATTATGCAACTCCCGGATACCGGAGGAATACCTTGTGTTCTATCAAACGTCACAACTTAACTGGGTGATCATAAAGATGTTCTACAGGTATCTCCGAAGGTGTTTGTTGAGTTGGCATAGATCGAGATTAGGATTTGTCACTCCGAGTATTGGAGAGGTATCTCTGGGCCCTCTCGGTAATACACATCATAAGCTTGCAAGCAAACGACTAAGGAGTTAGTCACGAGGTGATCTATTATGGAACGAGTAAAGAGACTTGCCGGTAACGAGATTGAACTAGGTATGAAGATACCGATGATCGAATCTCGGGCAAGTAACATACCGATGGACAAAGGGAATTGCGTATGTTGTCATAACGGTTCGACCGATAAAGATCTTCGTAGAATATGTAGGAGCCAATATGGGCATCTAGGTTCCGCTATTGGTTATTGACTGGAGAGGTGTCTCGGTCATGTCTACATAGTTCTCAAACCCGTATGGTCCGCACGCTTAATGTTCGTTGACGATATAGTGTTATATGAGTTATGTGATTTGGTAACCGAATGTTGTTCGGAGTCCCGGATGAGATCATGGACATGACGAGGAGTGTCGAAATGGTTGAGAGGTAAAGATTGATATATAGGACGATGGTATTCAGACACCGGAAGAGTTTCGGAGTGCACCGGATAGTCATCAGGTCACCGGAAGGGGTTCCAGACACACCAGATAAGTGTATGGGCCTAATTGGCCAAAGGGGGGGACAGACCAGCCCCTGGTGCACCCCTTCTTTGGACAGCAGGCCCTAAGGGAAGGAAAGGAGGGAGGGCTAGCCCCTCCTGCCTTTCCCTCTCATGGGAGAAAGGAAGGGGGGGGGGGGGGGGGGGAGCACCCTCCCCTGCCTTTCCCCGCGCTCCAAATAAGGAAAGGGGGGCGCGGCTTGGGAGGGACTCCAAGTAGGATTCCTCCTACTTGGGCACCTCCTTTGGCTGCTCCTCCCTCCCTCCCACCTATATATATGTGGTGAGGGGGCGCCACACAAGAACAGACAACATTGTCTTAGCAGTGTGCAGCGCCCCCGTCCACCGTTTACTCCCACGGTGATATTTTCGTAGTGCTTAGGCGAAGCCTTGCGGAGATCACTTCACCATCACCGTCACCACGTCGTGCTGTCGGAACTCATCCACTACCTCACCGTCTTGCTGGATCAAGAAGGTGCGGACGTCACCGAACTGAACGTGTGCCGAACGCGGAGGTGTCGTATGTTCGGTAATCGATTGGTTGGATCACGAAGAAGATCGACTACATCAACCGCATTGTTAAACACTTCCGCTTACGGTCTACGTGGATACGTAGACTGATACGTCCATTTTGCATCATGCTTTTATATCAATATTTATTGCATTATGGGCTGTTATTACACATTATGGCACAATACTTATGTCTTTTCTCTCTTATTTTACAAGGTTTACATGAAGAGGGAGAATGCCGGCAGCTGGAATTCTGGGCTGGAAAAGGAGCAAATATTAGAGACCTATTCTGCACAACTCCAAAAGTCCTGAAACTTCACAGAGAGTCATTTTGGATTTAATAAAAAATATTGGGCGAAGAAAGTACCAGAGGGGGGCCACCTGCCATCCACAAGGGTGGAGGGCGCGCCCCCCGTCCTTGTGGGCCACCTGGCTGGCCCCCGACGCCCATCTTCTGCTATATGGTGTGTTTTGACCTGAAAAAAATAAGAAGGAAGCTTTCGGGATGAAGCGCCACCGTCTCGAGGCGGAACCTGGGCAGAACCAATCCAGGGCTCCGGCGGAGATGTTATGCCGGGGAAACATCCCTCCGGGAGAGGGGGTCAATCTCCATCAACATCTTCACCAGCACCATCTCCTCTCAAACCCTAGTTCATCTCTTGTATCCGATCTTTGTCTCAAAACCTCAGATTGGTACCTGTGGGTTGCTAGTAGTGTTGATTACTCCTTGTAGTTGATGCTAGTTGGTTTATTCGGTGGAAGATCATTTGTTCAGATCCTTAATGATAATTAATACTCCTCTGATCATGAACTTGAATATGCTTTGTGAGTAGTTACGTTTGTTCCTGAGGACATGGGAGATGTCTTGTTATAAGTAATCATGTGAATTCGGTATTCGTTCGATATTTTGACGAGATGTATGTTGTCTTTCCTCTAGTGGTGTTATGTGAACGTCGACTACATGACACTTCACCATGATTTGGGCCTAGGGGAAGGCATTGGGAAGTAATAAGTAGATGATGGGTTGCTAGAGTGACAGAAGCTTAAACCCTAGTTTATGCGTTGCTTCGTAAGGGGCTGATTTGGATCCATATGTGTCATGCTATGGTTAGATTTATCTTAATTCTTCTTTCGTAGTTGCGGATGCTTGCGAGAGGGGTTAATCATAAGTGGGAGGCTTGTCCAAGGAAGGGAAGCACCCAAGCACCGGTCCACCCACATATCAAATTACCAAAGTAACGAACGCAAATCATATGAGCATGATGAAATCTAACTTGACAACAATTCCCATGTGTCCTCTGGAGCGCTTTGCTTTATATAAGAGTTCATCCAGGCTTGTCCTTTGCTACAAAAAGGATTGGGCCACCTTGCTGCACCTTGTTTACTTTTGTTACTTATTACCCATTACGAATTATCTTATCACACAACTATCTGTTACCGATAATGTCAGTGCTTGCAGAGAATACCTTGCTGAAAACCGCTTGTCATTTCCTTCTGCTCCTCGTTGGGTTCGACACTCTTACTTATTAAAAGGACTATGATAGATCCCCTATACTTGCAGGTCATCAAGACTCTTTTTTGGCGCTGTTGCCAGTTAGTGAAGCGCCTTTGGTAAGTAGAATTTGGTAAGAAAACATTTATATAGTGTGCTGAAATTTACTGTCAGTTGTTACTATAGAAAATAATTCTTTGATGGGTTTGTTCTTGGTATCTTCACCCCGACCGGAAGAGCGAAGAGTTGCCCCTCAACCTACTGCACCTACTGAAAATATTTATTATGAAATTCCTTCAGGTATCATAGAGAAACTGTTAGCTCATCCTTAGACAGGAGATGGAACATTACATCCTGATATGCATCTAATCTATGTGGATGAAGTTTGTGGATTATTTAAGCTTGCAGGTTTGCCCGAGGATGAAGTCAAGAAGAAGGTCTTCCCTTTATCTTTGAAGGAGAAGGCATTGACATGGTATAGGCTATGTGATGATATTGGATCATGGAACTACAATCGATTGAAATTGGAATTTCATCAGAAGTTTTATCCTATGCATCTGGTTCATCATGATCGGAATTATATATATAATTTTTGGCCTCATGAAGGAGAAAGTGTCGCTCAAGCTTGGGGGAGACTTAAGTCAATGTTATATTCATGCCCAATCATGAGCTCCCAAGAGAAATTATTATTCAAAAATTTTATGCTTGGCTTTCTCATAATGATCGATCCATGCTCGATACTTCTTGTACTAGTTCTTTTATGAAGAAGACTATTGAATTCAAATGGGATTTATTCGAAAGAATTAAACTCAACTCTGAAGATTGGGAACTCGATGAAGGTAAGGAGTTAGGTATAAACCTTAAGTTTGATTGTGTTAAATCTTTTATGGATACCGATGCTTTTCGTGATTTTAGCACTAAATATGGACTTGACTCTGAGATAGTAGCTTCTTTCTGTGAATCATTTGCTACTCATGTTGATCTCCCTAAGGAGAAGTGGTTTAAATATCATCCTCCCATTGAAGCTAAAGTAGTAGAACATATTAAAGTTGAAGAAGAAACTATTACTTATAATGTTGATCCTATTGTTCCTACTGCTTATATTGAGAAACCACCTTTTCCTGTTAGAATAAAGGATCATGCTAAAGCTTCTACTATGGTTCGTAAGAGTTATACTAGAACACCTACACCCCCTTGCTACTTCTTGAGCTTGCGTTGGTTTTTCCCTTGAAGAGGAAAGGGTGATGCAGCAAAGTAGAGATAAGTATTTCCCTCAATTTGAGAACCAAGGTATCAATCCAGTAGGAGACAATGCACAAATCACCGAATACCTGCACAAACAATCAAACAACTTGCACCCAACGTGATAAAGGGGTTGTCAATCCCTTCACGGTTATTTGCAAAAGTGAGATCTGATAGAGATAGATAAATGATAAAGTAAATATTTTTGGTATTTTGTTTTATAGATCGGAAAGTAAAAGATTGCAAAATAGTAGATCGGAAACTTGTAGGATGAAGAGTATAAGATTATATGATGGAAAATAGACCCAGGGGCCAGAGGTTTCACTAGAGGCTTCTCTCAAGATAGAAAATAATACGGCGGGTGAACAAATTACTGCCGAGCAATTGATAGAAAAGCGCAAAGTTATGACAATATCTAAGGCAATGATCATGAATATAGGCATCACGTCCGTGTCAAGTAGACCGAAACGATTCTACATCTACTACTATTACTCCACACATCGACCGCTATCCAGCATGCATCTAGATTATTAAGTTCATAAAGAATGGAGTAATGCTTAAGTAAGATGACATGATGTAGAGGAATTAACTCAAGCAATATGATGAAAACCCCATCTTTTTATCCTCGATGACAACAATACAATACGTGCCTTGCTGCCCCTACTGTCACTGGGAAAGGACACCGCAAGATTGAACCCAAAGCTAAGCACTTCTCCCATTGCAAGAAAAACGAATCTAGTTGGCCAAACCAAACCGATAGTTCGAAGAGAATTACAAAGATATCAAATCATGCATAGAAGAATTCAGAGAAGATTCAAATAATATTCATAGATAAGCTAATCATAAATCCACAATTCATCGGATCTCGGCAAACACACCGCAAAAAAGTATTACATCGAATAGATCTCCAAGAACATCGAGGAGAACATGGTATTGAGAATCAAAGAGAGAGAAGAAGGCATGTAGCTACTAGCTATGGACCCATAGGTCTGTGGTAAACTACTCACGCTTCATCGGAAGGGTAATGGTGTTGATGTAGAAGCCCTCCGTGATCGAATCCCCCTCCGGCAGGGTGACAGAAAAGGTCCCTAGATGGTATCTCACGGGTACAGAAGGTTGTGGCGGTGTAAAAGTATTTTCGTGGATGCCCCTGTTGATTTGGGGATATATGAGTATATATAGGCGAAAGAATTAAGTCAGGAAGTGCACGAGGGTCCGACAAGGGTGGGGGGCGCGCCCTACCGCCCTGGGCGCGCCCTCCCTCCTTTTTGCCGCCTCGTGGCTCCTCCGACTTCATCTCCAAGTCTCCTGGTTTCCTTCTGGTCCAAGAAAAATCATTGCGAAAGTTTTATTCCGTTTGGACTCCGTTTGGTATTCCTTTTCTGCGAAACTCAAAAATAAGGAAAAAAACATAAACTGGCACTGGGCTCTAGGTTAATAGGTTAGTCCCAAAAATAATATAAAATAGCATATTAATGCATATAAAACATCCAAAACAGATAATATAATAGCATGGAACAATCAAAAATTATAGATACGTTGGAGACGTATCACCCCTGAGCAAATTAAAGTTGAACCTAGTATTACTATGGTTAAAGATCTCTTGGTTGATAATATTGATGGGCATGTTATTTATTTCTGTGATGAAGCTGCTAGAATTGCTAAACCCGATAGTAAACATAAACATAGACCCGTTGTTGGCATGCCTGTTGTTTCTGTTAAAATAGGAGATCATTGTTATCATGGCTTATGTGATATGGGTGCTAGTGTGAGTGCAATTCCTTTTTCCTTATATAATGAAATTATGAAGGAAATTGCACCTGCTGAGATAAAAGATATTGATGTTACTATTAAGCTTGCTAATAGAGATACTATATCACCAATAGGGATTGTTAGAGATGTTGAAGTCTTGTGTGGGAAAATAAAATACCCTACTGATTTTCTTGTTCTTGGTTCCCCACAAGATGATTTTTGTCCCATTATATTTTGTAGACCTTTCTTGAATACTGTTAATGCTAAGATAGACCGTGAGAAAGATATTGTTACTGTTGGTTTAGGGGATATGTCTCATGAGTTTAATTTCTCTAAATTTCATAGACAACCCCATGATAAAGAATTTCCTAGCACTAGTAGAAAAAGGCCCATTTGTCCCGGTTCATAAGTCCCATTTGTCCCGGTTCGGGAACCGGGCCTAAAGGGTCGGGATTAAGCCCAACACATTTAGTCCCGGTTCTTATATGAACCGGGACAGATGGGGCTCCACGTGGCCGCTGCGGCGAGCCCAGAGAGGAGGGCCTTTAGTCCCGGTTGGTAACACCAACCGGGACCAAAGATCATCCACGTGTCAGCAGCTCAGGAGCTGGGGTTTTTGTATTTTTTTTGAAAGGGGGGGGGGGGGGTTGGGGGTTTTGTAGGGTTAATTTAGGTGTTTCATATATTGTGTTAGCTAGCTAATAGTTAGAGAGAAGTGTCCTCTCTTATCTCCATGCTTGGTCGACGCTACGTACTATATGTATAGAGAGGACTCGACACGCTAGCTAGTAAGCAAATGAAGGAAACCATTAAGTACACAAGATCATCATGAACATATACAGAGAGAAGTGATCGACCTCCTCCTTCTCCAAGAGATTGGTCGAACAACAAGTTTTCGTATATCTATCCGACGCTACTAGCTACATATATACAATATAAGATCTCTTACAATCCCTAACATTTGATGTCAAGTTCCACATGGTATTCTCCGGCTGGATTGATGACGTGGTCAAGAAAGAATCCCGCCAATTCCTCTTGAAATGTCTTTTATGCAATCTTGTGGTAGGAGTTCATCCCGCATCTGCCAAATCTAATTTGAAGAAGGGGGTCAATACATATATATGAATGAAACTCAACACAAATGATGGTAATAAAATAAAATTGTGAATATTATTGCTTACGCACTTCATATTGTTTTTCAGAGTAGCCCCTCTTAGAGGTCATCGCGTTGTAGATGTACTCGCTAACGTAGTATCCACAAAAATTATTCCCGCCTTCCTTCCACAACCAATTTACGAGAAATAAAGTTCAATCAAACTGATAATCAAGCATTATAAATGGTATTGATGAAACTTGCTAGAATCAATGGGAGATGCGCGGAACTAGCTAGTAGTACTTACTTTCGGGTGTGTAAATCGCAGCTCCCCCGGCAGTCCCGGAGCTTCTGTGGTGAACACTTTCCAAACCCTACGAGACAAAGAAAATAATTACTTGATATCAGGAAATGACCAAAGTTGCCAATATGGTGCGACAATGATCGATTGAACTTACTTATGGAGCATTTCAGTCATGGCCGCATACTCCTTGGGATCTTTTCGTCTTGAGTCTAAGACAGTTACTAGTCCCTGCTCAAGCTTAATCTCTAGGAGAATAAAGTGGAAGCTGCGCACGCATGCATAACTCATCAATTACATTACTATAACCTCGAGTAATAAGGGAAACCGAATATGCAGAAGACAGTAACACTCACTTGAAGTTGTAAGGAAAGAGTATTTTATCTTTGTTTTAATTTTTAAGCAACAATTGTAGCAAGTTGGCCTCGGTTTCTTTCGCATTATATGTAACCGTCCATTCAACTATGAGATTTGTGTTAATGAACCCAATATCATAGATTTGTGCATTTCTGCATTCGACGATCTTCAGTCTGCATAATATAGTGAGGATAATTATATATACATGCAATGAAAGAACTGAGCTATATATAGAGACTTAATTACAGAAGTATAGTACTTACAGACAGTAGCAAGTGATGATTATTTTATCGAGGTCGTTTTGATTGAAAAACTGGAAGAATTCCTCAAATGGAACAGACAACAAATCAATTCCAACGAGGTCGTGCTCCTCTTTAACTCTCAGCGTCAAAATATCCTTCCCAAACTTGCAGGTGTGCATGTACCACTTATGGAATCTTTGCATCATCATTGTTAGAGGAGGATCACCAGGTCTGACGAGAGGCTTCCCGTACCGGTATTTGTGTTCGTCCACCTCCATTGTATCAAAATGTGCATCATCGGGCAGGTAATCACCAGGATTGGTACCGGGCAGCATCCCCGGCAGATTTGTGACGTTATCGCTAGACACCTTGAGCAGGGGGCACGATTGGTTTGCCTGTTCGCCGAGCTGGGGATTTTTTTTCCCACTTCTTCGTTTTGCTAACCTTTTGTCACTTGAAGTAGTTCTCGACCGGCGCGCTCCTTCCACTGCCTTTTTCACAGCGCGGACATGGTTGTCATCCGGCGGAGGCGGTGGTGGTCGCTTCAGGTTGTTCAAAGTGCGCTTCAATTTCACCGAATCCATCTTCTCCTCTGGAGGTGGATTTTTCTGTGCAAAAAAGTCGTTCACTTGGGCTTGACAGATCTCCGCGTTTTCGTCCTCGGTCATCTCGTATGGTAAATTCTCTAGAGGCTTGAGAGATGGACCGAATATGTATTGCCTCCCGCCTCTGGCTGTACTGCTAGACGCCGGAGCAGCCGGAGTGGTTGCGGCTATCTTCCTTCATTGCTTACGAGGCGGAGAAGGAGGCGGAGTGCTACGACGTGCCGGAGCAGCCGGAGCGACGGCGGCTGTCTTCCACTGTTGTTGATGAGGCGGAGAAGGAGGCGGGCTGCTCGGACGCGCCGTCACAGGTGGAGAAGGAGGCGGAGTGCCGCCACGCGTCGGAGCAGCTGGAGAAGGAGGCGGAGTGCCGCCACGCGCCGGAGCAGCCGGAGAAGGAGGCGGAGTGCCCTGATCACTCGCCAGAGGAGGAGGCGGAGGAGGAGGCAGAGTGCCCTGACTCCCCGGAGGAGGAGGCGGAGGCGTCCAGTTCGGAAGGTTGATGAGCTCCTTCCGCCATAGACATGGAGTCTTCAGAGCAAGACCCAGCTGAGTCTCCCCTTCACCGGTAAGGTGGTCAAGCTCGAGCTCCTCAAATCCCTCCGTTATTTCATCGACCATCACAACAGCATAGCCTTCTGGAATCGGAAGGCAGTGAAAAGTTGCACCGGGTTGAGGAGGTGCAACAGAGCCGACAGCCACCTTGACTTTGAGGTGCTGCCATTGCGCCATAAGGTGGCAATCTTGAGCCTTCGTGATAGCATCCACGGGGTAGCTGGGAGCCGTGAAGTGAGGCTGCTGAAGGAGCTCGGTGGAAGCCACGCTGCTTCTCCGCTGAGATGGCGGGGTAGCTTCTGGGGTAGCTTCGGCAGGTCGCTGCCTCTGAACTAGTGATTGTTCCTCTAGCGCTTGTACCCTTGCATTCAGCTTCTGCAGTTCGGTCTGCTCCACTTTCCTCCTCCTCTCCCGGGTTTTGTAACTGCCTGCGCTGGGAAACCCTTCCTTCCACGCAACAGAGCCTGCCGTGCCTCCTGTTATTCCTGGGTGCTCAGGATTCCAGAGGGCCTGTGTGAGCTCGTCGTTCTCTTTGTCGGGAACGAACGTCCCTTGCTGCGCTGCGGCGATATACTTCTGAAGCTTCTTGACGGGTATTTCAAGTTCCTCCTTCGTCCAACGGCACTTCCCTGTTTCAGGGTCCAAGGTTCGCCCAACCCCGAAGAACCAAGTCCTTGAACGGTCTGGCCAGTTCAATGTCTCTGGTTCGACCCCTTTATCAAGCAGGTCCTTCTCAGCCTTATCCCACAACGGCCGGGCTTTGAGGTAGCCACCTGACCCCGTGCGATGGTGATACTCCTTTGCAGCATTTTTCTTGTTTGTCGCTGACATCTTCTTACTCTTCTCCGATGTCTTGTGGGCCACAAATGCGGGCCAGTGATTTCTTATCTTCTCAAATCGGCCGGTGAATTCTGGAGTCTTCCCTTTGTGGACAAACATTGATTTCAACTCATTCTTCCACCTCCTGAATAGATCTGCCATCTTCTTAAGAGCATGAGCCTTGACCAATGGCTCTATAACTGGCTTATCCGGATCCTCCTCTGGCGGTAGGGTGAAATTTGCCTTCAGCGCGGTCCAAAGATCATCTTTCTGTCTATCATTGACAAAAGACACTTGAGGGTCTTCGCTCTTAGGCTTATTCCATTGGTGGGTGCTGATCGGGATCATGTCCCTAACAAGAACCCCGCACTGAGCAGAAAATGCTTCCTTGGTCCAGCTGGGTTCAATCGGTTGGCCATCGCCCTTGATTGCTGTGATCATGAACCTTTCATCCTGGCGCAACATTTTCTTCGGGCCTCATCTCGTTACCGAAGTTTGGCTCAATCCGGAGGGCTAGAAAAGAAGAAAGAAGAGAGTTAATATGTGTACATACCAAAACAATTAATATACAAACATGACAGATGGATATATTAGTGCAAATGTAGACCTAGCTAGCTCGACGCTTCTACGGTTTGGGGTGGCCTTGACAACGCTTCTAGGGTTTGGGGTGGCCTAGGCAACGCTTCTAGGGTTTGGGGTGGCCTCGACAACGGTTCTAGGGTTTGGGTCGGACCGCCTCTTTCATGAATGTCCGACGACCGGACCAACAAGGGATTTAACAAAATGACGCCATTCTGGATGTGCAGAAAATGGTCCATATTTTTCCTGATCTCATCTACCCTTCTATATGTCACGTTGTCTAGTGTCAAAGAATTCAAGAAAACCATGACTTCATCATTAGCTGGAAATGACAGGCGTATAATGGTACGAAGCTCTTCAAAGTTGTTTTCGAACGGAGTTCCCGATAGAATAATTCGCTTTTTGGTACAAAGTTCAGCAAGAGCCTTCCGAATATCGCTATTTGGAAGGCCTTTGCTGAAATTCGTACCAAAAGGCGAATTATTCTATCAGGAAGTCCGTTCCAAAACAACTTTGAAGAGCTTCGTAGCATCATACGCCTGTTACTTCCGACTAATGATGAAGCCATGGATTTCTTCAATACTTTGACAGACAACGTGACATATAGAAGAATATATATAGATGAGATCAGAAAAAAATTGGATCAACTTGTGCGCATCCATATTGGGCATTCTTGATAAATCTATATATGTCAAAATTCAAACTTTGACATATGATCAAACTTTGACATATGATCAAATGTTGCATATGTCAAAATTCAAACTTTGACATATGATCAAACTTTGATATATGATCAAATGTTGCATATGTCAAAATTCAAACTTTGACATATGATCAAACTTTGATATATGTCCACCGCGATATAAAATAATACATAGACTTGTTCGGGCGAGAGGGGGTTGATCGACGTCCCCCTCATGTCGAAGTGAATGAACAACTCTGAATTTTTTTACATGTACTCCTACAACATGAAAATTTCTAAGTGATTGCCAAACTGTTTGCTAAATTTTTATGCTTCATTTATATGAAGATCAATTATCCAATATAACTATGTTCGCGATATGAGGCATTGGACATTATCTAGATCACATGCCTCAAAATCAAAGGAAAAACTCCTCTCACAACTACCCGCGGTGCCCAACAATATGAAATCATTCACAAATATTGATGTTGGACTCGACTAAATATGCACTCCATAGTCCAATCAAGTATATAAGTCCGCGGTGATCAAACACATACAAGTTACAAAAATTTCTATGCTCACAAAAATATAAGCCCAAGGGGAATTGAAGTTATCGGGGTTATGTTTATACAACAAATGGACATCTCATCTCATTTCATCTCATCTGAAAAAACATAGCACATCTAAAAAAAATCCATACATACATGGAAAAAAATTGCTATGAACAAAAAAAACATCAGATATGAACATTTTCTATATCCATCCATACATACATACGTTGAAAAAAATGCTATGAACAAACACATCAGTAGTAATTATTTTTATAATGATTTGGCCTCAAAAAATTCTTTTATTAGTATTTTCAAACTCTAGAATGACCCTGTTGCACTAGAACTATTTCAAATAATTCTTTTCAAATGCCACAATTTTTTTGAGAAGTCCTCTGATGCCTATAGATCATTTTTATGCAAAAACTCACTTTGGTCATTTGAAACTTTTGAGCACAACTTCCATTTTTCAATTTTGGTCCAATCTTGGCATTGAACTACAACCCTATTTTTTCCTTACTAATTTTTTTTGAAAAAATTAAACCAGCTTCATGACAGTACCCACACTCCATTTCATCAAAAACCTTCTGATCCATAGTTCAAAATTTTCAAATTTCGTTCAAATGAAATTTGAATCAGACTCAAATTCCTTGCTGAAAACCTATTCTAAACCACTCCAAAAATTCTGAAATTTTGCCATCACCTTTGTCTTGCATCAGTACCTCACTACAAAAAAATTCAGAAATTTCAAAAATGCCCAAAGCCATCTGCGGACCTGAATCCTGGCCCGTGGTTGGGTTTCTAGTCGTATTCAGGCCGTGGTGGCCCAGTAGGTGGCATTTTTTTCTATTTTTTCAAGTTTTTTTTTCTTTTTTGCTTTATTTATTTTATTTTGTTTCTACTTACAACAAAATACAAACTGTTTTTCAGTGATTCTTTTTGCTTTTAGGTAATAAAAATTATAAACTTGCTGTTAGTGCCATTAGTTTTCCAATTTGAATAGTTTAAATTTGAATTCTTTGAAATTTGTGTGAATCACTAGTTTGTGATTAACTTTACTACAAAAATAGATTTTGGAGTGATTCTTTTTCCTACTATTTAATATTACTGTGTTTTATCATTATATTCAAAAACAGTTTTTGTTATTTTAGTTTCTAACCAAAAAATCTTTATGATAATTCTTTTTGCTATTAAAGTTTTCTAGTTCATTCTTTTGTGTGTTCAAAATAAACCATTCAAAGCCAGATCATCAATTTTCAACCCTTTCTGACTTCATCTGTTATTTTTCATGCATTTACTGAATTTTTTGAGCTAAATGACCCTAAAATTGAAAAGCACTTCAATTGAACTCTGAAGAGGTTGAAAATTGGCATGATATCATCATTTCACCCACATAGCATGTGCTAAAAAGTTGAGAGGGTTACGGCAAAAACTGGATGCACTTCGCGACAAAATGGACAATCTCTTTCGAAGTATCAGTGTTTCGGACGAAAACTCATCTGTTACAAAGGGATTTCATTTTTTTGAACTTATTTGAACTCCAGACTTTTTGTGTGCTCAAAAAGAACCATTCAAAGCCACATCATCAATTTTCAACCCTTTCTGACTTCATCTGTTATTTTTCATGCATTTACTGATTTTTTTGAGCTAAATGACCATGAAATTGAAAAGCACTTCAAATGAACTCTGAAGAGGCTGAAAATTGGCATGATATCATCATTTCACCCACATAGCATGTGCTAAAAAGTTGAGAGGGTTACGACAAAAACTGGATGCACTTCGTGGACAAAATGGACAATCTCTTTCGAAGTATCAGGGTTTCGGACGAAAATTCATCTGTTACAAAGGGATTTCATTTTTTTGAACTTATTTGAACTCCACACTTTTTGTGTGCTCAAAATGAACCATTCAAAGCCACATCATCAATTTTCAACCCTTTCTGACTTCATCTGTTATTTTTCATGCATTTACTGATTTTTTTGAGCTAAATGACCCTGAAATTGAAAAGCACTTCAAATGAACTCTGAAGAGGTTGAAAATTGGCATGATATCATCATTTCACCCACATAGCATGTGCTAAAAAGTTGAGAGGGTTACGGAAAAAACTGGATGCACTTCGTATACAAAATGGACAATCTCTTTCGAAGTATTAGGGTTTCGGACGAAAACTCATCTGTTACAAAGGGATTTCATTTTTTTGAACTTATTTGAACTCCAGACTTTTTGTGTTCTCAAAATGAACCATTCAAAGCCACATCATCAATTTTCAACCCTTTCTGACTTCATCTGTCTTCACTTTTTCTTCGCTTGAGTCCTTTGCTTATTGCGTCGTAACCATGGATATTCTTCATCGCTTAACAGGGTGCTTGGGTCAGCCTTGACTTTGAAGGGAGGAATTTCATGAAACTTTTCATAATCGTCAGACATGTCTGTCTTACCCTCCACTCCCACGATGTCTCTTTTCCTTGAAAGAACTATGTGGCGCTTTGGCTCATCGTATGATGTATTCGCT
Source organism: Thinopyrum elongatum (assembly GCA_011799875.1). Taxonomy (NCBI): domain Eukaryota; kingdom Viridiplantae; phylum Streptophyta; class Magnoliopsida; order Poales; family Poaceae; genus Thinopyrum; species Thinopyrum elongatum. The sequence continues at coordinate 81,127,026 of CM022303.1, forward strand.
TCCTTATCTTTTCTTTTTCTCGGTTTGGTAGACATGTCCTTCACATAGAAAACCTGCGCCACATCATTGGCTGGGACGAATGGTTCGTCTGTGTACCCAAGATTGTTCAGGTCCACTGTTGTCATTCCGTAATGTGGCTCTATCTGTACCCCGCCTCCTGACAGATTGACCCATTTGCACTTAAACAAAGGGACCTTAAAATCATGTCCATAGTCAAGTTCCCATATGTCCACTTTGTAACCATAATATGTGTCCTTTCCCCTCTTGGTTGCTGCATCAAAGAGGACACCGCTGTTTTGGTTGGTGCTCTTTTGATCTCGGGCGATCGTGTAAAATGTATTCCCATTTATCTAGTATCCTTTGTAAGTCAATACAGTCGAAGATGGTCCCCTGGACAACAAGTACAGCTCATCAGAAACAGTGTTGTCAGCTCTGACACGTGTTTCCAACCAACTGCTGAAAGTCCTGATGTGTTCACATGTAATCCAATCGTCACATTGCTCCGGGTGTTTGGAGCGCAGAATGTTCTTGTGTTCATCGACATACGGGGTCACCAAGGTAGAGTTCTGTAGAACTGTGTAGTGTGCTTGAGACCAAGAATGCCCTTCCCTGCATATTATTGAGTCCCCTCCTAGCGTGCCTTTTCCAGTCAGTCTCCCCTCATACCGCGATTGAGGGAGACCAATCTTCTTAAGGTCAGGAATGAAGTCAACAAAAAACCCAATGACATCCTCTGTTTGATGGCCCATGGAGATGCTTCCTTCTAGCCTAGCGCAGTTACGGACATATTTCTTTAGGACTCCCATGAACCTCTCAAAGGGGAACATATTGTGTAGAAATACGGGGCCCAGAACGACAATCTCGTCGACTAGATGAACTAGGAAGTGCGTCATGATATTGAAGAAGGATGGTGGGAACACCAGCTCGAAACTGACAAGACATTGTGCCACATCACTCCTTAGCCTTGGTATGATTTCTGGATCGATCACCTTCTGAGAGATTGCAGTGAGGAATGCACATAGCTTCACAATGGCTAATCGAACGTTTTCCGGTAGAAGCCCCCTCAATGCAACCGGAAGCAGTTGCGTCATAATCACGTGGCAGTCATGAGACTTTAGGTTCTGGAACTTTTTCTCTGCCATATTTATTATTCCCTTTATATTCGATGAGAAGCCAGACGGGACCTTCATACTGAGCAGGCATTCAAAGAAGATTTCCTTCTCTTCTTTGGTAAGAGCATAGCTGGCAGGACCTTCATACTGCTTTGGAGGCATGCCGTCTTTTTTGTGCCAACGTTGCAGGTCCTCCCGTGCCTCCGGTGTATCTTTTGTCTTTCCATACACGCCCAAGAAGCCTAGCAGGTTCACGCAAAGGTTCTTTGTCACGTGCATCAAGTCGATTGAAGAGCGGACCTCTAGGTCTTTCCAGTAGGGTAGGTCCCAAAATATAGATTTCTTCTTCCACATGGCAGTGCGTCCCTCAGCGTCATTTGGAACAGATAGTCCGCCGGGACCCTTTCCAAAGATTACGTGTAAATCATTGACCATAGCAAGTATGTGATCACCGGTACGCATGGCGGGCTTCTTACGGTGATCTGCCTTGACTTTGAAATGCTTGCCTTTCTTTCGACATTGATGGTTGGTCGGAAGAAATCGACGATGCCCCAGGTACACATTCTTCCTGCATTTGTCCAGGTATATACTTTCGGTGTCAGCTAAACAGTGCGTGCATGCGTGGTATCCCTTGTTTGTCTGTCCTGAAAGGTTACTGAGAGCAGGCCAATCATTGATGGTTACAAACAGCAACGCATGCAGGTCAAATTCCTCCTGTCTGTCCTCATCCCACACACGTACACCATTTCCATTCCACAGCTGTAAAAGTTCTTCAACTAATGGCCTTAGGTACACATCAATGTTGTTGCCGGGTTGCTTAGGGCCTTGGATGAGTACTGGCATCATAATGAACTTCTGCTTCATGCACAGCCAAGGAGGAAGGTTATAGATACATAGAGTCATGGGCCAGGTGCTGTGATTGCTTCTCTGCTCCCCGAAAGGATTAATGCCATCCGCGCTTAAACCAAACCATACGTTCCTTGGGTCACCTGCAAACTCAGCCCGGTACTTTCTCTCGATTTTTCTCCACTGCGACCCGTCTGCGGGTGCTCTCAACTTCCCGTCTTTCTTATGGTCCTCTCTGTGCCATCGCATTAACTTGGCATGCTCTTTGTTTGTGAACAGATGTTTCAACCGTGGTATTATAGGAGCATACCACATCACCTTGGCAGGAACCCTCTTCCTGGGGGGCTCACCGTCAACATCACCAGGGTCATCTCGTCTGATCTTATACCGCAATGCACTGCATACCGGGCATGCGTTCAAATCCCCGTACGCACCGCGGTACAGGATGCAGTCATTAGGGCATGCATGTATCTTCTGCACCTCCAATCCTAGAGGGCATACGACCTTCTTTGCTGCGTATGTACTGTCGGGCAATTCGTTATCCTTTGGAAGCTTCTTCTTCAATATTTTTAGTAGCTTCTCAAATCCTTTGTCAGGCACAGCATTCTTTGCCTTCCACTGCAGCAATTCCAGTATGGTACCGAGCTTTGTGTAGCCATCTTCACAATTGTGGTACAACCCTTTTTGGTGATCCTCTAACATGTGATCGAATTTCAGCTTCTCCTTTTCACCTTCGCACTGTCTCCTTGCATCAACAATGACCCGGTGGAGATCATCATCGGGCACATCGTCTGGTTCCTCTTGATCTTCAGCTTCCCCCATTGCAGCATCACCATATTTAGGGGGCACATAGTTGTCATCGTCCTCTTCTTCTTCGCTGTCTTCCATCATAACCCCTATTTCTCTGTGCCTGGTCCAAACATTATAGTGTGGCATGAAACCCTTATAAAGTAGGTGGGTGTGAAGGATTTTCCGGTCAGAGTAAGACTTTGTATTCCCACATATAGGGCATGGACAACACATAAAACCATTCTGCTTGTTTGCCTCAGCCACTTCGAGAAAATTATGCACGCCCTTAATGTACTCGGAAGTGCGTCTGTCACCGTACATCCATTGCCGGTTCATCTGCGTGCATTATATATAATTAAGTGTGTAAAAAACCATTACAAAACATCATGAATAGATAAGTGACCAAATTAATAGAAGTTCATCATCACATTAAGACCAAAGTACATACATAGTTCTCATTGAACAACATATAGCTCTCCAGAGCATCTAATTGAACCATACATTGAAAGTATGTAAAACATTTCAATGCAACAACAAATGCGATCATAATCGCAACCAAGGTAACAATTGATCCAACGGCATAATGATACCAAGCCTCGGTATGAATGACATATTTTCTATACTTTCTAATCTTGAAGCGCATTGCATCCATCTTGATCTTGTGATCATTGACGACATCCGCAACATGCAACTCCAATATCATCTTCTCCTCCTCATTTTTTTTCAATTTTTCCTTCAAGTAATTGTTTTCTTCTTCAACTAAATTTAACCTCTCGACAATAGGGTCGGTTGGAATTTCCGGTTCACATAACTCCTAGATAAAAAAATCTATGTCACGTTGGTCGGCATAATTGTCATAAACAATAAATGAATCAAATAGTTATAAAATATAATATATACCACATCCGAATCATAGACAGGACGAGGGCCGACGGGGGCGGATACCAAAACCATCGCACTATATAATAACAAACAATAATAAAAATAAGAAAATTACACAAGTATCTATCTAAATCATACAAGTAAGAATTTTTTTTCTTTTAGAAAGAAGATAAGAACAAGAGGCTCACCACAGTTATGCCGGCGACGAGATCGGCGCGGGCGATCGACGGCGGTGAAGACGGGGACGAGACGTGACGGACCGCTAAACCTAGACAAATCTTGAGGAAAATGGAGCTTGAAGGTCGAGTTTGGAGAGGAGAAAGCTTAAGTAGTGTTGCTCGGGCATTTCATCGAACACCTCATGTGCATAGGAGGTGAGCTAGAGCACCACAAACCCCTCCCCTCGCTGGCCAGAAAAAAACAGAGCAGTGGAGTGCTTTGCTCGCGGGCGAGGGGTATATATATAGGCACAACATTGGTCCCGGTTCGTGGTTGGAACCGGGACTAAAGGCCACCCTTTGGTCCTGGTTCCAGCCACGAACCGGGACCAATGGATGCGGGCCATGAGCGAGGCAAATTGGTCCCGGTTCGTGTCTGGAACCGGGACCAAAGGGTCCAGACGAACCGGGACCAATGCCCCAGAAGCCCCGGCCGGCCCCCTGGGCGCACGAACCGGGACGTATGCCCCATGTGTCCCCGTTCCTGACTGAACCGGGACTAATGGGCTGGGCTGTTCTGGACCAAAGCCCTGTTTTCTACTAGTGTAGTAAGGATGAAATTATTGGTCTTGCTTCTATTGCCGTGCCTCCTACTGATCCCTTAGAACAATATTTGCTAGACCATGAGAATGATATGTTTATGAATGAAAGAAGGGAAATAGATGAGATATTCTTTAATCAAGGGCCTATTTTGAAACATAATTTGCCTGTTGAAATCCTTGGGGACCCTCCTCCACCCAAGGGTGATCCCGTGTTTGAGCTTAAACAATTACCCGATACATTGAAATATGCTTATCTCGATGAAAAGAAGATATATCCTGTTATTATTAGTGCTATCCTTTCAGAGCATGAAGAAAAGAAATTATTGAAAACTCTGAAGAAGCACCGTGCCGCTATTGGATATACTCTTGATGATATTAAGGGCATTAGTCCCACTCTATGTCAGCACAAAATTAATTTTGAGAATGATGCTAAACCAGTTGTTGATCACCAACGACGGTTAAATCCTAAGATGAAAGAAGTGGTAAGAAATGAAATACTAAAGCTTCTGGAGGCAGGTATAATTTATCCTATTGCTGATAGTAAGTGGGTAAGTCCTATTCATTGTGTCCCTAAGAAGGGAGGTATTACTGTTGTTCCTAATGAAAAGAATGAATTGATCCCACAAAGAATTGTTACATGTTATAGAATGGTAATTGATTTTCGCAAATTAAATAAAGCTACTAGAAAAGATCATTACCCTCTACCTTTTATTGATTAAATGCTAGAAAGATTATCCAAACATACACATTTTTGCTTTCTAGATGGTTATTCTGGTTTTTCTCAGATATCTGTCTTAAAAGATGATCAGGAAAAGACCACTTTTACTTGCCCTTTCGGTACCTTTGCTTATAGACGTATGCCTTTTGGTTTATGCAATGCACCTGCTACCTTTCAAAGATGTATGACTGCTATATTCTCTGATTTTTGTGAAAAGATTGTTGAGGTTTTCATGGATGATTTCTCCGTTTACGGAACTTCTTTTGATGATTGCTTAAGCAACCTTGATCGAGTTTTGCAGAGATGTGAAGAAACTAATCTTGTCTTGAATTGGGAGAAGTGCCACTTTATGGTTAATGAAGCTATTGTTTTGGGGCATAAAATTTCTGAAAGAGGTATTGAAGTTGATAAAGCTGAAGTAGATGCTATTGAAAAAATGCCGTGTCCTAAAGATATCAAAGGTATAAGAAGTTTCCTTGGCCATGCTGGTTTCTATAGGAGGTTTATTAAAGACTTCTCTAAAATTTCTAGGCCTCTCACTAATCTCTTGCAAAAAGATGTTCCTTTTGTTTTTGATGATGATTGTGTAGAAGCATTTGAAATACTTAAGAAAGCCTTGATTTCTGCACCTATTGTTCAGCCACCTGATTGGAATTTACCCTTTGAAATTATGTGTGATGCTAGTGATTATGCTGTGAGTGCTGTTCTAGGGCAAAGAGTTGGTAAGAAATTAAATGTTATTCATTATGCTAGTAAAACTCTAGACAGTGCCCAGAGAAATTATGCTACTACTGAAAATGAATTTTTAGCAGTAGTCTTTGCTTGTGATAAGTTCAGATCCTATATTGTTGATTCCAAAGTAACTGTTCACACTGATCATGCTACTATTAAATATCTTATATAAAATAAAGATGCTAAACCTAGACTTATTTGATGGGTTCTCTTGCTACAAGAATTTGATTTGCATATTATTGATAGAAAGGGAGCAGAGAACCCCGTTGCAGACAACTTGTCTAGGTTAGAAAATGTTCTTGATGACCCACTGCCTATTGATGATAGCTTTCCTGATGAACAATTAGCTATCATAAATGCTGCTCGTAATACTCCATGGTATGCTGATTATGCTAATTACATTGTTGCCAAATTTATACCACCTAGTTTCACATACCAGCAAAAGAAAAAGTTTTTCTATGATTTAAGACATTACTTTTGGGATGACGCACACCTTTATAAAGAAGGAGTAGATGGTGTTATTAGACGTTGTATACCTTAGCATGAATAGGAACAGATCCTACGCAAGTGCCACTCCGAGTCTTACGGAGGACACCACGCTGGAGATAGAACTGCACATAAGGTATTGCAATCTGGTTTTTATTGGCCTACTCTCTTCAAGGATGCTCGTAAGTTTGTCTTGTCTTGTGATGAATGCCAGAGAATTGGTAATATTAGTAGATGTCAGGAAATGCCTATGAATTATTCACTTGTTATTGAACCATTCGATGTTTGGGTCTTTGATTATATGGGACCTTTTCCTTCCTCTAATGGGTATACACATATTTTAGTTGCTGTTGATTACATTACTAAGTGGGTAGAAGCTATTCCAACTAGTAGTGCCGATCATAACACTTCTATTAAGATGCTTAAATAAGTTATTTTTCCGAGGTTTGGAGTCCCCAGATATTTGATGACTGATGGTGGTTCACATTTTATTCATGGTGCTTTCCGTAAAATGCTTGCTAAGTATGATGTTAACCATAGAATTGCATCTTCATATCATCCTCAGTCTAGTGGTCAAGTAGAATTGAGCAATAGAGAGATTAAATTGATTTTGCAAAAGACTGTTAATAGATCTAGAAAAAATTGGTCTAAGAAACTTGATGATGCATTATGGGCTTATAGAACTACTTATAAAAACCCAATGGGTATGTCCCCATATATAATGGTTTATGGAAAGGCTTGTCACTTACCTCTTGAACTAGAACACAAAACTTATTAGGCAATCAAAGAGCTCAACTATGATTTGCCGGTGAGAAAAGGTTATTTGGCATTAGCTCACTTGATGAATTGAGAACCCAAGCCTATGAGAATGCCAAGTTGTTTAAAGAAAAAGTTAAAAGATGGCATGACAAAAGGATACAAAAGCGTGAGTTTAATATAGGTGATCATGTTTTGCTATACAACTCTCGTTTTAGATTTTTTGTAGGAAAGCTTCTCTGTAAATGGGAAGGTCCTTACATTATCGAGGAGGTCTATCGTTCCGGGGCCATAAAAATCAACAACGCCGAAGACACAAATCCGAAGGTGGTAAACGGTCCAAGAATCAAACATTATATCTCAGGTACTCCCATAAATGTAGAGACCAATATAATTGATACCGTAACACCGGAGGAGTACATAAGGAACACTTTCCAGAATGTTTCAGACTCCGAAAAGGAATAGGTATGTGGTATGGTAAGTAAACCGACTCCAAAACATTTCCAATGATAATTTTTCCCCGTTTTGGAATATTTAAAAAATTAGGAAAATTAAAAGTAGTCCGAAAGAGACACGAGGCGACCACAAGGGTGGAGGGCGCGCCCTACCTCCCTGGGCGCACCCCCCGACCTTGCGGCCACCTCGTGTGCCCTCCGGACTCTGTTTTCTTGCACAATACTTCTTTTGGTCGGTAAAAATTCATGGTATAATCTCCCGAAGGTTTTGATCACCATACCACGGCAAAATCCCCCGTTTTCATTTTGAGCTGTTTGTGTAGTAGTTTTGGAGTAAGATGTCATCCCAAGATTCAGAGGGAGAGAGCTATGTAGCTGATTACATTGTAGACCCCAAGGTTTATGGGGATGTGGAGCATTATGGTTGGACCACGGAGGAAGAAGAGGACTATGACCGGAAAGGAAAAGAAGAGACAAGTTCCGATGAAGAGGAAGTCCCACTACCCCAACCTGGGGACATGCACGTGGAGTTCAAAAAGTCAAGTCTTCCTAATATAGCAAAGATACCTAAGATCGAGTTTATCCCTTTTCGTCTCTTGCAGAAAAACAAACAGGAACTATGTAAAAAGATATTAAGGCTTGAGCAGGAGATCGATGACTTAAGGGAGGAAAATGCTATCCTCAAGCGCAAGCTGAGAAGGAAGGATACTTCATCAACAACTCCATCATCACCACCTCCGAAGAAAGAGACATAAATACGTGGGTATGGGCACTCCCCTTGGCAACTGCCAAGCTTGGGGGAGGTGCCCCGGTATCGTATCACCATCACACCTTTACTTTTATCGTTTTTCCTAGTTTGATCCTTCTGGTTATATCTTGATCTAGTAGGATAAAGTTTTAGTATGATCTAGCTTTGAATTTTGATTTGATCTCTATCTATGTAATCGAGTCCGTGAGTTATATAATAAAGAGTAGTTTTGAGTTGAGGGCTTTGTTTTCTTGCTATGATCTTGAGAGAATAAAATAATAAAAAGAAATAAAAAGATCATATATTGATCTTATGGAGAGTAATGACTTCACACATAAAGATTATGATGAATAAAATTTGTTGGGAGTTGACAAACATAGTTTTGGTCATTGTTGCAATTAATAGGAAGTAATAAAGAAAGAGAGGCTTCACATATAAATATACTATCTTGGACATCTTTTGTAATTGTGAGCACTCATTAAAATATGACATGCTAAAAAGTTGATGTTGGACAAGGAAGACAACATAATGGGTTATGTTTTCTTATATCCGAATAGAAGTTATATTGTCATGGATCCTCCAACATGTTGAGCTTGCCTTATCCTCTCATGCTAGCCAAATTCTTTGCACCAAGTAGAGATACTACTTGTGCTTCCAAACATCCGTAAACCCAGTTTTGCCATGAGAGTCCACCATACCTACCTATTGATTGAGTAAGATCCTTCAAGTAAGTTGTCATCGGTGCAAGCAATAAAAATTGCTCTCTAAATATGTATGATCTATTAGTGTGAAGAAAATAAGCTTTATACGAACTTGTGATATGGAAGAAATAAAAGCGACGGACTGCGTAATAAAGTTCTTTATCACAAGCGGCAATATAAAGTGACATTCTTTTGCATTAAGATTTTGTGCATCCAACCGTAAAAGCGCATGACAACCTCTGCTCCCTCTGTGAAGGGCCTATCTTTTTACTTTTATCTTCTACCCTCATACAAGAGTCATGGTGATCTTCACCTTTCCTTTTTATACTTTTTCCTTTTGGCAAGCACTATGTGTTGGAGAAAAATCTAGGTATATATGTCCACTTGGATGTAGGTTATCATAAAGTATTATTGTTGACATTACCCTTAAGGTAAAAGGTTGGGAGGCGAAACTATAAGCCCCTATCTTTCTCTGTCTCCGATGGAAGCTTTGAACCCATAAGTATCGCGTGAGTGTTAGCAATTGTGAAAGACTAAATGATAGTTGAGTATGTGGACTTGCTGAAAAGCTCTTATATTGACTCTTTCCGATGTTATGATAAATTGCAATTGCTTCAATGACTGAGATCATAGTTTGTTAGTTTTCAATGAAGTTTTTGATTTATACTTTACCTTGTGAACGAATTGTTACTTTTGCATAAGAAATTATATGACAATATATGTTGATGTTCTAAAGATGATCATGATGCCCTCATGTCTGTATTTTATTTTATCGACACCTCTATCTCTAAACATGTGGACATATTTTTCGATATCGGCTTTCGCTTGAGGACAAGCGAGGTCTAAGCTTGGGGGAGTTGATACGTCCATTTTGCATCATGCTTTTATATCAATATTTATTGCATTATGGGCTGTTATTACACATTATGGCACAATACTTATGCCTTTTCTCTCTTATTTTACAAGGTTTACATGAAGAGGGAGAATGCCGGCAGCTGGAATTTTGGGCTGGAAAAGGAGCAAATATTAGAGACTTATTCTGCACAACTCCAAAAGTCCTAAAACTTTACGGAGAGTCATTTTGGATTTAATAAAAAATATTGGGCGAAGAAAGTACCAGAGTGGGGCCACCTGCCATCCACAAGGTTGGAGGGCGCGCCCTACCCCCTGGGCGTGCCCCCCATCCTTGTGGGCCACCTGGCAGGCCCCAGATGCCCATCTTCTGCTATATAGTGTGTTTTGACCTGGAAAAAATAAGAAGAAAGCTTTCGGGATGAAGCGCCGCCGTCTCAAGGCGGAACCTGGGCAGAACCAATCCAGGGCTCCGGCGGAGCTGTTCTACCGGGGAAACATCCCTCCGGGAGGGGGAAATCATCGCCATCGTCATCACCATCGATCCTCTCATCGAGAGGGGGTTAATCTCCATCAACATGTTCACTAGCACCGTCTCCTCTCAAACCCTAGTTCGTCTCTTGTATCCTATCTTTGTCTCAAAACCTCAGATTGGTACCTGTGGGTTGCTAGTAGTGTTGATTACTCCTTGTAGTTGATGCTAGTTGGTTTATTCGGTGGAAGATCATTTGTTCAGATCCTTAATGATAATTAATACTCCTCTGATCATGAACATGAATATGCTTTGTGAGTAGTTACGTTTGTTCCTGAGGACATGGGAGAAGTCTTGTTATAAGTAATCATGTGAATTTGGTATTCATTCGATATTTTGATGAGATGTATGTTGCCTTTCCTCTAGTGGTTTTATGTGAATGTCGACTACATGAAACTTCCTCATGACTTGGACCTAGGGGAAGGCATTGGGAAGTAATAAGTAGATGATGGGTTGCTAGAGTGACAGAAGCTTAAACCCTAGTTTATGCGTTGCTTCGTAAGGGGCTGATTTGGATCCATATGTTTCATGCTATGGTTAGTTTTATCTTAATTCTTTTTTGTAGTTGCGGAAGGTTGCAACAGGGGTTAATCATAAGTGGGAGGCTTGTCCAAGGAAGGGCAGTGCCCAAGCACCGGTCCACCCACATATCAAATTATCAAAGTAACGAACGCGAATCATATGAGCATGACGAAAACTAACCTGACAACAATTCCCATGTGTCCTCGGGAGCGCTTTGCTTTATATAAGAGTTTGTCCAGGCTTGTCCTTTGCTACAAAAAGGATTGGGCCACCTTGCTGCACCTTGTTTACTTTGGTTACTTATTACCCGTTACGAATTATCTTATCACACAACTATCTGTTACTGATAATTTCAGTGCTTGCAGAGAATACCTTGCTGAAAACCGCTTGTCATTTCCTTCTGTTCCTCGTTGGGTTCGAAACTCTTACTTATCTGTGGCACCCCGGCTCAGAGTGACCGGTTTACCCTGCATTGCCAGCCCAGAGATCTAGTCTTCTGGCAACACACAACAACTTGGTACAGAAAACAACCGCTTTATTGATGCTAGCGGAAACATAGTTTCATATTACTTCAGATAGCGAGGCCAAGCGGCACACATGGTGTGGCTGAACAGTATGTACATTATTTAATGTACATGAAGGGGGCCTCGATCACGACAACTACGCGATAGCAGAACGACGACGAAGCGGAACTCCATAGCACAGGGACACCAATGTGGACACGGTCTAGACACGGGAAGCACTCCGATCCGGTAAGACTTTCCTGAAATCTGGCATGACACGCCAGGTCAGTACATTGAATGTACTTGCAAGATCACAACAAGTAAAAGCATAATGGCAAACAATAACATGATTATTAAGCAGGTTAAATGCATGTCTACAACAGACTACTCATGAAGTGGATCATGCTTGTGCACCGAGTCCCTCGGACTCTCTTACCAAATGGGTTACCTCGTAAACAACATCATCAGTACGGTGATCACTCCTGGATCACAAACGAAACCAACACTTTGGTTCCCACAACAACGACCATCTTCATGTTCTCAACAATCTCATCACATGACCAGTGCCAACCATATAACTTTAGTGTGCAAGATTAACTTAATTATGTTGATCCATGGTGTGACCTACTTACGAGCTGTGACCGTAACCGAGGACGCGGCTATCGATAGATTTAATAAACACTCTGCAGAGGTTAGTACACTATACCCACACCACGGAACCCATGGCCTCGCACTCCCATTCGGGTGGACCAACGGCATTCCGACAGAACCAACCCATTGCGATGACACCCTCTCGGCCACTCCGACCAACTCCCCTCTGGGATAAGTCCTGGGTGGCCCCGATGTCAACCAATGACATCCAACGAACACCGTCATGGCAAAACAATCAACGGTCCCAAACAGGGACAAGGTACCATAACAACAACGGGCACACAAGGTTATGTCTGCTTACCGGGCCAGGGTACCGCACGCCCATAACCTTCCCTCATTGGAGGCACCGACTAGAGGCATGACAACGGACCGAATAAGGGCCTTCCCATAAAGGTAAATGTGGTTTCACTGGGAAGCTCGATTCGGTGGCACCATGACTCAATCAACAATTATGTTCAAGTTGGAGTATCATCAGGTTTAAGTTGAAAATAAAAGAACTCGAGCCATAGTCTGCCATGATCATGCAACTATAAGACGTGCAACCGTAAGCACATATCACCGAACTGGAGCGGATCAACATCATAAAATCACTAGGCATGCACCACTAATCATCTTGAAGCACTGGTTTTAACTTCGACATTTTTTTAGTTATCACAATAGCATGATGAGTATATGAATAATAAAGCATCTTATGAAAATAACTCCGGTTATTCTCAAACCATAATCATGCTACCAAAGTATCACTACTGCATCCAACTAGTTCATGCAATCAAATACTACAGCAAGCTAAGCATATCAAGCAAGACATATGAGATAACTTAAGCAAAGTTATTTAAATGATTTAAATGCATGAAATAATTCATATTCAAGTTGGAAAAATCATGGTTACTGAAATGACACCATGCAAATATTTGTGTGGCTTGCCTTCGTACAGAGGAAGGTCACACTCCTCCTGGTTCTCCTCTAGGCAAGCTTCTCCTTCTGAAAATAATTAAAACAGCAAAAATAAAATATCAAGAACCACTCTGAAATTCACTAGAAATTCTAGACAGCAAGGAAAAATCTCAAATTTGGTGTGCTGCTAGAATTTTTCAATACAAACACAATGCAAAAAGAATAAACTCATTTGGATTTATAGATTAGGAGTTGTGGCTGGTCAAAGTTTCTGGTGAAAATTTGAATTAAATTTGAATAAAAGAAAAACCGGGGGGGGGGGTGACGTCGAAGACGTAAACCCGCGGGGCGCCTCCACCATACCGCTTCGGGAGCGGCTGGGTGGCTGACAGCGGGCCCCGCCTGTCGGGTTTTGAGTGGAGCGGGAGAGAAACAGAGGACGGCGGTGCTTCGCCGGGGCTCTCTCCGACGAGGAGGGCTCGACGGCCGTTCTGAGAGGGAGGGATGGGTAGAGGAGGCTCTGGCGCACCTGCCTGTACCCGTAGCTTGGCGAGGGGTGGCCGGAGTAGCTCGGAAATGACATCTCCAGCGGCGGCTGCGGACGGAGTTCGCCGGAGATGAGGAAGACAGCGAGGGAGGGCGCTTCCAGGGGCTCCAACAGGGTCAGTGAGCACTAGTGAAGCACCAGGGAGTCGCCGGAGAAGAAGATGGAGCTTGAGGGGCACTGGAGAGGTAGGGAGCAGCAGAGGGGATCGCGGGCGAGCTCGGATTGGGGACGGCGGCCAGAGGCCTGCCCGGCCGGGCTGCGGCTTATGTACTGTGTTGTGGTGGTTGGTTGAGTGGGTTGAGGTGCTCGTAGAGGCCAGGGGGAGCTCTATTTATAGGCGGAGGGGAGGGGGTCTCGAGCTCCACCGGAGTTCTCTGGAAGCGCGCTCGGCGACGAGGGGCGTCAGTGAGAGGGGGGAGAAGCTCCACGGCTCACGCGGACACTGTGGGGAGACATGGACGAGCACAGGACGCAGGTGGAGACGAGCACAGGGGCACGGGCGCCCTGTGCGCTTGGCCGTGTCGTGCCCGTGCTCGCTGCGGCGAGCTCCGGCATTGGCGAGCGGCAGGGAGAAGTTAAGGGCGTCGGGACGAGGATGGTGGCGAGGTGCGGCATGCTGCGGCGAGCGGGGAAGCGAGCACGAGCTCAACAGATGCGTTGGCGGCATCCAGAGCACGTCGACTAGCTGCCTGGCACCGTGTCCATGCGTGGTCACTGCGTGACCTCTAGCATTACGCCACACAGCACATTAAAATCATGTCTGGGGTGTTGTTCGTGGAAGGCTAGGTCGATCCACAGACTTGAGTTAAGCACAGGTTGAATGAATGAGGCTGTAGCATCTTGGCAAGTTTCTGGACAGAAACTTGTGAGCTTAATAGAGAAGAATCTAGAAGGAGTTAGGAGCTGATTTTTGGAGGTTAAGAGTTTCTTAGGAGGGTAATGAATCCCTAAAAATTTCAGCTCCATTGGATCAAGGAAAAATACACTTCATTTACAAAGTGCATTTTCTGGATAGAACAGAAAAGATTTTCTGTAGCAAAAATATTCCGAATAACTATGAAATATTTTTGTACAGGGAGGTGTGCCAAGGTCCAAAGAATATTCAGGATTTTTCTTAGATTTTTGTGGGCAAGAAAAATGAGGGTTGCTTTGGAGCATAAGTGGCTGAAGTACTATTTCAGAGGGAAAATGAATATTTTTCATTTAAGAAAAATTACTCCCTTGGCCAGTTTATGATATATCAGAGAGAAAATGAGGTGTTTGAGAGGGAGGTGAGTCACTTGGGTGAAAATCAAGGGAATGCCCAAGTGATTTAGTCCAACCGAGTTGATTCAAAACTCCAAATTCAAATAAAAAGCAATGAAGTCCAGAAAAAGAAAGAGCAAAAACCAGGGTGTCACAAACCTCCCCCACTTAGGATGAATCTCGTCCTCGAGGTTCGGTTGCTCGAGAAAACAATTCTAGATAGGATGCTCTTAAAAAGTCCTCTCTTTCCCAAGTTGCTTCTTCCTCTGTGTGATGCTCCCACTGCACCTTATAAAACTTAATTACCTTGCTGCGAGTAACTCTTTCCGTTTCATCCAATATTCGGAACGGTTTCTCCTCATAGGTTAAATCCTTAGCAAGCTCTATCTTTGCCATATTAGTCCTTTTCTCGGGTGGCGAGATACACCTTCTCAACTGTGGGACATGGAATACATTGTGCACTTCTCACAATTCCGGTGGTAGTTCCAACTGATAAGCAACTTTACTAACTCTAGACATAACTGGGAACGGCCCAATATATCTAGGTGCAAGCTTTCCTCGGGTCTGGAACCTCTTGACTCCTTTCATAGGTGTGACTCGGAGGTAAACGTACTCTCCGGTCTCGAAACTGATATGACGGTGCTTTGAGTCATAGTAGCTCTTTTGTCGGGACTTGGCTAATTGCAGTCTAACTCGGATCTCCTTGACTTGCTTTTCAGCCTCCATCATTAAGTCGGTTCCGAAAATGCGGCTATCTCCGGTTTGAGACCAGTTGAGCGGTGTGCGACACTTACGGCCATACAGAGCTTCATAGGGTGACATCTTGAGGCTGGTCTGGAAGCTGTTGTTGTAGGAGAACTCAACATACGATAGACAATCTTCCCACTTGGGTCCTTGAGCCAGAGCACATGCTCGGAGCATATCTTTGAGTATTTGATTTACTCGCTCAGTCCGCCCGTCTGCCTGAGGGTGATAGTCGGTGCTGTACTTTAGTGTGGTCCCCAGAGCTTGATGGAGACGTGACCAGAACGCAGAGGTAAAGAGAGAACCTCGGTCGGAAGTGATGGTTCTGGGTACTCCATGTAAACTAACGATTCTGGACACATATAGCTATGCGAGTTGATCGGCTCGGTAGGTGGTTCGGATGGGAATGAAGTGAGGTACCTTTGTCAGCATGTCCACCACAACCCATACTGCATCATTGCCTCGGTGAGTCTTTGGCACGCCTGTGACGAAATCCATGCAGACATCGTCCCACTTCCATTGCGGAACGGGTAGAGGTTGGAGAAGTCCGGCGGGTTTCTGATGTTCCGCCTTCACCTTGTTTCAAATGTCGCAACAAGAAACAAAATAGGTGATGTCCTTCTTCATTCCATCCCACGAAAATGCCTCACAAAGGTCCTCGTACATCTTGGTACCTCCTGGATGAATCAAGTACGAAGATTCATGCGCTTCTGCCAAGATCTTATTTCGCAGGTCTGCCTATTCAGGCACGCAAATCCGTCCTCGAAACCTTAGCGTACCTTGCTCATCCTTCGAGAAATCCTGGGTCTTGACTTCTTGCATACATTGACATGGTGTTGCAGGACTGAGTCATCTTGCTGAGCCATGCGGATTTGTTCTTCAAGGGTAGGAGTGAATTCCAATACATTGACGAGGTCAGCCTCAACAATAGCCAGGTTAAGCTGAGCGATTTCTTCTTGGAGTTCAAGAGGCAAGGACTCCATTAAGGCGTTCAGGTTGGCAGGCTTGCGACTGAGGGCATCGGCAACCACATTGGCCTTACCGGGATGGTAATTGATTCCAAGATCGTAATCCTTGACCAATTCGAGCCATCTTCGTTGTCGGAGGGTGGGTGAATATATACTTAAGACTCTTGTGGTCGGTAAATATCTGACATCTTTTGCCAATGAGGTAGTGCCTCCAAATCTTCAAGGTGTGCACAACTGCGGCCAATTCCAAATCATGCGTTGGGTAATTCCCTTCGTGGGGTCGTAGCTATCTGGATGCGTAGGCTACAACCATGCCATCTTGCATGAGTACACATCCAATACCTGGGAGAGTTACCGTATACATCAAAGCTGCGATAGATATCTGGGAGAGTTAACACAGGTGCTGATGTCAATCGGGTCTTCAACTCATTGAAACTCTTCTCGCAGTCCTCAGACCATACAAACTTCTGATCCTTCTTGAGGAGTTCTGTCATGGGCTTGGAAATCTTAGAGAAGCCTTCAATGAACCATCGGTAATACCCGGCTAATCCAAGAAAACTTCGGATCTCAGTCGCTGTCGTGGGGTCTAGCCAGTTTAGCACTTCCTTTACTTTGCTGGGATCCACGGCTATACCTTCTGCTAAAATAATATGCCCCAAAAATCCAACTTACTTGAGCCAAAATTCACACTTACTGAATTTCGCATATAACTGATGGTCACGGAGCCTTTGCAAGACTGCTCTGAGATGTCCCTTGTGCTCTTCCTCATTCTTCAAGTATATGACGATGTCATCAATGAAGACCACCACAAACTTATCCAAGAATTCCATGAATACTTTATTCATCATATGCATGAAGAAAGCAGGGGCATTGGTGAGGCCGAAAGACATGACTGTATATTCATAAATACCGTATCGAGTGGTGAATGCGGTCTTAGGAATATCCTCCTTTTTAATTTTGAGCTGATGATATCCGGTCCTCAAATCAATCTTGGAGAATACCTGTGCCCCCCTGAGTTGGTCGAACAAGTCATCAATCCTCGGAAGCGGGTACTTGTTCTTGATAGTGACAGCATTCAACTGACGGTAATCCACACACATCCGAAGACTGCCATCCTTCTTTTCCACAAAGATTGTGGGTGATTCCCATGGTGATGAGCTCAGACGAATGTATTCTTTCTGAAGCATCTCATCAAGCTGTTTCTTCAGCTCCACTAACTCGGATGAAGGCATCCGGTAATACTTCTTGTATATAGGCGCGGTCCCGGGCATAAGATCAATTGCAAACTCAAGCTCACAATCTGGTGGCATCCCTGGTAGCTCCTCATTGAATACATCTGGAAACTCTCTGACCACAGGAATTAGATCCAACTCTTCAGCTTGAGCTGAGAAGACCATTTCTTTCTTGGGTATGCTCCTTCGAGCAAAGAATTGTATAGTTTGGCCTTCCTGACTTGTCAATGTGACTTCTCTGGTCGCACAGTTGATGCATACTTGATGTTGGGTCAACCAGTTCATTCCCAAAATAATATCCAACTTGGAAGACATCGATGACTATCAAATAAGCTAGGAAGATGACTCCCTTGATGTCAATCTCCAAATTGCGGCAGGCCAGATTGCTTTTGAGCACGGCTCCCGGGGATTGTACCATCATACGCTTTCCCAAAATCGAGCAAGAAAACTTGTTTTGGGCAACAAAACTCTGCGAAAAAAAGAGTGGGAAGCCCCAGAGTCAAACAAAATTATTGCAGGTATGCTATTAACAGGAAAGACACCAATGACAACTTCCGGCTTCTCTTGGGCTTCGTCTGCGGAGAGGTGGTGAACTTGCCCTTGGATGGTCTTTTGTCTAGGGTATGGCCCCATGTGGTTGACTTGCGGCTTAAATGGAGCATTTGACTTGCCTCTCTTGGGGCACTGTCTGGCGTAATGCCCGGTTTGCCCACAAGAAAAGCATGCATTGTTACGCTGACAATCTTCGCGTACCGGGCTGGTCACGATATTCTTGACTTGGGTAGTACTCTTGTTAACATTCTGCTGCCAATTGGGCTTGTACTCAACCTGAGTCTGCTGCCAGGTACGAGCCTTCTGCACTGGCTGTCCATCCTTGTTAGGCTCGAACTTGCGTTTATGGTCATTATAGGCGGGATTATTGTCTTGAACAAGCTTGTGCTCCCATATTGCAATAAGGGCTTTGCTTACCAGAGTCTGGAAATCTGGAAAATCAAGCATACTGAGAGTGCATCTGAGGTGTTGATTTAGTCCTCCAAGGAATCTGTCGATCTTTCTTTCTTCGGTGGCCACATCATACAGGGAATATCGAGCCAAATGGTTGAACTTGCTCAAATACTTAGTGACGGATAAGTTACCTTGCGTGAGGGCTAGGAACTCACGCTGTTTAACTTCCAGGATACCGATGGTGATGTGATATCTGCGGAACTGATCCTTAAACTTATCCCGTGTGATTTCTTCACCTGCTGGCCACATAGCTTTAGTATTGTCCCACCAAATAGCTGCGGCTCCTTCCAGATAGTGGGTTGCAAATGGAACCTTATCACCTTCTTCTGTGCGAGCAATATCCAATTTCTTTTCAATGGTCCACAGCCAATCGTCGGCTTCCATGGGATCAGCAACTTGAGTGAAACTGGGTGGCTTAGTCCTTTGAAAATCGGATAGTTTGGAGTGATGTCCATTCTGATTTCCATTCTGTCCAACCATAGCTTGCACACTTCTCAATAGCTCAACCAGATCGTTGTTTCTTCTTTCTTCGAACATACGCATAACCTGTTCACTGGTTGGTGGATGTGGCGGTGGAGGCGGTGGTTGCGGATACAGTTCAGGGGAATGTCCTGCCTGTCTTGCCGAGCGACGAACAAGGACATCCTCACCAGTGTGACTGCTGCTGCCTCCATGGATCATCCTATTGTTTGTTTTTCCCAATATGAAGCAACCTAGATGAGCAACATCCAAAAATGGGAAAAGCGAATGACAAATCCGAAGAAAAGCGATAAAAACAAGGGCGAATAAAGAAAGTTCCAACATAATTATACATAGACTCATACATGAAATGGAACATCATGACAGGTATGACTACGCTCATACATGAAACATCATGACAAGTACGACTACATCCGTACATCCAAGCATCATGACAACCTCGGATACTCTGACGATCTAGTGCTCTGCTTGTCCTGTTGGGTCCTCTCCTGAACCGGACTCGGATCCTAAACAGATGACGTTAATGGAAACCTCCGGGTTAAAGGAAACACGACGACGCTGTTGGGGAACATAGTATTTAAAAAAAATCCTACGATCATGCAAGATCTAACTAGGAGAAGCATAGCAACGAGCGGGGAGAGTGTGTCCACGTACCCTCGTAGACCGAAAGCAAATGCGTTTAGTAATGCGGTTGATGTAGTCGAACGTCGTCGCGATCCAACCGATCAAGTACCGAACGCACGGCACCTTCGCGATCTGCACATGTTCAGCTCGGTGAAGTCCCTCGAACTCTAGATCTAGCTGAGGCCGAGGGAGAGTTTCGTCAGCATGACGGCATGGTTACGGTGATGATGAAGTTACCGACGCAGGGCTTCGGCTAAGCACTACGACAATATGACCGAGGTGGAAAACTGTGGAGGGCGGGCACCGCACACGGCTAAGAAATCAACTTGTGTGTCTTTGGGGTGCCCCCTGCCCATGTATATAAAGGAGGGAGGAGGAGGAGGCCGGCCTAGGAGAGGCGCGCCTATAGGGGGAGTCCAACAAGGATTCCCAATCCTAGTTGGAGTCCCCTTCCTTTTCCAAGAGAGGGAGAGAGGGAAAGAGGTGGAAAGGGAGAAGGAAAGAGGGCGGGGGGGGGGGGGCACCATCCCTCCCTAGTCCAATTCGGACCAGCCAAGGGGGGGGGGCGCAGCCACCCTGCAGCCCTCCTCTCCTTTTCCACTAAGGCCCACAAGGCCCATTAATCCCCGGGGGGGTTCCGGTAACCTCCCGTTACTCCGAAAAATGCCCGAACCTTTCCGAAACCTTTCTGGTGTCCGAACATAGCCTTCCAATATATCAATCTTTATGTCTCGACCATTTCGAGACTCCTCGTCATGTCCGTGATCTCACCCGGGACTCCGAACAATCTTCGGTACATCAAAACACATAAACTCATAATACCAATCGTCATCGAACGTTAAGCGTGCGGACCCTACGGGTTCGAGAACTATATAGACATGACTGAGACTCATCTCCAATCAATAACCAGTGGCGGAACCTGGATGATCATATTGGCTCCCACATATTCTACGAAGATCTTTATCGGTCAAACCGCATAACAACATATGTTGTTCCCTTTGTCATCGGTATGTTACTTGCCCAAGATTCGATCGTCGGTATCTCAATACCTAGTTCAATCTTGTTACCAGCAAGTCTCTTTACTCATTCCATAATGCATTATCCCGTAACTAACTCCTTAGTCACATTGCTTGCAAGGCTTCATATGATGTGCATTACCGAGAGGGCCTAGAGATACCTCTCCGACAATCGGAGTGACAAATCCTAATCTCGATCTATGCCAACTCAACAAACACCATCGGAGACACCTGTAGAGCATCTTTATAATCACCCAGTTACGTTGTCATGTTTGATAGCACACTAAGTGTTCCTCCTGTATTCGGGAGTTGCATAATCTCATAGTCATAGGAACATGTATAAGTCATGAAGAAAGCAATAGCAACAAACTAAACGATCATAGTGCTGACCTAACGGATGGGTCATATCAATCACATCATTCTCTAATGATGTGATCCCATTTATCAAATGACAACTCATGTCTATGGCTAGGAAACTTAACCATCTTTGATCAACGAGCTTGTCAAGTAGAGGCATACTAGTGACACTCTGTTTGTCTATGTATTCACACATGTACTAAGTTTCCAGTTAATACAATTCTAGCATGAATAATAAACATTTATGATGATATAAGGAAATATAAATAACAACTTTATTATTGCCTCTAGGGCACATTTCCTTCAGTCTCCCATTTGCACTAGAGTCGATAATCTAGATTACATAGTAATGATTCTAACACCCATGTAGTCTTGGTGCTGATCATGTTTTGCTCGTGAGAGAGGCTTAGTCAACGGGTCTGCAACATTCAGATCCGTATGTATCTTGCAAATCTCTATGTCTCCCTCGTTGACTTGATCGCGGATGGAATTTAAGCGTCTCTTGATGTGTTTGGTTCTCTTGTGAAATCTGGATTCCTTTGCCAAGGCAATTGCTCCAGTATTGTCACAAAAGATTTTCATTGGACCAGATGCACTAGGTATGACACCTAGATTGGATATGAACTCCTTCATCCAGACTCCTTCATTTGCTGCTTCCGAAGCAGCTATGTACTTCGCTTCACACGTAGATCCCGCCATGACGCTTTGCTTAGAACTGCACCAACTGACAGCTCCACCGTTCAATATAAATATGTATCCGAATTGTGACTTAGAGTCATCCGGAGCAGTGTCAAAGCTTGCATCAACGTAACCATTTACGACGAGCTCTTTGTCACCTCCATAAACGAGAAACATATCCTTAGTCCTTTTCAGGTATCTCAGGATGTTCTTGACCGCTGTCCAGTGATCCACTCCTGGATTACTTTGGTACCTCCCTGCTAAACTAATAGCAAGGCACACATCAGGTCTGGTACACAGCATTGCATACATGATAGAACCTATGGCTGAAGCATAGGTAATGACCTTCATTTTCTCTCTATCTTCTGCAGTGGTCAGGCACTGAGTCTGACTCAACTTCACACCTTGTAACACAGGAAAGAACCCTTTCTTTGCTTGATCCATTTTGAACTTCTTCAAAACTTTATCAAGGTATGTGCTTTGTGAAAGTCCAATTAAGCATCTTGATCTATCTCTATAGATCTTGATGCCCAATATATAAGCAACTTCACCGAGGTCTTTCATGAAAAACTCTTGTTCAAGTATCCTTTTATGCTATTCAGAAATTCTATATCATTTCCAATCAACAATATGTCATCCACATATAATATTAGAAATGCTACACAGCTCCCACTCACTTTCTTGTAAATACAGACTTCTCCAAAAGTCTGTATAAAACCATATGCTTTGATCACACTATCAAAACGTTTATTCCAACTCCGAGATGCTTGCACCAGTCCATAAATGGATCGCTCGAGCTTGCACACTTTGTTAGCATCCTTTTGATCGATAAAACCTTCGGGTTGCATCATATACAACTCTTCTTCCAGAAACCCATTCAGGAATGTAGTTTTTACATCCATTTGCCAAATTTCATAATCATAAAATGCGGCAATTGCTAACATGATTCGGACGGACTTAAGCATCGCTACGGGTGAGAAGGTCTCATCGTAGTCAACTCCTTGAACTTGTCGAAAACCTTTCGCAACAAGTCGAGCTTTGTAGACAGTAACGTTACCGTTACCGCCAGCGTCAGTCTTCTTCTTGAAGATCCATTGATTCTCTATGGCTTGCCGATCATCGGGCAAGTCAACCAAAGTCCACACTTTGTTCTCATACATGGATCTCATCTCAGATTTCATGGCCTCAAGCCATTTCGCGGAATCTGGGCTCATCATCGCTTCCTCATAGTTCGTAGGTTCGTCATGGTCAAGTAACATGACCTCCAGAACAGGATTACCGTACCACTCTGGTGCGAAACGTACTCTGGTTGACCTACGAGGTTCTGTAGTAACTGGATCTGAAGTTTCATGATCATCATCATTAGCTTCCTCACTAATCGGTGTAGGAATCACTGGAATTGATTTCTGTGATAAACTACTTTCCAATTCGGGAGAAGGTACAATTACCTCATCAAGTTCTACTTTCCTCCCACTCACTTCTTTCGAGAGAAACTCCTTCTCTAGAAAGGATCCATTCTTAGCAACGAATATCGTGCCTTCGGATCTGTGATAGAAGGTGTACCCAATAGTCTCCTTTGGGTATCCTATGAAGACACATTTCTCCGATTTGGGTTCGAGCTTATCAGGTTGAAGCTTTTTCACATAAGCATCGCAGCCCCAAACTTTAAGAAACGATAACTTGGGTTTCTTGCCAAACCACAGTTCATAAGGTGTTGTCTCAACGGATTTAGATGGTGCCCTTATTTAACGTGACTGAAGCCATCTCTAAAGCATAACCCCAAAATGATTGCGGTAAATTAGTAAGAAACATCATAGATCACACCATATCTAATAAAGTGCGGTTACGACGTTCGGACACACCATTACGTTGTGGTGTTCCGGGTGGCGTGAGTTGCGAAACTATTCCGCATTGTTTCAAATGAAGACCAAACTCGTAACTCAAATATTCTCCTCCATGATCAGATCGTAGAAACTTTATTTTCTTGTTACGATGATTTTCCACTTCACTCTGAAATTCTTTGAACTTTTCAAATGTTTCAGACTTATGTTTTATCAAGTAGATATACCCATATCTGCTCAAATCATCTGTGAAGGTCAGAAAATAACGATACCCACCGCGAGCCTCAATATTCATCGGACCGCATACATCAGTATGTATTATTTCCAATAAATCTGTTGCTCGCTCCATTGTTCCGTAGAACGGAGTTTTAGTCATCTTGCCCATGAGGCACAGTTCGCAAGCACCAAGTGATTCATAATCAAGTGATTCCAAAAGTCCATCAGTATGGAGTTTCTTCATGCGCTTTACACCAATATGACCCAAACGGCAGTGCCACAAATAAGTTGCACAATCATTATCAACTTTGTATCTTTTGGTTTCAATATTATGAATATGTGTATCACTACTATCGAGATTCAACAAAAATAGACCACTCTTCAAGGGTGCATGACCATAAAAGATATTATTCATATAAATAGAACAACCATTATTCTTAGATTTAAATGAATAACCGTCTCGCATCAAACAAGTTCTAGATATAATGTTCATGCTTAACGCTGGCACGAAATAACAATTATTTAGGTCTAAAACTAATCCCGAAGGTAGATGTAGAGGTAGCGTGCCGACGGCGATCACATCGACTTTGGAACCATTTCCCACGCGCATCGTCACCTCGTCCTTAGCCAATCTTCGCTTAATCCATAGTCCCTGTTTCGAGCTGCAAATATTAGCAACAGAACCAGTATCAAATACCCAGGCACTACTGCGAGCATTAGTAAGGTACACATCTATAACATGTATATCACATATACCTTTGTTTACTTTGCCATCCTTCTTATCCGCCAAATACTTGGGGCAGTTCCGCTTCCAGTGACCAGTCCCTTTGCAGTAGAAGCACTCAGTCTCAGGTTTAGGTCCAGACTTGGGCTTCTTCACTTGAGCAGCAACTTGCCTGCCGTTCTTCTTGAAGTTCCCCTTCTTCCCTTTACCTTTTTTCTTGAAACTGGTGGTCTTGTTGACCATCAACACTTGATGCTCCTTCTTGATTTCTACCTCCGCAGCCTTTAGCATTGCGAAGAGCTCGGGAATTGTCTTATCCATCCCTTGCATATTATAGTTCATCACGAAGCTCTTGTAGCTTGGTGACAGTGATTGAAGAACTCTGTCAATGACACTATCAACCGGAAGATTAACTCCCAGCTGAGTCAAGTGATTATGATACCCAGACATTTTGAGTATATGTTCACTGACAGAACTATTCTCCTCCATTTTGCAGCTATAGAACTTATTGGAGTCTTCATATCTCTCAATTCGGGCATTTGCTTGAAATATTAACTTCAACTCCTGGAACATCTCATATGGTCCATGACGTTCAAAACATCGTTGAAGTCCCGGTTCTAAGCCGTAAAGCATGGCACACTGAACTATCGAGTAGTCATCAGCTTTGCTCTGCCAGGCGTTCACAACATCCGGCGTTGCTCCTGCAGTGGGTCTTGCACCTAGCGGTGCTTCCAGGAGGTAATTCTTCAGTGCAGCAATGAGGATAATCCTCAAGTTACGGACCCAGTCCGTGTAGTTGCTACCATCATCTTTCAACTTAGCTTTCTCTAGGAACGCATTAAAATTCAAAGGAACAGTAGCACGGGCCATTGATCTACAACAACATAGACATGCAAAATACTATTAGGTACTAAGTTCATGATAAATTAAAGTTCAATTAATCATATTACTTAAGAACTCCCACTTAGATAGACATCCCTCTAACCATCTAAGTGATCACGTGATCCAAATCAACTAAACCATGTCCGATCATCACGTGAGATGGAGTAGTTTTCAATGGTGAACATCACCATGTTGATCATATCTACTATATGATTCACGCTCGACCTTTCGGTCTCAGTGTTCCGAGGCCATATCTGCATATGCTAGGCTCGTCAAGTTTAACCCGAGTATTCTGCGTGTGCAAAACTGGTTTGCACCCGTTGTATGTGAACGTAGAGCTTATAACACCCGATCATCACGTGGTGTCTCGGCACGACGAACTGTAGCAACGGTGCATACTCAGGGAGAACACTTGTACCTTGAAATTTAGTGAGAGATCATCGTATAATGCTACCGCCGAACTAAGCAAAATAAGATGCATAAAGGATAAACATCACATGCAATCAATATAAGTGATATGATATGGCCATCATCATCTTGTGCCTTTGATCTCCATCTCCAAAGCGCCGTCATGATCTCCATTGTCACTGGCGCGACACCTTGATCTCCATCGTAGCATCGTTGTCGTCTCGCCAACTTATTGCTTCCACGACTATCGCTATCGCTTAGTGATAAAGTAAAACAATTACATGGCGATTGCATTGCATACAATAAAGCGACAAACATATGGCTCCTGCCAGTTGCCGATAACTCTGTTACAAAACATGATCATCTCATACAACAAATTATATCACATCATGTCTTGATCATATCACATCACAGCAAGCCCTGCAAAAACAAGTTAGACGTCCTCTACTTTGTTGTTGCAAGTTTTACGTGGCTGCTATGGGCTTCTAGCAAGAACCGTTCTTACCTACGCAAAACCACAACGTGGTGTAGTTATTGCTTTTTGATCTTCTCAAAGAACCCTCTTCATTGAAACTGGTTCAACTAAAGTGAGAGAGACAGACACCCGCCAGTCACCTTTAAGCAACGAGTGCTCGTAGCGGTGAAACCAGTCTCGCGTAAGCGTACACGTAATGTCGGTACCGCTGAACCAAGTAACAACTAGTAACGGCAAGAAATATGTATACACCCACGCCCACAACTCCTTTGTGTTCTACTCGTGCAAATAACATCTACGCATAGACCTGGCTCTGATACCACTGTTGGGGAACGTAGTATTTCAAAAAAATTCCTACAATCACACAACATCTATCTAGGAGAAGCATAGCAACGAGCGGGGAGAGTGTGTCTATGTACCCTCATAGACCGAAAGCGGAAGCGTTTAGTAACGCGGTTGATGTAGTCGAACGTCTTCGCGATCCGACCGATCAAGTACCGAACGCACGGCACCTCCGCGATCTGCACACGTTCAGCTCGGTGACGTCCCTCGAACTCTAGATCCAGCTGATGCCAAGGGAGAGTTTCGTCAGCACGACGGCGTGGTGATGATGATGGTGAAGTTACCGACGCAGGGCTTCACCTAAGCACTATGACAATATGACCGAGGTGGAAAACTATGGAGGGGGGGCACCGCACATGGCTAAGAAATCAACTTGTGTGTCTTTGGGGTGCCCCCTGCCCATGTATATAAAGGAGGGAGGAAGAGGAGGCCGGCCTAGGAGGGGCGCGCCTATAGGGGGAGTCCAACTAGGATTCCCAATCCTAGTTGGAGTCCCCTTCCTTTTCCAAGAGAGGGAGAGAGGGAAAGAGGTGGAAAGGGAGAAGCAAAGAGGAGGGGGGCGCGCCACTCCTCCCTAGTCCAATTCGGACCAGCCAAGGGGGGGGGGCGCGGCAACCCTGCAGCCCTCCTCTCCTTTTCCACTAAGGCCCATTAATCCCCGGGGGGTTTCCGGTAACCTCCCGGTACTCCGAAAAATGCCTGAACCTTTCTGAAACCTTTCCGGTGTCCGAACATAGCCTTCCAATATATCAATCTTTATGTCTTGACCATTTCGAGACTCCTCGGCATGTCCGTGATCTCATCCGGGACTCCGAACAACCTTCGGTACATCAAAACACATAAACTCATAATACCGATCGTCATCGAACGTTAAGCATGCGGACCATACGGGTTCGAGAACTATGTAGACATGACCGAGACTCATCTCCAGTCCATAACCAATAGCGGAACCTGGATGCTCATATTGGCTCCCACATATTCTACAAAGATCTTTATCGGTCAAACCGCATAACAACATACGTTGTTCCCTTTGTCATCGGTATGTTACTTGCCCGAGATTCGATCGTCGGTATCTTAATACCTAGTTCAATCTCGTTACCAGCAAGTCTCTTTACTCGTTCCATAATGCATTATCCCGTAACTAACTCATTAGTCACCTTGCATGCAAGGCTTCATATGATGTGCATTACCGAGAGGGCCCAGAGATACCTCTCCGACAATCGGAGTGACAAATCCTAATCTCTATCTATGCCAACTCAACAAACACCATCGGAGACACCTGTAGAGCATCTTTATAATCACCTAGTTACGTTGTGATGTTTGATAGCACACTAAGTGTTCCTCCGGTATTCGGGAGTTGCATAATCTCATAGTCATAGGAACATGTATAAGTCATGAAGAAAGCAATAGCAACAAACTAAACGAGCATAGTGCTAAGCTAACGGATGGGTCATGTCAATCACATCATTCTCTAATGATGTGATCCCGTTCATCAAATGACAACTCATGTCTATGGCTAGGAAACTTAACCATCTTTGATCAACGAGCTAGTCAAGTAGAGGCATACTAGTGACACTCTGTTTGTCTATGTATTCACACATGTACTAAGTTTCTGGTTAATTGAATTCTAGCATGAATAAACATTTATCATGATATAAGGAAATATAAATAACAACTTTATAATTGCCTCTAGGGCATATTTCCTTCAGACGCTGCCTCGAGGGCTCTCCCTCAGGGGCAGGTGCGGGATGAGGCTGGAGCATAGGATCTGCGGGAGTAGCAAGAAGTGAAGCCCACTCGGCAGGGGCACTGTGGGGAGTCACGCTCGAGGTGCCCGAGCTATTCGAATGAGTAACCGGGGTAACTGGCGAGCTAGAAACTGGTGGAATATAGGGAGTAAATCCTAAGGAAGATGGAGCAGGACTGGACCGAGCGGCCACCAAAGCAGTGCGGGCACGAGTCAGCTCGCGGGCCAGCTCGTGAATTAGTAGATAGCTAGCGGTGATATAGCGGGAAAGGTGGCCAGCGGGGCTATCGGCCGCCGGATCAATCATAGGAAAACGGACACGACCATCATTGTGCAGGGATGGGTAGTGGTAGAAACCTGGATGGGTCTGCATCTGGATTTCGTTATAACATAGCTCAACGAGAATCTCAAACGCAGCAAACTGAATAGCCTGAGCGGGTGTAGAAGCGAAACCACTCCTAGAAGAATGGGTGTAAGTGCTAGCTGTCCTACTGCAGCGCAGGGTAACCACCGCGTGATACTCGGATACTGAATCTGCTAGGCGCTCCCAGTACACCCGATACACCGGGTCATCACCGTGAGGGTAGAGTCGACGCCATACATGCCGAAGAAGGTGCGGTGAAGTGTACGGGGACAGCTCCACCTGACACGCATACGGCACTGGAGCCATCTAAACTCACAACCATTAGTCGGTTAGCAATAACAATACATTAAATGCATGCAATACAGCAAGCAGATGCAAACACTACCGGCACTAAAAAACCATCTAGCTACTGTTCAACTAACACATCGGCTGTCTAGCGTGTCCTACAGTCAGCGCAGCTCTGATACCAAGCGTTATGGCACCCCGGCTCAGAGCGACCGGTTTACCCTGCATTGCCATCCCAGAGATCTAGTCTTCTGGCAACACACAACAACTTGGTACAGAAAACACCAGCTTTATTGATGCTAGCGGAAACATAGTTTGATATTACATCAGATAGCGAGGCCAAGCGGCACACACGGTGCGGCTGAATAGTATGTACATTATTTAATGAACATGAAGGGGGTCTCGATCACGACAACTACGTGGCAGCGGAACGACGATGAAGCGAAACTCCATAGCACAGGGACACCGATGTGGACACGGTCTAGACACGGGAAGCACTCCGATCCGGTAAGACTTTCCTGAAATCTGGCATGACACGCCAGGTCAGTACATTGAATGTACTTGCAAGCTCACAACAAGTAAAAGCATAATGGCAAATAATAACATGATTATTAAGCAGGTTAAATGCAAGTCTACAACAGACTACTCATGAAGTGGATCATGCTTGTGCACCAAGTCCCTCGGACTCTCTTACCAAACGGGTTACCTTGTAACCGACATCATCAGTACGGTGATCACTCCCGGATCACAAACG
The DNA here is from genome assembly GCA_011799875.1 of Thinopyrum elongatum. Classification (NCBI taxonomy): domain Eukaryota; kingdom Viridiplantae; phylum Streptophyta; class Magnoliopsida; order Poales; family Poaceae; genus Thinopyrum; species Thinopyrum elongatum. The sequence goes on from CM022303.1 coordinate 81,156,899, forward strand.
AAACCAACACTTTGGTTCCCACAACAACGACCATCTTCATGGTCTCAACAATCTCATCACATGACCAGTGCCGACCATATAACTTTAGTGTGCAAGATTAACTTAATTATGTTGATCCATGGTGTGACCTACTTACGAGCTATGTCCGTAACCAAGGACGCGGCTATCGATAGATTTAATAAACACTCTGCAGAGGTAAGTACACTTTACCCACACCATGGAACCCATGGCCTCGCACTCCCATTCGGGTGGACCAATGGCATTCCGACAGAACCAACCCATTGCCATGACACCCTCTCGGCCACTCCGACCAACTCCCCTCTGGGCTAAGTCCTAGGTGGCCCCGAAGTCAACCAATGACATCCAACGGCCATCGTCATGGAAAAACAATCAACGGTCCCAAACGGGGACAAGGTACCATAACAACAACGGGCACACAAGGTTATGTCTGCTTACCGGGCCAGGGTACCGCACGCCCATAACCTTCCCTCGTTGGAGGCACCGGCCAGAGGCATGACAACGGACCGAATAAGGGCCTTCCCATAAAGGCAAATGTGGTTGCACTGGGAAGCTCGATTCGGTGGCACCTTGACTTGATCAACAATTATGTTCAACTTGGATTATCATCAGGTTTAACTTGAAAATAAAAGAACTCGAGCCATAGTATGCCATGATCATGCAACTATAAGACGTGCAACCGTAAGCACATATCACCGAACTGGAGCGGATCAACTTCATAAAATGACTAGGCATGCAACACTAATCATCTTGAAGCACTGGTTTTAAATTCATCATTTGTTTAGTTATCACAATAGCATGATGAGTATATGAATAATAAAGCATCCTATGAAAATAACTCTGGTTATTCTCAAACCATAGTCATGCTACCAAAGTATCACTACTGCATCCAACTAGTTCATGCAATCAAATACTACAGCAAGCTAAGCATATCAAGCAAGACATATGAAATAACTTAAGCAAAGTTATTTAAATGATTTAAAGGCATGAAATAATTCATATTCAAGTTGGAAAAAACATGGTTACTGAAATGACACCATGCAAATATTTGTGTGGCTTGCCTTAGTACAGAGGAGGGTCACACTCCTCATGGTTCTCCTCTAGGCAAGCTTCTCCTTCTGAAAATAATTAAAACAACAAAAAGAAAATATCAAGAACCACTCTGAAATTCACCAGAAATTCTAGACAGCAAGGAAAAATCTCAAATTTGGTGTACTGCTAGAATTTTTGAATACAAACACAATGCAAAAAGAATCAACTCATTTGAATTTATAGATTAGGAGTTATGGCTGGTCAAAGTTTTTGCTCAAAATTTGAATTAAATTTGAATAAAAGAAAAATCGGGGGGAGGGGGGGTGACGTCGAAGACGTAAACCGGCGGGGCGGCTCCACTCACACCGCTTTGGGAGCGGCTGGGTGGCTGACAGTAGGCCCCGCCTGTCGGGTTTTGAGTGGAAGGGGAGAGAAATACAGGACAGCGGCGCTTCGCCGGGGCTCTCTCCGGCGAGGAGGGCTCAACGGCCGTTCTGAGAGGGAGGGTTGGGTAGAAGAGGCTCTGGCGCACCTGCCTGTAACCGTAGCTTGGCGAGAGGTAGCCGGAGTAGCTCGGAAACGACGTCTCCAGCGGCGGCTACGGACAGAGTTCGCCGGAGATGAGGAAGACGGCGAGGGAGGGTGGTTCCAGGGGCTCCAACGGGGTCAGTGAGCACCAGTGAAGCACCAGGGAGTCACCGGAGAAGAAGATGGAGCTTGAGGGGCACTGGAGAGGTAGGGAGCAGCAGAGGGGATCGCCGGCGAGCTCGGGTTGGGGACGGCGGCCAGAGGCCTGCCCGGCCGGGCTGCGGCTTATCTACTGCGTTGTGGTGGTTTGTTGAGTGGGTTGAGGTGCTCGGAGAGGCCAGGGGGAGCTCTCTTTATCGGCGAAGGGGAGGGGGTCTCGAGCTCCGCCGGAGTTCTCTGGAAGCGGCGCTCGGCGACGAGGGGCGTCAGTGAGAGGGGGGACAAGCTCCACGGCTCACGCGGCCACTGTGTGGAGACGCTGATGAGCACACGACGCAGGTGGAGACGAGCACAGGGGCACGTGCGCACTGTACGCTTGGCCGCGTCGTGCCCGTGCTCGCTGCGGCGAGCTCCGGCGTCGACGAGCGGCAGGGAGAAGTTAAGGGCGTCGGGACGAGGATGGTGGCAAGGTGCGGCATGCTGCGGCGAGCGGGGAAGCGAGCACGAGCTCAACAGAGGCGTCGGCGGCATCCAGAGCGCGTCCACTAGCTGCCTGGCACCGTGTCCACGCGTGGTCACCACGTAATCTCTGGCATCATGCCACACAGCGCATTAAAATCATGACTGGGGTGTTGTTCGTGCAAGGCTAGGTAGATCCACGGACTTGAGTTAATCACAGGTTGAATGAATGAGGCTGTAGCTCTTGCCATGTTTCTGGACAGAAACTTGTGAGCTTAATAGAGAAGAATCTAGAAGGAGTTAGGAGCTGATTTTTGGAGGTTAAGAGTTTCTTATGAGGGTAATGAAGCCCTAAAAATTTCAGCTCCATTGGATTAAGGAAAAATACACTTCATATACAAAGTGCATTTTCTGGCCAAAACAAAATAGATTTTCTGTAGCAAAAATATTCCAAATAACTATGAAATATTTTTCCACAGGGAGGTGTGCCAAGGTCCAAAGAATATTCAGGAATTTTCTCAGATTTTTGTGGGCATGAAAAATGAGGGTTGCTTTGGAGCATAAGTGGCTGAAGTACTATTTCAGAGGGAAAATGAATATTTTTCATTTAAGAAAAATATTCCCTTGGCCAGTTTATGATATATCAGAGAGAAAATAAGGTGTTTGAGAGGGAGGTGAGTCACATAAGTGAAAATCAAGGGAATGCCCATGTGTTTTAGTCCAACTAAGTTGATTCAAAACTCCAAATTCAAATAAAAAAGCAATGAAGTCCAGAAAAAGAAAAAGAGCAAAAACTAGGGTGTCACATTATCGAAAGGACTATGATAGATCCCCTATACTTGTGGGTCATCATAGACACACTCTCCCCCTCTCGTTGCTATGAATCTCCATGGATAGATCATTGCGTGTGCGTAGAATTTTTTTTGTTTTTCCATGCAACGTTTCCCAACAGTGGCATCATGAGCCAGGTCTATGCGTAGATGATACGCACGAGTAGAACACAAAGAGTTGTGGGCGGTGATAGTCATACTTCTTACCAAGGTGTTATTCTGATTCGGCGGTATTGTGGGATGTAGCGGCCCGGACCAACCTTACATGTCCATGCACATGAGGTCGGTTCCACCGACTGACATGCAACTAGTTTTGCGTAAAGGTGGCTGGTGGGTGTTTGTTTCTCCTACTTTAGTTGAATCGAATTTGACTACGGCCGGTCCTTGAAGAAGTTTAAAACAGCAAACTTGATGAATCACCGTTGTGGTTTTTGCATAGGTAAGAACGGTTCTTGCTAGAAACCCGTAGCAGCCACGTAAAACTTGCAACGACAAAGTAGAGGACGTCTAACTTGTTTTTGCATGGTATGTTGTGATGTGATATGGTCAAGACATGATGTGATATACGTTATTGTATGAGATGAAAATGTTCTGTAAGTTATCGGCAACCAGCAGGAGCCTTATGGTTGTCTCTTTATTGTATGAAATGCAAACGACATGTAATTGCTTTACATTATCGCTATGCATTAGCAATAGTTGTAGAAGCAATAGTTGGTGAGACGACCATGACGCAATGATGGAGATCAAGGTGTCGAGCCGGTGACGATGGAGATCAAGATGATGCTTTGGAGATGGAGATCAAAAGCACAAGATGATGGCCATATCATGTCACATATTTTGATTGTATGTGATGTTTATCTTTTATGCATCTTATTTTGCTTAGTACGGCGGTAGCTTTATAAGATGATCCCTTCACTAAATTTCAAGATATAAGTGTTCTCCCCGAGTATGCACCGTTGCGAAAGTTCGTCGTTTCGAGACACCACGTGATGATCGGGTGTGATAGACTCTACATTCACATACAACGGGTGTAAGACAGTTTTGCACATGCATAATACTTGGGTTAAACTTGACGAGCCTATCAGACATAGACATGGCCTCGGAACACTGGAGACCAAAAGGTCGAACATGAGTCATATAGTAGATTTGATCAACATAGAGATGTTCACCATTGATGACTACCCCATCACACGTGATGATCGGACATGGGATAGTTGATTTGGATCATGTATCACTTAGATAACTTGAGGGATGTTTATTTAAGTGGGAGTTCATTAGTAATTTGCTTAATTGAACTTAATTTATCATGAACTTAGTCCTGATAGTATTTGCAAATTATGTTATAGATCAATAGCTCGCGATATATCTCCACTATTTTTTTTATATGTTCCAAGAGAAAAATAAGCTGAAAGATGATAGTAGCAATGATGCGGACTAGGTCCATTATCTAAGGATTATCCTCATTGCTGCATAGAAAAATTATGTCCTTGATGCACCGCTAGGTGACAGACCTATTGCAGGAGCAGATGTAGATCTTATAAACGTTTGGCAAGATCGATATGATGACTACTTAATAGTTTAGTGCGCCATGCTTTACGGCTTAGAACCGGGACTTCAAAAACATTTTGAACACCATGGAGCATATGACCTGTTCCAAGAGCTGAAATTGGTATTTCAGACTCATGCCCGTGTTAAGAGGCATGAGACCTCTGACAAGTACTTTGCCTACAAGATGGAGGAGAATAGCTCAGCCAGTGAGCATGTGCTCAGAATGTCTCGGTACTATAATCACTTGAATCAAGTGGGAGTTAATCTTCCAGATAAGATAGTGATTGACAGAATTCTCTAGTCACTATCACCAAGCTACTAGAACTTCGTGATGAACTATAATATGCAAGGGATGACGAAAACAATTCCCGAGCTCTTCGCGATGCTGAAATCGGCGAAGGTAGAAATCAAGAAAGAGCATCAAGTGTTGATGGTTAACAAGACCACTAGTTTCAAGAGAAAGGGCAAAGGGAAAGAAAGGGAACTTCAAAAAGAATGGCAAGCAAGTTGCCACTCCCGTGAAGAAGCCCAAAGCTGGACCAAGCTTAAAACTGAGTGCTTCTACTGTGAAGGAAATGGTCACTGGAAGTGGAACTGCCCCAAATACTTGGCGGATAAGAAGGATGGCAAAGTGGACAAAGGTATATTTGATATACATGTTATTGATGTGTATTTTACTAGTGTTCAAAGTAATCCCTGGGTATTTGATACTGGTTCAGTTTAGTAACTTGAAACAGGAGTTGCAGAGACTAGTTAAAAGCGAGGTGACAATGTGTGTTGGAAATGATTCCAAGGTTGATATGATCACCATCGCACACTCACTCTACCTTTGGGATTAGTGTTGAACCTAAATAAATGTTATTTGGTGTTTGCGTTGAGCATGAATATGATTAGATCATGTTTATTGCTATACGGTTATTCATTTAACTTAGAGAATAATTGTTATTCTGTTTACATGAATAAAACCTTCTATGGTCATACACCCAATGTAAATGGTTTATTGAATCTCCATCGTAGTGATACACATATTCTTAATATTGATGCCAAAAGATGCAAAGTTGATAATGATAGTGCAACATACTTGTGGCACTGCCGTTTAGGTCATATTGGTGTAAAGCGCATGAAAAAACTCCATGCGGATGGACTTTTGGAATCACTTGATTAGGAATCATTTGATACTTGCAAACCATGCCTCATGGGCAAGATGACTAAAACTCCGTTCTCCGGAACAATGGAGCAAGCTAATGACTTATTGGAAATAATACGTACCGATGTATGCGGTCCGATGAGTGTTGAAGCATGCGGCGGGTATCATTATTTTTTGACCTTCACAGATGATTTGAGTAGGCATGGGTATATCTACTTGATGAAACACAAGTCTGAAACATTTGAAAAGTTCAAAGAACTTCTGGGTGAAGTAGAGAATCATTGTAACAAGAAAATAAAGTTTCTGCGATCTGATCGTGGAGGCGAATATTGGAGTTACGAGTTTGGCCTTCATTTAAAAACAATGTGGAATAGTTTCACAACTCACGCCACCTGGAACACCACAGCGTAATGGTGTGTCCGAACGTCGTAACCGTACTTTATTAGATATGGTGCGATCTATGATGTCTCTTACCGATTTACCACTATCGTTTTGGGGTTATGCATTAGAGACAACTGCATTCATGTTAAATAGGGCACCGTCTAAATCCGTTGAGATGACAACGTATGAACTATGGTTTGGCAAGAAACCTAAGCTGTTGTTTCTTAAAGTTTGGGGATGCGACGCTTATGTCAAAAGGCTTCAGCCTGATAAGCTCGAACCTAAATCGGAGAAGTGCGTCTTCATAGGATACCCTAAGGAAACAATTGGGTACACCTTCTACCACAGATCCGAAGGCAAGATCTTTGTTGCTAAGAATGGGTCCTTTCTAGAGAAGGAGTTTCTCTCGAAATAAGTGAGTGGGAGGAAAGTAGAACTTGATGAGGTAATTGTACCTTCTCTCGAATTGGAGAGTAGCACATTAGAAAAAACCGTTCCCGTGATGCCTACACCAACTAGAGAGGAAGCTAATGAGGATGATCATGAAACTTCAGATCAAGTTACTACAGAACTTCGTAGGTCGACCAGAACATGTTCCGCACTAGAGTGTTACGGTAATCCTGTCCTGGAAGTCATCTTATTAGACAACGGCGAACCTATGAACTATGAAGAAGCTATGATGAGCCTAGATTCTGACAGATGGCTTGAGGCCATGAAATCTGAGATAGGATCCATGCATGAGAACAAAGTGTGGACTTTAGTGGACTTACCCGATGATCAGCAAGCCATTGAGAATAAATGGATATACAAGAAGAAGACTGATGCTGATAGTAATGTCACTATCTACAAAGCTCGACTTGTCGCAAAAGGTTTTCGACAAGTTCAAGGAGTTGACTACGATGAGACATTCTCACCCGTACCGATGCTTAAGCCTGTCCGAATCATGTTAGCAATTGCCACATTTTATGATTATGAAATCTGGCAAATGGATGTCAAAACTACATTCCTTAATGTATTTATTAAAGAAAAGTTGTAAATGATGCAACCAGAAGGTTTTGTCGATCCTAAAGGTGCTGAAAAAGTGTGCAAGCTCCAGCGATCCATCTATGGACTGGTGCAAGCATCTCGGAGTTGGAATATACACTTTGATGAGGTGATCAAAGCATATGGTTTTATATAGACTTACGGTGAAGCCTGTATTTACAAGAAAGTGAGTGGGAGCTCTGTAGCATTTCTGATATTATATGTGGATGACATATTATTGATTGGAAATGATATAGAATTTCTGGATAGTACAAAAGGATACTTGAATAAGAATTTTTCAATGAAAGACCTCGGTGAAGCTACTTGCATATTGAGCATCAAGATCTATAGGGATAGGTCAAGACGCTTAATAGAACTTTCACAAAACACATACCATGATAAGATTTGAAGAAGTTCAAAATGGTTCAGTCCAAGAAGGGGTTCTTGCCTGTATTACAAGGTGTGAAGTTGAGTAAGACTCAAAGCCCGACCACGGCAGAAGATAGAGAGAGAATGAAAGTCATTCCCTATGCCTCAGCCATAGGTTCTATATGATATGCCATGCTGTGAACCACTGGACAGCAGTCAAAATTATCCTTAGGTGCCTTAAAGAGGACTAAGGAAATGTTTCTCGCTTATGGAAGTGATAAAGAGTTCGTCGTAAAGAGTTACATCGATGCAAGCTTTGACACTGATCTAGATGACTTTAAGTCTCAATCTGGATACATATTGAACGTGGGAGCAATTAGCTAGAGTAGCTCCATGCAAAGCATTGTAGACATAGAAATTTGCAAAATGCATACGGATCTGAATGTGGCAGACCCGTTCACTAAACCTCTCTCACAAGCAAAACATGATCACACCTTAGTGCTCTTTTGAGTGTTAATCACATGATGATGTGAACTAGATTATTGACTCTAGTAAACTCTTCAGATGTTAGTCACATGGTGATGTGAACTATGGGTGTTAATCACATAACGATGTGAACTAGATTATTGACTCTAGTGCAAGTGGGAGACTGAAGGAAATATGCCCTAGAGGCAATAATAAAGTTGTTATTTTATATTTCCTTATTCATGATAAAAGTTTATTATTCATGCTATAATTGTATTGATTGGAAACCTAAATACATGTGTGAATACATAAACAAATACTGTGTCCCTAGTAAGCCTCTACTAGACTAGCTCGTTGAATAAAGATGGTTAAGGTTTCGTAACCATAGACATGTGTTGTCATTTGATAATGGGATCACATCATTAGGAGAATGATGTGATGGACAAGACCCATCCGTTGGCTTAGAATAATGATCATTCAGTTTTATTGCTATTGCTTTCTTCATGTCAAATACATATTCCTTCGACTATGAGATTATGCAACTTCCGGATACCGGAGGAATACCTTGTGTTCTATCAAACGTCACAACATAACTGGGTGATCATAAAGATGTTCTACAGGTATCTCCGAAGGTGTTTGTTGAGTTGGCATAGATCGAGATTAGAATTTGTCACTCCGAGTATCGGAGAGGTATCTCAGGGCCCTCTCGGTAATACACATCATAAGCTTGCAAGCAAACGACTAAGGAGTTAGTCACGAGGTGATGTATTACGGAACGAGTAAAGAGACTTGCCGGTAATGAGATTGAACTAGGTATGAAGATACCGACGATCGAATCTTAGGCAAGTAAGATACCGATGGATAAAGGGAATTGTGTATGTTGTCATAACGGTTCAACCGATAAAGATCTTCGTAGAATATGTAGGATACAATATGGGCATCCAGGTTCCGCTATTGGTTATTGCCCAGAGAGGTGTCTCAGTCATGTCTACATAGTTCTCGAACCCGTAGGGTCCGCACGCTTAACGTTCGTTGACGATATAGTGTTATATGAGTTATGTGATTTGGTAACCGAATGTTGTCCGGAGTCCCGGATGAGATCACGGACATGATGAGGAGTCTCGAAATGGTTGAGAGGTAAAGATTGATATAAAGGATGATGGTATTCGGACACCGGAAGAGTTTCGGAGTGCATCGGATAGTCATCGGGTCACCGGAAGGGGTTCCGGACACCCCCGGTAAGTGTATGGGCCTAACGGACCAGCCCTTGGTGCGCCCCTTCTTTGGACAGCAGGCCCTAATGGAAGGAAAGGAGGGAGGGCTAACCCCTCCTGCCTTTCCCTCTCATGGGAGAAAGGAAAGGGGGGGGGGGGCACCCTCCCCTGCCTTTCCCCGCGCTCCAAATAAGGAAAGGGGGGCACGCCTTGGGAGGGACTCCAAGTAGGATTCCTCCTACTTGGGCGCCTCCTTTGGCTGCTCCTCCCTCCCTCCCACCTATATATATGTGTTGAGGGGGCACCACACAAGAACATACAACATTGTCTTAGCCGTTTGTGGCGCCCCTATCCACCGTTTACTCTCCCGGTCATATTTTCGTAGTGCCTAGGCGAAGCCCTGCGGAGATCACTTCACCATCACCGTCACCACGCCGTTGTGCTGTCGGAACTCATCCACTACCTCGCCGTCTTGCTGGATCAAGAAGGCGCGGACGTCACCGAGCTGAACATGTGCAGAACGGGGAGGTGCCGTACGTTCGGTACTCGATCAGTTGGATCGCGAAGAAGTTCGACTACATCAAATGCATTATTAAATGCTTCCGCTTATGGTCTACGATGGTACGTAGACACACTCTCCCCCTCTCATCGCTATGCATCTCCATGGATAGATCATTGTGTGTGCGTAGATTTTTTTTTGTTTTTCCATGCAACGTTTCCCAACAGAGCCAAGTCCAGATGGGTGGCGGAAGAAGTAAAGAAGTGGGTGAAAGAAAAATAGCAAGTGTGTCCAAAGGAATTGCAGAAGAACATCAAAGACATGTTCAATATAGAGTTACCATACATGAGGTTGTTCAATGGTAAACAACATGCTATGGATTCTATTTATGGTAACTGGCTGGAAAGTTTTCAATTGTTGTATTCATTCAAAGGTGAAGTCGAGAGGACCAGCCCCGGTAGTATTGTAGATATTGACCACCACACCGTGGAGTACACATTCAGGGGAGTGACAAAGACCAAGGAATGCTTTAGGAGTGTTTTTGTCTGCTTTGAGGCTTGTCGCCAGGGTTTTTTGGCAGGCTGCAGGCCGTATTTGGCTATTGATGCTACTTTTCTCACAGGGAGGTTTAAAGGACAGTTAGTAGCAGCTTGTGCAGTTGATGCACACAGTTTCGTATTTCCAGTTGCATATGGTGTGCTGGAGACACAGTCTGAGGAGAGCTGGACTTGGTTTTTGCATAATCTGCGCCAGGCTATTGCACATCCCAATGGGTTGGTAATTCATAGAGATGCCTGCAAAGGTTTAGAAGTGGTCGTGGACAATGTGTTCCCTAGAGTAGAGCATAGGGAATGCATGCATCACCTTGCTGCAAATTTTGTGAAGAAATATAAAGGAAAGGTGTATACCGACAATTTATGGCCAGCATCTTTGACTTGCAGTGTGAAGAAGCACAACTAACACTTGAGGTAGTTATACACGAATCCCAAGGTGAAGGAATACTTGGAAACACACCACTCCAAGTTATGGGCCAGAAGCCAATTCAGTGAACTGAGCAAAGTTGATATGTGCACAATAATCTAGCAGAGTCTTTCAACTCAATGATCCGGAAACTAAAGGGTCTTTATGTGGCGGATTTGCTTGACGGGATAAGGATAGAATACGTGCAGAAAATTCATTATCATGCAGGAATAGCCGAGGCAAAATTCATGGGCCACATTATCATCCATGCCGTGATGAATGAACTGAAGCAGAAAACAACAGGCTTGGAAATTAACATGACTCTTTGCTCGGGTACCACAGCAGAGATATCATATTTGGATAAAGAGAAGAGGGAATGGAGATATCCAGTGGATTTAGAAGCTAGAACTTGCAGTTGTAGGCAATGGCAGATAACTGGGTTGCCATGCATTCATGCCTTGTTTTTCATCACTTCTCTCTCAGGTCCAGCAGGGAACATACAGCAGTATGTGCATGATTACTACTTTGTTGCAAGGTTCAAAGCCACATATGCTTATGCCTTGCCTGCTATGGAGGGAAAACAACAATGAGACATAGTGGACCCTGGATTCAAGCTTTGCGCTCCAGTTCTGAAGAGAGCAGCAGGTAGACCAAGGAAGAGTCGAATCAGACCTCGCAGCGCAGGAGCTGGACTTGGAGCAAGGAAGCATAAGTGCACAAGGTGTGGTGGGTCTGGTCATTTCGGTAAGTATTGTGATAACACAGTAGATCCAGCGTTCGGAGAGTGTTTCAAGGAAGGCTTCGATGAAAATGTTGGTCAGCAGCCGGTTGTCGCAACAGATGATGAAAATGATGGTCAACAGCCGGTTGCATCAGGTGAGGATTTTGATGAGGTTCCAAATTATGATGGTCAACAGGCGCATGATTTTGACGATGATTCAAAATATCCTCCAAATGATGATTCAAGTGAGGCTCCAAATGGTGATCCAAGTGAGGACCCAAATGGTGATCCAAGTGAGGCTCCAAATGGTGATCCAAGTGAGGCTCCAAATGATGATCCAAGTGAGGCTCCAAATGGTGACCAACCTTCTGTCGTTGTTAGTTCTGCTAGGTATGTAAATCTTGCAAATACTACTGTACATTTTTATCACTTGACATGATCTCATTACCCTTTTTGTTTTGTACAGCTCTGTGGTAGGTTTGAAAAAGACGCGCAAGGTATCGACAACCAAGAGGAGAAGAGAAGAAGCAATGAGCACAATGAGCACAAGGTGCACGAGGAGCAAAGTGATGGCATGAAGCTCAAGGATCAAACAGAAGCCCCAACGCTATTTATGAATAATTAAGAAACATTATGAATAATGTTGTATTTCTACTGAATGATGTTGGACCTATGTTAGAACTATGTTTGAATGATGTTGGACCTATGTTAGAACTTCAAATTTGACATGGTATTTGGATGTTGCAATTCTGTTGAAACTTTGGTAGGGTAAACTCACATTCATGGAAAATATGCTAAAAAAGAGCTCCAAAGGTAGGGTAAACGGACACATTTCTAAGTAAGGTTTTTTTCGATCTTGTCTAAATCAGCAAAATAACTTTCCTACACATATATTCTATATATACAGACTATGTGCGCTGGTTTTTTTTTAATTTGTTTTGCTCATTTGAATTCTGGTGAAACCTAACTTTGACCAAGATTTAAACAAGTCTAAAACATCAAAATGAAAAACTAACCCTGGATCCTTCTTAGTCACTCCAAAATGAACTTGTTGTGAGGTTTTTGAAAATTTCATGTGCCAAACCCCAAATCACTTCTCTTCACTTCATACGTCAGAATTTTTCATTTCAATGTATGTAGACCTTGTTTATCAACTTAAATCGCTAGTATATGAGATAAGAAGACTATATGCGCTGGTTTTTCATTTTTCTGAATTTTTTTGAATTTATTATGCCCATTTGAATTATGGTCAAACCTAACTTTGACCAACATTTAAACAAGTATAAAACATGAAAATGAAAAACTAAGCCTGGATCCTTCTTAGTCACTCCAAAATGAAGCTGTGGTGAGGTTTTTGAAATTTTCATGTTCATTTCCCCAAAACACTTCTCTTCACTTCATACAAGAGAGTTTGAGATACTTGAGATATCACATGAGACACATGAACTTTTTGTTTTAATGTATGTAGACCTTGTTTATCAGCTTAAATCGTTAGTATATGACATAAGAAGACTATGTGCGCAGGTTTTTCATTTTTCTAATTTTTATTTAATTCATTATGCTCATTTGAAATCTGGTCAAACCTATTTTTGAATGCTCCAAACCCCGCTAACCCTAACACTGAACAAGGACCGTCCATCTAACCCTAGCGCCGAACAAGAACCGTTGATCTAACCCTTCTAGAAGGAATCTGCGGGGAGGAGGAGGGCGATCCGCGAGATGCAATCTGATTGGCTGGGCGATTTTTTTTCTCAACACGTACTGGGCGCGCTGGATGGACCGTTGGGCCGTCTCGCTGTCCGGGCCTGTGAGCGTTCTTAATGCCCGTCTCAGCCTTTTCAGGCCTACATGCATGGGAAGTGCGGCGACGTGGGCATGCATGCGCGGGAGGCGGACGTGGGCATGCATGCGCGTGAGGCGAGCGACGTGGCCATGCAGGCATTGATTTAGATTACGCAGTGCTTCAGTTACGCAGTGATTCAGATGCACGCGCCCAGTCAAACAGCAGACCTATCGTTTCGGTGCCCAGATACGCACGCACGCGCCCGGATTCACACACGCACCGTTTGCATCCCTTCTCTCTTCCTCTCCCACTAGACCGTTCGCCCGGATTCGCCTATTTATATGCCTCTCTTCCTCTCCCACTCACCACCCAAGCCATATCCATTCTCTCCAACTTCAAACACCCAAGCGATCGAGCCCTCCATCCTCTCCAAGAACCCCAAGCACCAAGTGAAGATGCAGTACAACGGGCCGACCTTCCTTCGTCTGCCTGTCGTGCGAGAGCCGCGCTACCCACCGGGCGTGCTCGTGGAGAGGGAGCTCCATGTGTGGGCGACTTCTTGGTGGAGGGGGTCCGTCGAGCTAGCCCGTCCCTTCCTCAGAGCCGGCTATGCCCACCTCCCACGGGGCTCGCCTAGGATGTTCACCCTCAACGAGGTTCGTGACCGAGCCGGCATCCTCCTACTCCTCACGGTCACCTTCGCCAACCCGTTTGACGCGTGCGAGCTCCCCGGCCAAGTGTATTGGTGCGGCTGCGAGTCCATCTTCTTCACGGTGTACAACATCTTCACCAACTACGAGTGCATCTTCCCCACCGAAAACCAGATGCACTCCCTTCCCTACGAGGAGGAGGAGGAGTGAAGTTGAAGACGGTGGTGAAGAGGCGAGGCCATGGTGGAAGAAAGGTCAAGATGAAGATGTTCAAGAAGGGATGCGAGCCCGGAGTGAAGTTGTTCGTCAAGCTCATCATGTTTTAGTTTTATCGTTTTTATTTTGTTGCTTTTCTATGTCGTGCGTGCCGTGCTGTGTCGTGTCCCTGGACTTATCTATGTAGGGTACCCATCTATGTAAGGGTACGGTGGGTTGCATCTTATCTATCTAAGTTATTATGTGTGTTCAAAAATGTCCGTGCCCAAAGATATCATTTCTTCCCTAAACCAAGTCATGAACTAACATGCACATTTATTCCCTTTAAACCCTAAACCAGGTGCCAAGCTAACCAGAATCATGTGGCAGTGCAAACATGCGTTTCCAACCCTCCAGAAGTTCAGTACAAAACAAACGAAAACCACTATCACGCATGTGCAAACATTCAGTACAAACATGCGTTTTTAAACCCTAAACCAAGTCACGATCTCACTATGTATAGTTTCCTTCCGTATCCTTGTCAAAGTCTTTCCATCTGCCCTAGCGGTTGCCAGCGCAGCCCTAAACGCCACAAACCCACGTGGTCCTGGGTTCGAGTCCTAGCCCCACCAATTTTTTGTGCATTTTCCACCCTTAATTTTTTTAGACAATTATTTTTTTCTCAATGTAATGCCCTTCAAAAATGTTCATTAATTTTGGCACCAGGTGTAAACCTCAACCAGAGCTGAGACACATTTTCCATGACATTTTGGTCTTTGATTTCAAACACGATGTTTTTGAATTGGAGTAATTAAATTGGTATTAAATAATTAACAGCTCCAAAAAAATTCTGAACTTAATTATTTGGCACACGTAGAACGGACGATTATGGTTCTTCGGTCTGTGAGAAACCCTCCGATCAACATCCGCCCGGCACCGCGGACAGACGAAGATCGGCATCTCCATGCGCGCCGGGCTCTGGATCTGCGAGGTGGCGCGGGAGCTTGAAGAAGACATCGAGCTCGGAGCCGAAGGGGATCTCAACGCCGCCACGCCCTCCACAGCAATCTTCCAACCGCCGGGCTCTCTGTCGCCAGTGGTCACCGCCGCTCTCTCTGTCGCCCGCGCCCAGCTCCCCAGCCTAGCTGATTGTTGCTCACAACTGTGAGCTCCGGGGACGCGTGCCGCCGCTTATATCGCACACCCGCAACGACTCTCTGCTCAACGTTTCTTTGCTGGGTCCCACAAGCCACGAGAGCAACGGTCTGATCGTGTAGCGCGTCTCTGCCGCCTGGTCCCACCTGTAAAGGCCGAGTCAAAACGTTGACCTGACGGAGACGGCAGTGTTCACGAAACTAGTCGGTGCAGACAGACCAGGGGCAAAACTGAGCACGATTCACAACTGAGGGCAAAACTGAGCACAGAGACACCACTGAGGGAAAAAGGATAATTAACCCTATATAGATACCCTCCCCTGCCTGTTTTGGAAACCCTAGCCCCTAGCCCTTCTTCCCCACTTCCCCGCCACCACTTGGCATCCCTCCACCAGTCACGCCGACACCTGAGCCGCCACCCAGGAGCCCCTGTCTCCCCACATCATCGCGGCCCGCCGGGCCCACGAGGAGCCCGCCAGATCCCATCTGGGTCCGAGCCAGCCAAGCCGCCGCCCATCCACCATTCCCCCACGCCCGATCTAGATCGGGGAAAGTTGTCGCCCGAGATCCTCCCGTCGCTCGATCACGCCGCTCCGATGACCTCGCTTGACGGCGACCTCGATCACCAGGCCGCCCCTCTGCTCCCCTCTACTCTTCCTTTTTGCCTCTCCTTCTCCCTCTCGTCTCATGATCTCTCTTTCTCTCTCTCTCACCTTCACAGGAGGCCGACGCCGATGCCATCGACGACCTCCTTGTCGCCCGTCCATCGCCTCAAACTCCGCCCCACCACCGAGACCGACGTGAACGGACAGGTCCATCTTCCTCGTGCTCGGATATGTCACTGTCGCCATCGTTTGACCATCTCCAGCGAGATCCGCGACCTCCCTACCGCAAGCGCCCAGCTGCCCCGCCTCGATCCCGCGTTGACCGTCCTGCTCGACCCCGCGCGTGGACCGCGACGTCCGTGAACCGCGTCGTTGGCCGATCCGAGAAGAACCCCTGCGCTGCCTCGTCGACCCGCTCGTCCCCATCCAACATCGTCCCTACGCGCATGCGTCCCTGTTACGTCTCCAACATATCTATAATTTTTTATTGTTCCATGCTATTGTAGTATCAATCTTGGATGTTTTATATGCAATTACAAGCAATTATATATTATTTTTTGGGACTAACCTATTAACTTAGTGCCCATTTCCTGTTGCAATTTTCTGTCTATTTTTGGTTTTCCAGAATATCAGTACTAAACGAAGTCCAAATGCCACGAAACTTTTTAAAGATTTTTTTTTCTAGACAAAAGAGACCCTGGAATCTTCGGGAGAGGGCCAGAAGATGAAGGAGGAGCCCACGAGGCACCAGGGCGCGCCCAGGGGGGTGGGTGCACCGTGGTGGCTTGTGGGGCCCACGTTCACCCGTTTGACATAATTCCGCCTCTATAAATTTTCTAAAATCGGGAAACCAACATAGAGCCACCCAAAATGGTTTTTCCGCCGCCGCAAGCTTCTGTTCTCAAGAGATCCCATTGGGAGGCCTTTTCCGGCCCTGTGCCGGAGGGGGGATCAACCACGGAGGGGCTCTACAAAAACCTTGCTGCCCTTTCGATGATGTGTGAGTAGTTTACCACAGACCTACGGGTCCATAGTTAGTACCTTGATGGCTTCTTCTCTCTCTCTCTCTGATCTTCAATACAATCTTCTCCTCGATGTCCTTGGAGATCTATTCGATGTAATCACTTTTTGCAGTGTGTTTATTTTGATGCGATGAATTGTGAGTTTATAATCAGATTATTCATGAATATTATTTGATTCTTCTCGGAACTCTTTTAACCAACATACACATCACATTATTATACATATAAACATATTCACTCAGGCCTCACGGGCATTGCAGATAGTTCACAACCTAATCTACTGTCTCACACTTGTCTCAACTAAACAACTTCCAGCTTTTACACTGCCAGAAGTTCACATCAGTTTTCTCACCGCACACAACTCAGAGAAACTTTTTCAAAATCAGCGGTTCAACCAAACACAACCTAATTTTGCTCATGAAAAAAGAATTAGGAGAGAAGAATTTTGCCTTTAGGGACTGATGCGCACAACATTTTATTATTATATTCTAAAGTTGGTCATCCAGGTTTAGAAAAGTATAACAACTGAATTCCCGTTTAGAATATACAAATGAAAACTTAATAACTAGCGTGAATTTCATATAATGCCCACGGCATGGACGGTTGAGATGATTCAATACCAGTAGCCTACAGGACTAGTAATTTGCACTGGAAAGTCCCACCTCACCAAAAGTCGATGGAAGCAGCTCACATCAAGAGTACTCGCGTTGGCTGGCCGTCGAAGGGGTCGTGTTCTCGTTGCCGCTGCTAACCCTGCTCAAGTCCATGGACCAGTTACTACTGGCGAAAGGCAAGGCACGGACGCCGTACATGCTGCTGGAGGATGATGATGTAGATGCGCTGGGTGAGACCTGTGCATGACCATCGACAAGAGCGCTAGTTACGTCTGTTGTCTCTGGCTCTTCGTTTAGTACTCGAGCCTATCAACAAGCAAGCTCTTGTATGGTTGCAAGTCTTTTGTGAAAGGATTATGCTCGCAAGTCTCTTCGTCGATAAGGAACCACAAAGAACAGACGGAAAAGTCTAGAAAGAAAGAGAAAAATTCCTAGGGGACAGCCAGCAAGCCGCTCGGAACCAGAAGTAAATTATGGACTCGTAGCAGTTGAGGCCATCAAACTCGGGCGCGAACCGGGCCAGCCTGGCCTCCGGCTTCCTCCCTGGCCGCGTACTCTACTCCATCTTCCTGTCCTGCTGGGTCCTCTCCGTCGCCTGCTTGCTCGTGCAGCTCCGCGAGGAGAGGCGCGTGGCGCATCAGGCGCCCGCGATCTCTGCTGGTGACGAGCTGAGGATCGAGAAAACCAGTATCTTGTCCATGATTAGCCGAGCTGTCCGCCTCAACTGAAATTGCTAGCATGCTTGGTCTGCCTTCTCGAGCAAAACGAGTATTTCTTTCTGTTCTTTCTCTCTTTGCTCTGTCTTGGCTGTGGCACTGAGCTCAGGTTTGGATGTTCTTCTTCTCCACACCTGCTGATTGATATATATACACGTATGAGAGCTAAAAGGGGTGAAGGAGCCGTGGACGGCAACTCCGATATGAGTGAGAGTGATGAGTTCGATTGCTTACTGAGTGGGAGAGGTGGCGTGCTTCGACCGACACGACACCGTCCCGGAAGTGCAGCGCGCGCTGACGGGACGGGGCTCACTCCCGAGTGGGTCATTGTCGTTCCAAGAAAAGAAACGGATAGGTATGTTGCTGCCGGGTTGCGTCGTCGAGGAGTCTATGTTTGGGATATTTTTCGTTTGAGACGTTTGTAATTTGTTTATGCGGGAGGAAATGGACTGGCTGGGAGAGGCAACACTTGGAATTGGGGAGGAGGTGCCGTGTCGGGAATGGCTTCGACTGTCCGGCAATTTTTTTTATTTTTTTTGAAACAAGGAAAAAGATTTGCCATTACATTGATTAAGAAGGAAGTTGCAAACTAAAGCCGGAAAGCGGCTAAAAGAAAAAAAACAATAAGAGGTCTACTCTCGCAGTATCACAACACTCATGTGCTTCGCGCCGGCCATCACCCAAAGAGACACCTCCGCTTTGATCTTACTGATTAGAACCGTGGAAGGGATGGCCGTGTTTCTGAAGACTCTGGCGTTACGCTCTGTCCATATCTCCCATGAGATAAGCATCATCAGGGAGGCGAGCGCCTTAGGGGATCCAAGGCGAATCTGAAGGTTGTCGTTGCACCATGCTCTCACCGAAGTCATTGTCTGCCAAGCCGCCGTAGTGATGTGATGCATTCCAAGCCACGGAAGATTATTGTTTTAAATGCGGGGTGGTGTAGCGGCATTGGAAAAGGAGATGGGCGGCCGACTCTTGGCATTGCTTACATAGAGGGCAGAAGCCATAGTTTGGCCAGCCGCGGCGTATCAATCGATCCGATGTCCAAATCCTATTTGGAAGGACAAGCCATGCAAAGAACTTGCACCTTGGGGGGCCCAAACCTTGCACACTGAGTGAACAAGATCCGACGAAGTGAGTCCCTCAAACTGAGCCCTGTAGGCTGAGGAAGTAGAGTACACTCCATCCTTGGTGACCTTCCAAAAGATGGAATCTTCTATGTCATCAGTCAAAGCGGTCATGGAAATCTTCTCCAGAGGTTAGCGAACTGCTGGACGTGTGCGAGCCACACGCCATTGGAGGTGTCAGTGAGAGAGATCCAATTGTTGTTGGTAAGGGCTTGCTGGACGGACAAATTCTTGTTGCCTAAAATGGCAAAGATGCTTGGTGCTAAGTCATGGGGGCACAAGCCGTTTAACCATGGCGAGTTCCAGAACCTGGCTGTGCGCCCGCTGTTCCAGAACCTGGCTGTCCGGCAATTAGGAATGACGCCGACCGGTGATGTATAGTTCCCAGACATGCGCGCATGGATCGGCCGGCCAACCTTTGACGATGTGATGCCGTCTCCGTGCGGGCCGGCACGCACGCTACAAGTATTTTGCCGAGTATAAAAGTCGGTGCTGCAAAGAACATGCGGCCATGCGTGTGCTGCTTCAGGTGCACGTACGTAACACACGGATGAGGCGATCTCCTCTACAATTCGGCTCCCCTTTGAGAAGTTCTTTATATGTACCGAGCGGTCCGAGGCGTCGTTGAACCGCGCGGGGCCGAGTCACAGTGGCATCATCCATCATGGTCTGCTCCAATGTTTTATACAAAGTATTTCTATAAAAATTTGAATTAAATAAAAATTTATAAAACTTATTGGCTCTACCATGTTTGCTGAACTGGTCTTCTCCAATATTTTGTCAACTCTTATTGTTCAGCATTTTTAAAAATTCAGAATACTTGGTAGTTATACAGCAACGTATATTTATAAAATTTCCTAAAATACTTATACAATCCACACATGGAAGGCAAGCACATACGCAGTTCATGCGCTGAACATGTAGTCATCAACTCCTTGCTGATGACTTTTAAGCTCAGCATCCATTCAAAACTTGTGCTAGTTATCGCCAAAGGGGAGTAACTACCAGTACCCATTAGTATCTGGAGTCACGTCTACTAAACTCCATCAAGCTGACGCTAATATTCAAGGACGTTGCATTAACAAAGTATGGATTCCGTTTCTCCTGATGCCTCTAAATCCTACGTGTTTGTGCGTTTATTCGGTGCTTATTTCGTCCTCCTTTCTATTTCTGTGCTTGCTGCTTATTTATCTGCTAACATGTGAAACAAACGAACGAGTAAATATGAAAGTGCCGATGAACTACTGGGACATGCTGTACAATCATGAGAATATAGACTCATATATACAAGGAAAGTATTATACACACACATGTAAATGTTGGTGGAGTGTTTATTTGGTTGTTTTTCTATTTATGTGGCAATTCATTCATCCTACCTAAGACTACCCACAGTGGGAGTAACATAGATGGTAACATCACACCATCTCTAGGCAAAACAGATGATGTGACGAGTAATTAATGAGGAAAGAGAGGCATGTGGTAACATAGCTAGTTACTGTAACATCAAACATACCAAGACAAGATGAGTCTACAACCTAATAAATGATGTGTTGCATGACACCACACATATATTACTCCTCGCTATAGAGGTGGTAACATAGACTAGTAACATATGCATGTTACAACTAGTAACATAAGCATGTTAATAGTCTAAGTTACTACCCATTGTGACTAGTCTAAGAGATTCATCCCCACTACTCTATTTATCTTGGCATGCAAGCTATCCACATGATCAAGTGGGTCCTGCATGTAAAACACTTCTCCACTAGCTCCTTGTACGCATGCAGCCTGCCGATTCTTTTTTTAAGAAGAAGCCTGCCGATTTCTTGGGTCTGGACTGTATGAGGCTACTCCCTCCTTTCCACTAGTAGAAAAAGGCCCATTTGTCCCGGTTCATAAGGCCCATTTGCACCGGTTCGGGAACCGGGACTAAAGGGTCGGGACTAAAGCCCAACACCTTTAGTGCCGGTTCTTATTCGAACCAGGACAGATGGGGCTCCACGTGGCCGCTGCGGCGAGCCCAGAGAGGAGGGCCTTTAGTCCCGGTTGGTAACACCAACCGGGACCAAAGATCATCCACGTGTCAGCAGCTCAGGAGCTGGGGTTTTTGTTTTTTTTTTTGAAAGGGGGGGGGAAGGTTGGGGGTTTTGGGGGTTTTGTAGGGTTAATTTAGGGGTTTCATATATTGTGTTAGCTAGCTAATAGCTAGAGAGAAGTGTCCTCTCTTATCTCCGTGCTTGGTCGACGTTACGTACTATACGTATAGAGAGGACTCGACATGCTAGCTAGTAAGCAAATGAAGGAAACCATTAAGTACACAAGATCGTCATGAACATATACAGAGAGAAGTGATCGACCTCCTCCTTCTCCGAGAGATTGGTCGAACAACAAGTTTTCGTATATCTATCCGACGGTACTAGCTACATATATACAATATAAGATCTCTTACAATCCCTAACATTTGATGTCAAGTTCCACATGGTATTCTCCGGCTGGATTGATGACGTGGTCAAGAAAGAATCCCGCCAATTCCTCTTGAATTGCTTTTATGCGATCTTGTGGTAGGAGTTCATCCCGCATCTACCAAATCTAATTTGAAGAAGGGGGTCAATACATATATATGAATGAAACTCAACACAAATGATGGTAATAAAATAAAATTGTGAATATTATTGCTTACGCACTTCATATTGTTTTTCAGAGTAGCCCCGCTTAGAGGTCGTCGCGTTGTAGATGTACTCGCAAATGTAGTATCCACAAAAATTATTCCCGCCTTCTTGTCACAACCACTTTACGAGAAATAAAGGTCAATCAAACTGATAATCAAGCATTATAAAATGGTATTGATGAAACTAGCTAGAATCAATGGGAGATGTGCGGAACTAGCTAGTAGTACTTACTTTCGGGTGTGTAAATCGCAGCTCCCCCGGCAGTCCCGGAGCTTCTGTGGTGAACACTTTCCAAACCCTGCGAGACAAAGAAAATAATTACTTGATATCAGGAAATGACCAAAGTTGCCGATATGGTGCGATAATGATCGATTGAACTTACTTCTGGAGCATTTCAGTCATGGCCGCATACTCCTTGGGATCTTTTCGTCTTGAGTCTAAGACGGTTACTAGTCCCTGCTCAAGCTTAATCTCTAGGAGAATAAAGTGGAAGCTGCGCACGCATGCATAACTCATCAATTACATTACTATAACCTCGAGTAATAAGGGAAACCGAATATGCAGAAGACAGTAACGCTCACTTGAAGTTGTAAGGAAAGAGTATTTTATCTTTGTTTTTACTTTTAAGCAACGATTGTAGCAAGTTGGCCTCGGTTTCTTTCGCATGATATGTAACCGTCCATTCATCTATGAGATTTGTGTTAATGAACCCAATATCATAGATTTGTGCATTTCTGCATTCGACGATCTTCAATCTGCATAATATAGTGAGGATAATTATATATACATGTAATGAAAGAGCTGAGCTATATATAGAGACTTAATTACAGAAGTATAGTACTTACAGACAGTAGCAAGTGATGATTATTTTATCGAGGTCCTTTGGATTGAAAAACTGGAAGAACTCCTCAAATGGAACAGACAACAGATCAATTCCAACGAGGTCGTGCTCCTCTTTAACTCTCAGCGTCAAAATATCCTTCCCAGACTTGCAGGTGTCCATGTACCACTTATGGAATCTTCGCATCATCGTTGTTAGAGGAGGATCACCAAGTCTGACGAGAGGCTTCCCGTACTGGTATTTGTGTTCGTCCACCTCCATTGTATCAAAATGTGCATCGTCGGGCAGGTATTCACCAGGATTGGTACCGGGCAGCATCCCAGGCAGATTTGCAACGATATCGCTAGACACCTTGAGCGGGGGGCACAATTGGTTTGCCTGTTCGCCGAGCTGGGGAATTTTGTTCCCTCCTCTTCGTTCTTGTAACCTTTTGTCACTTGAAGTAGTTCCCGACCGGCGCGCTCCTTCCACTGCCTTTTTCAGAGTGCGGACATGGTTGTCATCCGGCGGAGGCGGTGGTGGTGGCTTCAGGTTCTTCAAAGTGCGCTTCAATTTCACCGGATCCATCTTCTCCTCCGGAGGTGGATTTTTCTTTGCAAAAAAGTCCTTCACTTGGGCTTGACATATCTTCGCGTTTTCCTCCTTGATCATCTCGTATGGTAACTTCTCTAGAGGCTTGAGAGATGGACCGAATTTGTATTGCCTCCCGCCTCTGGCTGTACCGCTAGACGCCGGAGCAGCCGGAGCGGCTGCGGCTGTCTTCCTTCGTTGCTTACGAGGCGGAGAAGGAGGCGGAGTGCTACGACACGCCGGAGCAGCCGGAGCGGCGGCGGCTGTCTTCCGCTGTCGTTGACGAGGCGGAGAAGGAGGCGGGCTGCTCGGACGCGCCGGCGCCGGCGGAGAAGGAGGCGTAGTGCTGCCACGCGCCGGAGCAGCTGGAGAAGGAGGCGGAGTGCCGCCACGCGCCAGAGCAGCCGGAGAAGGAGGTGGAGTGCCCTGATCAATCGCCAGAGTAGGAGGCGGAGGAGGAGGCGGAGTGCCCTGACTCGCCGGAGGAGGAGGCGGAGGCGTCCAGTTCGGAAGGTTGATGAGCTCCTTCCGCCATAGACATGGAGTCTTCAGAGCAAGACCCAGCTGAGTCTCCCCTTCACCGGTAGGGTGGTCAAGCTCGAGCTCCTCAAATCCCTCCGTTATTTCATCGACCATCACAACAGCATAGCCTTCTGGAATCGGAAGGCAGTGAAAAGTTGCGCCGGGTTGAGGAGGTGCAACAGGGCCGACATCCGCCTTGACTTTGAGGTGCTGCCATTGCGCCATAAGGTGGCAATCTTGAGCCTCTGTGATAGCATCGACGGGGTAGCTGGGAGCCGTGAAGTGATGCTGCTGAAGGAGCTCGGTGGAAGCCATGCTGCTTCTCCGCTGAGATGGCGGGGTAGCTTCTGGGGTAGCGTCGGCAGGTCACTGCCTTTGAACTAGTGCTTGTTCCTCTAACGCTCGTACCCTTGCATTCAGCTTCTGCAGTTCGGTCTGCTCCACTTTCCTCCTCCTCTGCCGGGTTTTGTAACCGCCTGCGCTGGGAAATCCTTCCTTCCACGCAATGGAGCCTGCCATGCCTCGTGTTCGTCCTGGGTGCTCAGGATTCCCGAGGCCCTGTGTGAGGTCGTCGTTCTCTCTGTCGGGAATGAATGTCCCTTGCTGCGCTGCGGCGATATACTTCTGAAGCTTCTTGACGGGTATTTCAAGTTGCTCCTTCGTCCAACGGCACTTCCCTGTTTCAGGGTCCAAGGTTCCCCCAACCCCGAAGAACGAAGTCCTTGAACGGTCTGGCCAGTTCAATGTCTCTGGTTCGACCCCTTTATCAAGCAGGTCCTTCTCAGCCTTGTCCCACAACGGCTGGGCTTTGAGGTAGCCACTTGACCCCATGCGATGGTGATACTCCTTCTTTGCAGCATTTTTCTTGTTTGTCGCTGACATCTTCTTACTCTTCTCCGATGTCTTGTGGGCCACAAATGCGGGCCAGTGATCTCTTATCTTCTCAAATCGGCCGGTGAATTCTGGAGTCTTCCCTTTGTCGACAAACGTTGATTTCAACTCATTCTTCCACCTCCTGAATAGATCTGCCATCTTCTTAAGAGCATGAGCCTTGACCAATGGCTCTATCACTGGCTTATCCGGATCCTCCTCTGGCGGTAGGGTGAAATTTGCCTTCAGCGCGGTCCAAAGATCATCTTTCTGTCTATCGTTGACAAAAGACACTTGAGGGTCTTCGCTCTTAGGCTTATTCCATTGGTGGATGCTGATCGGGATCATGTCCCTAACAAGAACCCTGCACTGAGCAGAAAATGCTTCCTTGGTCCGGCTGGGTTCAATCGGTTGGCCATCGCCCTTGATTGCTATGATCGTGAACCTTTCATCCTGGCGCAACCTTTTCTTCGGGCCTCGTCTCGTTACCGAAGTTTGGCTCGATCCGGAGGGCTAGAAAAGAAGAAAGAAGAGATTTAATATGTGTACATACCAAAACAATTAATGCATGAATTTGCTAGTCAGCACAGGCTGAATTAATATATATATATACCTCGCCGGACTTTGCAACATCTCCTTCCTCCGTTCGCTCACCGGAGCAGTCATCACGGTCTCCTTCTTCCACCGGCATTCCGTCACCGGCGCCATCAAAATGATGTCCTTCCACCTCCATTGTTCGATCACCGGAGCCTGCTTCACCCTCTCCTTCCAGACCATCGGTGTCATTGAGAAACGACAAGACATCACCTCCGCCGAGGATTATGTCCCCCAACAACTATTCTGCTTCGATGTCTCGGTGCTCCATAGTTTCTGCAAATATTACAACATGGCAATTAATATACAAACATGACAGATGGATATATTAGTGCAAACATAGACCTAGCTAGCTCGACGCTTCTATGGTTTGGGGTGGCCTCGACAACGCTTCTAGGGTTTGGGGTGGCCTAGGCAACGCTTCTAGGGTTTGGGGTGGCCTCGACAATGCTTCTAATATCACACCAAGGAATCATATGCATATATGAGCAATGGATTAGTTGCGGACCGCCTCTCTCATGCATGTCCGACGTCCCCCCCCCTCATGTCGATAGGGCCGGGGTTATAATTTCAGGGTTTAGGTGGACTCGAGAGTTGGTTGGGCGAGAGGGGGTTGATCGATGTCCCCCCTCATGTCGAAGTTACCAGAGTTTTCTTCTTGGGGGTTTGGGTGGCCTCGAGAGTTTATCGGGTAGGGGCGGGAGGGGGTAGGAGATAAAAAATGCTCTTTCTTCTAGGGTTTGGGTGGCCTCGAGAGTTGGTCGGGCTAGCGGACCGGGAGTAAATTTTGAATGTATGATTCTTTTAACTCATTTTGAATATATGAACATTTTAACTTAGTAACTTAGTAACTTGGTAAATTTTGAATATATGTTGAATTCCCGAGAGAGTTAGGGGTGTTCTAACGCGGCACTACACGATATATAGGTGAAGGGGGATAACATCCGGGAATGTTTGGACAGATGAACCGGAGGGGGACTCCTCCCCCCTCATGTCTGATGAGTTTTTACTCCCTCTCTCCCATGAAACATTCATCGAACAAACTTAATATGAGTTTTAATAGAAAACATTCATGAACAAAATTACAATAGAAAAAATTGACCAAGTTTTCATATATCATCATCATCATCTACTACAAAAAAAAATTGACCAAGCTTTCATATCATCATCATCATCTACTACAAAAAAAATTGACCAAGTTTTCATATATATACTACAGAAAAAATTATCTAACAAAATGTTCATCCAACCATCCATCCATATTCAAAAGGTTCATATTCTACAATATCACCAAAAAAATTTCTATGAACATAAAAAATTCTAACTTTTGCATATTCTTTGCATATGAATATACATACATTTTCTTTTTTTCTTAAATGTAACTTTTGCATATGAACATACATACATAAAATTCTTATGAACAAAAAATAGACTCTTTTGTGAGCATTACATAATCTCCAATATTTTTCTAAAAATGCAAAAAAGAGCATATACAGAGAATATACCTAAAATTTCAAAAAGAGCATATACATAGCATATATAGAGCATTACATAATCTCCAATAATCTCCATTACATAATTCAACTTGAACAAAGGGAAAAAAGAAAAAAAAAATAGGGGCGGTCGTCGGAGCGGCCGGAGCCCGGGCGGCATCGGCGTCGGGGTGGGCGGCGGCATTGGGGCGCGGGGGGAGGAGGAGAGGAGGGGAACGGCGAGGCGCGGCTCACAGTGTTGCAGGGGAGCGGGGACGGCGTCAGGGCAGGGCTCGGCGACGGCGAGGTCGGGGCAGGGCGCGGCGAGGTCGGGGCAGGGCGCGGTGTCGGGGCAGGGCTCAGCGACGGCGAGGCGACGGCGATCTCCGGCGCAGCAGCCTGGCGGCGTCGTGCTATGGTTCGGCCGTCGTGGGAGATAATGGGAGATTTGGGGAAAAATTTCTAAGTGTGGCCTTGTATACCACAACCTTTGGTCCCGGTTGGTGGCACAAACCGGGACCAATACCCACCTTTGGTCCCGGTTCGTGCCACCAACCGGGACCAAAGGTCTTTGTTTCCCGCCCAAAGACCTTTGGTCCCGGTTGGTGGCACGAACCGGGACCAAAGAGGGGCATTGGTCCCCGTTGGTGCCACCAACCGGGACCAATGCACCCCTTTTGTCCCGGTTGGTGCTACCAACCGGGACCAAAGGCCTTGCGTTGGAGCGGTGCGGTGGGATGTTTAGTCCCACCTCGCTAGTTGAGAGAGCTCGAGAGTGGTTTATAAGCGCTGCTGCGCCCACCCTCTCGAGCCCCTCTCAACTGCAGGCTTTCGGGCCTACTCTATCAATCCTTGCCTGTGGGCCTACTGGGCCTGCTGTGGGCCTGAATCCTGGCCCATGGTTGGGTTCCTAGTCGTATTCAGGCCGTGGTGGCCCAGTAGGTGGCATTTTTTTATTTTTTTCTAGTTTTTTTGTTTTCTTTTTTACTTTATTTATTTTATTTTGGTTCTACTTACAACAAAATACTTACTGTTTTTCAGTGATTCTTTTTGCTTTTAGGTAATAAAAATTATAAACTTTCTGTTAGTGCCATTAGTTTTGCAATTTGAATAGTTTAAATTTGAATTTTTTGAAATTTGTGTGAATCAATAGTTTGTGAATAACTTTACTATAAAAATAGATTTTTGAGTGATTGTTTTTCCTGCTATTTAATATTACTTTGTTTTATCATTAAATTCAATTTGGTAATTTTTAGGTAATTTGAAATGTCTGTTTTAATCAAAAACAGATTTTGTTATTTTAGTTTGCTATTAAAGTTTCGAACAAAAAAATTCTGAAGACATTTTTTTGAACTTATTTGAACTCCAGACTTTTGGTGTGTTCAAAATGCACCATTCAAAGCCACATCATCAATTTTCAACCCTTTCTGACTTCATTAGTTATTTTTCATGCATTTACTGATTTTTTTGAGCTGTATGACCCTCAAATTGAAAAGCGCTTCAAATGAACTCTGAAAAGGTTGAAAGTTGGCATGGTATCATCATTTCACCCACATAGCATGTGCTAAAAAGTTGAGAGGGTTACGGAAACTCGTCTGTTACAAAGAGATTTCATTTTTTTGAACTTATTTGAACTCCAAACTTTTTGTGTCTTCAAAATGCACCATTCAAAGCCACATCATCAATTTTCAACCCTTTCTGACTTCATTTGTTATTTTTCATGCATTTACTTATTTTTTGCGCTAAATGACCCTGAAATTGAAAAGCACTTCAAATGAACTCTGAAAAGGTTGAAAGTTGGCATGGTATCATCATTTCACCCACATAGCATGTGCTAAAAAGTTGAGAGGGTCACGGCAAAAACTGGATGCACTTCATGTACAAAACGGACAATCTCTTTCGAAGTATCAGGGTTTCATACGGAAACTCGTCTGTTACAAAGGGATTTCATTTTTTTGAACATATTTGAACTCCAGAGTTTTTGTGTGTTCAAAATGCACCATTCAAAGCCGCATCATCAATTTTCAACCCTTTCTGAATTCATTTGTTGTTTTTCATGCATTTACTGATTTTTTGCGCTAAATGACCCTGAAATTGAAAAGCACTTCAAATGAACTCTGAAAAGGTTGAAAGTTGGCATGGTATCATCATTTCACCCACATAGCATGTGCTAAAAAGTTGACAGGGTTACGGCAAAAACTGGATGCAGTTAGTGTACAAAACGGACAATCTCTTTCGAAGTATCAGGGTTAAATACGGAAACTCGTATGTTACAAAGGGATTTCATTTCTTCACATGTAGCTGCAGTGATATTCTAGATCAAAGGCATCATCATTATAGTTGTGGAGAGAAAGTCTTCACTTTTTCTTCAGGACTTTCGGTAGTTGGTTGGAAACACGTCTCAGAGGTGACAACACTGTTTCTGATGAGCTGTACTCGTTGTCCAGGGGACCATCTTCGACTGTATTGACTTACAAAGGATACGAGATAAATGGGAATACATTTTACACGATCGCCCAAGATCAAAAGAGCACCAACCAAAACAGCGGTGTCCGCTTTGATGCAGCAACCAAGAGGGGAAAGGACACATATTATGGTTACATAGTGGACATATGGGAACTTGACTACGGACATGATTTTAAGGTCCCTTTGTTTAAGTGCAAATGGGTCAATATGTCCGGAGGCGGGGTACAGGTAGACCCACAGTACAGAATGACAACAGTGGATCTGAACATTCTTGGCTACACAGACGAACCATTCGTCCTAGCCAATGATGTGGCACAGGTTTTCTATGTGAAGGACATGTCTACCAAACCGAGAAAAAGAAAAGATAAGGAAGCGAATACATCATACGATGAGCCAAAGCGCCACATAGTTCTTTCAGGAAAAAGAGACATCGTGGGATTGGAGGGCAAGACAGACATGTCTGAAGATAATGAAAAGTTTCATGAAATTCCTCCCTTCAAAGTCAAGGCTGACCCAAGCACCATGTTAAGAGATGAAGAATATCCATGGTTACAGCGCAATAAGCAAAGGACACAAGCGAAGAAAAAGTGAAGACAGATGAAGTCACACTGCTCCGGGTGTTTGGAGCGCAGAATGTTCTTGTGTTTATCGACATTCTGCGCTCCAAACACCCGGAGCAGTGTGACGACTGGATTACGTGTGAACACATCAGGACTTTCGGCAGTTGGTTGGAAACACATCTCAGAGGTGACAACACTGTTTCTGATGAGCTGTACTCGTTGTCCAGGGGACCATCTTCGACTGTATTGACTTACAAAGGATACGAGATAAATAGGAATACATTTTACACGATCGCCCAAGGTCAAAAGAGCACCAACCAAAACAGCGGTGTCCGCTTTGATGCAGCAACCAAGAGGGGAAAGGACGCATATTATGGTTACATAGTGGACATATGGGAGCTTGACTACGGACATGATTTTAAGGTCCCTTTGTTTAAGTGCAAATGGGTCAATCTGTTAGGAGGCGGGGTACAGGTAGACCCACATTACGGAATGACAACAGTAGATCTCAACATTCTTGGCTACACAGACGAACCATTCGTCCTAGCCAATGATGTGGCACATATTTCTATGTGAACGACATGTCTACCAAACCGAGAAAAAGAAAAGATAAGGAAGCGAATACATCATACGATGAGCCAAAGCGCAACATAGTTCTTTCAGGAAAAAGAGACATCATGGGATTGGAGGGCAAGATAGACATGTCTGAAGATTATGAAAAGTTTCATGAAATTCCTCCCTTCAAAGTCAAGGCTGACCCAAGCACCGTGTTAAGCGATGAAGAATATCCATGGTTACGGCGCAATAAGCAAAGGACACAAGCGAAGAAAAAGTGAAGACAGATGAAGTCAGACAGGGTTGAAAATTGATGATATGGCTTTGAATGGTTCATTTTGAGCACACAAAAAGTCTGGAGTTCAAATAAGTTCAAAAAAATGAAATCCCTTTGTAACAGATGAGTTTTGTCCGAAACCCTGAGACTTCGAAAGAGATTGTCCATTTTGTACACGAAGTGCATCCAGTTTTTGCCGTAACCCTCTCAACTTTTTAGCACATGCTATGTGGGTGAAATGATGATATCATGCCAATTTTCAACCTCTTCAGAGTTCATGTGAAGTGCTTTTCAATGTCAGGGTCATTTAGCTCAAAAAAATCAGTAAATGCATGAAAAATAACAGATGAAGTCAGAAAGGGTTGAAAATTGATGATGTGACTTTGAATGGATCATTTTGAACACACAAAAAGTCTGGAGTTCAAATAAGTTTAAAAAAAATGAAATCCCTTTGTAACAGATGAGTTTTTGTCCGAAGCCCTGATACTTCGAAAGAGATTGTCCATTTTGTACACGAAGTGCATCCAGTTTTTGCCGTAACCCTCTCAACTTTTTAGCACATGCTATGTGGGCGAAATGATGATATCATGCCAATTTTCAACCTCTTCAGAGTTCATGTGAAGTGCTTTTCAATTTCAGGGTCATTTAGCTCAAAAAAATCAGTAAATGCATGAAAAATAACAGATGAAGTCAGAAAGGGTTGAAAATTGATGATGTGGGCTGAATGTTCATTGACACACAAAAGTCTGGAGTTCAAATAGTTTAAAAAAGAAATCCTTTGAACAGATGAGTTTTTCCGAAACCTGATACTTCGAAAGAGATTGTCCATTTGTACACGAAGTGCATCCAGTTTTTGCGTAACCCTCTAACTTTTTAGCACATGCTAGTGGGTGAAATGTGATATCATGCCATTTCAACCTCTTCAGAGTTCATGTAAGTGCTTTTCAATTTCAGGGTCATTTAGCTCAAAAAAAATAGTAAATGCATGAAAAAAACAGATGAAGTCAGAAAGGGTTGAAAATTGATGATGTGGGTTTGAATGGTTCATTTGAACACACAAAAAGTCTGGAGTTCAAATAAGTTCTAAAAAATGAAATCCCTTTGTAACAGATGAGTTTTCGTTCGAAACCCCTGATACTTCGAAAGAGATTGTCCATTTTGTACACGAAGTGCATCCAGTTTTGCCGTATCCCTCTCAACATTTTAGCACATGCTATGTGGGTGAAATGATGATACCATGCCAATTTTCAACCTCTTCAGAGTTCATCTGAAGTGCTTTTCAATTTCAGGGACATTTAGCTCAAAAAAATCAGTAAATGCATGAAAAATAACAGATGAAGTTAGAAAGGGTTGAAAATTGATGATGTGGCTTTGAATGGTTCATTTTGAACACACAAAAAGTCTGGAGTTCAAATAAGTTCAAAAAAATGAAATCCCTTTGTAACAGATGAGTTTTCGTCCGAAACCCTGATACTTTGAAAGAGATTGTCCATTTTGTACACGAAGTGCATCCAGTTTTTGCCGTAACCCTCTCAACTTTTATGAAACTCTAATAGCAAAAATAATAAACTAAAAGAATGAACTAGAAAACTTTAATGAAACTCTAATAGAAAAAAGAATGAACTAGAAAACTTTAATGAAACTCTAATAGCAAAGGAATCAACTAAAATTTATGCAACTAAAATTATCAAAGTATTTTCTGTTCAAAACATTAAAAGCAAAAAGAATTTTCATAAAGAACTTTTTTTGTTAGAAACTTTTATAGCAAAAGGAATTATCATAAAGATTTTTTTTGTTAGAAACTAAAATAACAAAAACTGTTTTTGAATATAATGATAAAACACAGTAATATTATATAGCAGGAAAAAGAATCACTCCAAAATCTATTTTTATAGTAAAGTTAATCACAAACTAGTGATTCACACAAATTTCAAAGAATTCAAATTTAAACTATTCAAATTGGAAAACTAATGGCACTAACAACAAGTTCATAATTTTTATTACCTAAAAGCAAAAAGAATCACTGAAAAACGGTTTGTATTTTGTTGTAAGTAGAAACAAAATAAAATAAATAAAGCAAAAAAGAAAACAAAAAAACTAGAATTTTTTTTTTAAAAATGCCACCTACTGGGCCACCACGGCCTGAATACGACTAGAAACCCATCCATGGGCCAGGATTCAGGCCTGCAGAGGCCCAGCAGGCCCACGGCAAAGAGTAGCAGAGAAGGCCCGAAAGCCTGCAGTTGAGAGGAGCTCGAGAGGGTCGGCGCAGCAGCGCTTATAAACCACTCTCGAGCTCTCTCAACTAGCGAGGTGGGACTAAACATCCCACCACACCGCGCCAGCGCAAGGCCTTAGGTCCCGGTTGGTAGCAGCAACCGGAACGAAAGGGGGGGCATTGGTCCCGGTTGGTGGAACAAACCGGGACCAATGCCCCCCCTTTGGTCCCGGTTCGTGCCACCAACCGGGACCAAAGGTCTCTGTTTCCCGCCCATTGGGCTGCTGAAAAGAGACCTTTGGTCCCGGTTGGTGGCACGAACCGGGACCAAAGGGTGTCATTCGTCCCGGTTTGTGCCACGAACCGGGACCAATGCTCTGTGTATATAAGCAGGACTTACGAATTTTTCAGTTTTCATTGACCATTTGCCCCCCGACGACGCCGAGCTCATCGACGCCGCCAGGCTGCCCGTGCTCTCCGTCGCCGCCCCGAGGTCGCCGTCGCCGCCCGCTCCTCGTCGCTATCGCCCCGCGCCCCTGCCCTGCCCCGACGCCGACGCCGTGCGCCCCTGCCTCGACCTCGACGCCAACGCCGCCGCGCCCCTGCCCTGTCCCGACTCCCCGCCACGCCCCTACCCTGCCGTCAACGCTGCTGCACCAGTGCCCGCCGGCTAGGCCGGTACTCCCTCCTCCCTCCCACCCCTCTCCTCTGTCCTTCCTCCATGTATGTGATGATGGTGAAGTTGGTTCAGTGCAAAAATTCAGCCATGTCCACAAGGTGTTTGATGAAATGCTAGGGCTTGCTAGGGAACTTTGTTTTATGTGAAACTTGGCAGGATGATGTCTCCTTGGATGTTAGTGAAGATGGTTAAGTTGGTTTGATAAAAGGAAAAACTTCTTAGTGTAAGTTTTATTAAAATTTAGTGCTGGACAGAAACTGTATGAATTTTTTTGGTGGACTTGCTAGATGAAATTGGGGCTGCCCTTCTGGACTTAAGGGTTTAGTTGGAAGGACTACAAGATGTAAAAAATTCAGAATTTTTTTAGCACGGAAAAATTGGGTTGTAGTTCAATGCCAAGATTGGACCAAAATTGATGTTTTTGTTCATAGCATTTTTTTGTCCATGTATGTATGTATGTACGGATGGATGGATATGGATGTATATACAAAATGTTCATATATGATGTTTTTTTTTGTTCATAGCAATTTTTTTCCATGTATGTATAATTTATGTATGTATGTTCATATATGCAAAAGTTACATTTAAGAAAAAATAAGAAAATGTATGTATGTTCATATGCAAGGAATATGCAAAAGTTAGAATTTTTATGTTCATAGAATTTTTATGATTTTTTTTGTTCATAAAATTTTCTTTGTCAATTTATGTATATGTATAGGAAAATTGTGCATGATCAAAGTCATTTATGTCAAAGTTTGCGATATACCCCCACCCCGATAACATTTTTTTATATGATGAATTTTTTTTAATAGCCATATATATGTATGTGGCTATATGTATGCATGGATGTTCATAGAATTTTTTTATATGTATGTGGCTATATGTATGTCGTTGTCGATATAGCCCCTCCGCGATAACTTCGACATGAGGGGGGGGGGTCGATATACCCCCTCCCCGATAACATTTTTTTCTAAGTTACTAAGGTAAAATATTCACCCCCCTCTCGATATACCGGGCGATCAACTCTCGAGGCCACCCAAACCCTAGAAAAAAAAGCGTTGTCGATCTCCTACCCCCTCCCGCCACTACCCGACAAACTCTCGAGGCCACCCAAACCACTAGAAGATAACTCCGGTAACTTCGACATGAGGGGGGACGTCGATCAACCCCCTCTCGCCCAAACAAGTCTATGTATTATTTTATATCGCGGTGGACATATATCAAAGTTTGATCATATGTCAAAGTTTGAATTTTGACATATGCAACATTTGATCATATATCAAAGTTTGATCATATGTCAAAGTTTGAATTTTGACATATGCAACATTTGATCATATGTCAAAGTTTGATCATATGTCAAAGATTGAATTTTGACATATATAGATTTATCAAGAATGCCCCCATGTTTTTTTTTCTTTTTTTTCCTTTGTTCAAGTTGAATTATGTCATGGAGATTATGTAATGCTCTATATATGCTATGTATATGCTCTTTTTGAAATTTTAGGTATATGCTTTGGAGAATGCTCTTTTTGAAATTTTAGGTATATGCTTTGTATATGCTCTTTTTTTGCATTTTTAGAAAAAATATTGGATATATGTAATGATCACAAAAAGTCTATTTTTTGTTCATAAGAATTTTATGTATGTACGTTCATATGCAAAAGTTACATTTAAGAAAAAAATAAAATGTATGTATATTCATATGCAAAGAATATGCAAAAGTTAGAATTTTTTATGTTCGTAGAATTTTTTTTGGTGATATTGCAGAATATGAACCTTTTGAATATGGATGGATGGATGGATGATCATTTGTTAGATAATTTTTTCTGTAGTATATATATGAAAACTTGGTCAAATTTTTTGTGTAGTAGATGATGGATGATGATATGAAACTTGGTCAATTTTTTTTGTTCAGAGCAGTTTTTGTTCATGATGAGGGGGGTGGGGGTCGATTGTACATATGTATAATATGATGTAATTTTTTTGTTCATATATAAATATAATGTAATTTTTTTCAATGTATATAGTATGTGTGTAGTCTATATATGCATGATGAGGGGGTGGGGGTCGATATACCCCCTCCCCGATAACTTCGACATGAGGGGGGGGGGGTGATATACCCCCTCCCCGATAACGTGACATGAGGGGGGGGGGGTCGATATACCCCTCCCCGATAACTTCGACATGAGGAGTGGGGGGTCGATATACCCCCTCCCCGATAACTTCGACATGAGGGGGGGGGGGTCGATTACCCCCTCCCCGATAAACTTCGACATGAGGGGGGTCGATATACCCCCTCCCGATAAATTCGACATGAGGGAGGGGTCGATATACCCCTTCCCGATAACTTCGACATCAGGGGGGTCGATATACCCCTCCCCGATAATTCGACCGTGTCCCCGAGCTCGGCCTTGCTCTGCCACTGGTCCATGGTCGCCGCCCCCCGTCGGCAAACCTAGAAGCGTTGTCGAGGCCACCCCAAACCATAAGCGGCGAGCTAGCTAGGTCTACGTTTGCACCTAATAATCCATCTGTCAGTTGTATATTAATTGCCATGTTGTAATATTTGCAGAATCTATGGAGCACCAGAGACATCGAAGAGAACAGTTGTTGGGGGACATAATCCTCGGCGGGGGTGATGTCTTGTCGTTTCTCAACGACACCGATGGTCTGGAAGGAGAGGGGTGAAGCAGGGCTCCGTGATCGAACAATGGAGGTGGAAGGACATGATTATGATGGCTCGGGGACGGAATGCCGGGGAGGAGGAGAAGGAGACCGTGATGACTGCTCTGGTGAGCGAACGGAGGAAGGAGATGTTGCAAAGTCCGGCGAGGTATAAATAATTAAGCCTGTGCTGACTAGCTAATTTGCATTAATTGTTTGGTATGTACACATATTAACTCTCTTCTTTCTTTTTTCTAGCCCTCCGGATCGAGACAAACTTCGGGAATGAGACGAGGCCCGAAAGAAATGTTGCGCCAGGATGAAAGGTTCACGATCACAGCAATCAAGGGCGATGGCCAACCGATGAACCCAGCGGACCAAGGAAGCATTTTCTGCTCAGTGCGGGGGTTCTTGTTTGGGACATGATCCCGATCAGCATTCCACCAATGGAATAAGCCTAAGAGCGAAGACCCTCAAGTGTTATTTTGTCAACGATAGACAGAAAAGATGATCTTTGGACCGCGCTGAAGGCAAATTTCACCCTACCGCCAGTGGAGGATCCGGATAAGCCATATAGTTATAGAGCCATTGGTCAAGGTCATGCTCTTAAGAAGATGGCAGATTATTCAGGAGGTGGAAGAATGAGTTGAAATCAACGTTTGTCGACAAAGGGAAGACTCCAGAATTCACCGGCCGATTTGAGAAGATAAGAGATCACTGGCCGCCATTTGTGCCCACAAGACATCGGAGAAGAGTAAAGAGTTAGCGACAAACAAGAAAAAATGCTACAAAGGAGCATCACCATCGCACGGGGTCAGGTGGCTACCTCAAAGCCCGGCCGTTGGGGGCAAGGCTGAGAAGGACCTGCTTGATAAAGGGGTCGAACCAAAGACATTGAACTGGCCAGACATTCAAGGAATGGTTCTTCGGGGTTGGGGGGGAACCTTGGACCTGAAACAGGGAAGTGCCGTGGACGAAGGAGCAAACTTGAAATACTCATCAAGAAGCTTCAGAAGTATATCGCCGCAGCGCAGCAAGGACAGTTCGTTCCCGACAGAGAGAACGACGAGCTCACAATGGCCCTCGGGAATCCGAGCACCACAGACGAACACGAGGCACGGCAGGCTCCGTTGCGTGGAAGGAAGGGTTTCCCAGCGCAGGCGGTTACAAAACCGGGAGAGAGGAGGAAAGTGGAGCAGACCGAAATGCAGAAGATGAATGCAAGGGTACGAGCGCTAGAGGAACAAGCACTAGTTCAGAAGGCAGCGACCTGCTGAAGCTACCCCGCCCATCAGTGGAGAAGCAGCGTTGCTTCCACCGAGCCCCTTCAGCAGCTCACTTCACGGCACCCAGCGTACCCCGTGGATGCTATCACGGAGGCTCAAGATTGCCACCTTATGGCGCAATGGCAGCCCTCAAAGTCAAGGCGGCTGTGGCTCTGTTGCACCTCCCAACCCGGCGCAACTTTTCACTGCCTTCCGATTCCAGAAGGCTATGCTGTTGTGATGGTCGATGAAATAACGGAGGGATTTGAGGAGCTCGAGCTTGACCCACCTACCGGTGAAGGGGAGACTTAGCTGGGTCTTGCTCTGAAGACTCCATGTCTATGGCGGAAGGAGCTCATCCACCTCCTCCTCCGGCGAGTCAGGGCACTCCACATCCTCCTCCGCCTCCTCCTCTGGCGAGTGATCAGGGCCTCCGCCTCCTTTCTCGGTGCTCCGGCGTGTGGCGGCACTTGCCTCCTTCTCCAGCTGCTCGGCGTGTGGCGGCACTCCGCCCCTCTCTCGCCTGCGCCGGCGCGGTCGAGCAGCCCGCCTCCTTCTCTCCTCGTCAACAACAGTGGAAGACAGCCGCCGCCGCTCCGGCTACTCCGGCGCGTCGTAGCACTCCGCCTCTTCTCCGCCCGCCTCGAAGCAACGAAGGAAGACAGCCGCAGCGCTCGGCTGCCGCCGCGGCAGCGTCTAGCAGTACAGCCAGAGGCGGGAGGCAATACAAATTCAGTCCATCTATCAAGCCTCTAGATAGATTACCATACGAGATGACCGAGGAGAGAAAAAACGAGGAGATTTGTCAAGCCCAAGTGAAGGACTTTTTTGCAAAGAAAAATCCACCTCCGGAGGAGAAGATGGATCCGGTGAAATTGAAGCGCACTTTGAAGAACCTGAAGCGACCACCACCACCTCGCCGGATGACAACCATGTCCGCGCTCTGAAAAGGCAGAGTGGAAGGAGCGGCCGGTCGGGAATACTTCAAGTGACAAAAAGGTTACAAGAACGAAGAAGAGGGAAAAAAATTCCCCAGCTCGGCAAACAGGCAAACCAATCGTGCCCCCCGCTCAAGGTGTCTAGAGATATCGGCAAATCTGCCGGGATGCTGCCCGGTACCAATCCGGTGATACTGCCCGACGATGCACATTTGATACAATGAAGGTGGGCGAACACAAATACAGTACGGGAAGCCTCTCGTCAGACCTGGTGATCCTCCTCTAACAACGATGATGCGAAGATTCCATAAGTGGTACATGGAGAACTGCAAGTCTGCGAAGGATATTTTGACGTGAGAGTTAAAGAGAGCATGACCTCGTGGAATTGATCTGTTGTCTGTTCCATTTGAGGAGTTCTTCCAGTTTTTCAACAAAAGGACCTCGATAAAATAATCATCACTTGCTACGTGTAAGTACTATACTTCTGTAATTAAGTCTCTATATATAGCTCAGCTCTTTCATTGCACTGTATATATAATTATCCTCACTATATTATGCAGATTAAAGATCGTCGAATGCAGAAATGCACAAAAATCTATGATATTGGGTTTATTAAAACAAATCTCATAGATGAATGGACGGTTAAATATCATGCCAAAGAAACCGAGGCCAACTTGCTACAATCGTTGCTTGAAATCAAAACAAAGATAAAATACTCTTTCCTTACAACTTCGAGTGAGGGTTACTGTCTTGTGCATATTCGGTTTCCTTATTACTCGAGGTTATAGTAATGTAATTGATGAGTTATGCATGCGTGCGCAGCTTCCACTTTATTCTCCTAGAGATTAAGCTTGAGCAGGGACTAGTAACCGTCTTAGACTCAAGACGAAAAGATACCAAGGAGTATGCGGCCATGACTGAAATGCTCCAGAAGTAGTTCAATCGATCATTATCACACCCATCGGCAACTTTGGTCATTTCCTATATCAAAAATTATTTCTTTGTTCTCGCAGGGTTTGGAAAGTGTTCACCACAGATGCTCCGGACATGCCGGGGGAGCTGCGATTTACACACCCGAAAGTAAGTACTACTAGCTAGTTCCGCGCATCTCCCATTGATTCTAGCTAGTTCATCCATACCATTTTATAATTCTTGATTATCAGTTTGATTGATGTTTATTTCTCGTAAAGTGGTTGTGGCAGGAAGGCGGGAATAATTTTTATGGATACCATATTTACGAGTACATCTACAAAGCGACGACCTCTAAGCGAGGCTACTCTGAAAAACAATATGAAGTGCGTAAGCAATAATATTCACAATTTTATTTTTACCATCATTTGCGTTGAGTTTCATTCATATATATGTATTGAACCCCTCTTCAAATTAGATTTGGCAGATGCGGGATGAACTCCTACCACAAGATCGCAATAAAAGCAATTCAAGAGGAATTGGCGGGATTCTTTCTTGACCACGTCATCAATCCAGCCGGAGAATACCATGTGGAACATGACATCAAATGTTGGGATGTAAGAGATCTTATATTGTATATATGTAGTAGTAGCATCGGATAGATATACGAAAAACTTGTTGTTCGACCAATCTTCGGAGAAGGAGGAGGTCGATCACTCCTCTGGTATATGTTCATGACGATCTTGTATACTTAATGTTTCCTTCATTTGCTTACTAGCTAGCGGTCGAGTCCTCTCTATACGTATAGTACGTAGCGTCGACCAAGCACGGAGATAAAAGAGGATTCTTCTCTAGCTATTAGCTAGCTAACACAATATATAAAAGCCGTAAATAACCCTACAAAACCCCAAAAACCTCCAAACCCCCCCCCCTCCCCCCTTCAAAAGAAAAAAAAACCCCAGCTCCTGAGCTGCTGACACGTGGATGATTTGGTCCCGGTTGGTGTTACCAACCGGGACTAAGGCCTCCTCTCTGGGCTCGCCGCAGCGGCCACGTGGAGCCCATCTGTCCGGTTCGTATAAGAACCGGGACTAAAGGTGTTGTTCTTTAGTCCCGACCCTTTAGTCCAGTTCCCGAACCGGGACAAATGGGTCTTTTTCTACTAGTGAGGGAACCACAATGGAATGTAATAACTCCCTCTGTTCTTAAATATTAAGTCTTTTTAGAGGTTTCAATATCGACTACATATATACGGATGTATATAGACATATTTTAGAGTGTAGATTAACTCATTTTGCTCCATATCTAGTCCATATGAACCTCTAAAAAGACTTATATTTACGTACGAGGGAGTATTATGCATTAGAAAAGTCAAATTGACACGTCCACAAACAATCATATTGGCCCGGAATGGTTGGATTCTGATTTGATTGTCACAGTGAACAATTTGTTAGCAATAAACCACGCATTGTATGGGCAGTGTATGGGCATTCGCCGACTTGGTCTAGCCATGTGTGTAGCAGCGTGGCTGTAGGGATTAATTAGTTGAGTTTGTTAGCTGGTTGTGACTAGCCCACGTCATGCGCTGAGTGTGGCGGTGTGGCATGCGGATTGCGCGCCGCGGGAGAGATGGGCAGTGGCGGGTGTGCGTGCGCCTGGGTAAGCCAGCGTGTATAAATCTCTCCCTGTGTACTCTTGTAAGCTGAGTCGAGAGGAAGAAATACAAGAGAGAAAAAGGCCCGGGGTACGTACGTCTCCATGGGAGGGCGTCCGTCGTGGCGGGCGTTTGTCGCCAGCAAATGTCTCCTTGTGTTCTTGTCTGACGTTCGTCGATCCTCGGTTCCAGCACAATTCAGTAAACCATATCAAAGGGAATCAAACCAGCCTGGGCATGTGCGAGATCCTTACCAACAAAGTAAATCAATGGGGCTTTAGGGGGTGCGAAGGAGGAGGGAAAGGAGAGAATGAGGCAGTGAGGTGGTGTGCTTTAGTTCGAAGGAAGGGGTTGAGATATGCTTGCGGGAGGCAATGCCCGGGTGTCGAGGGTGTTGGACATTTGGTGGTTGATTGGAGGGGATGGGCTGCTGCCACTGGCCTTTTCCAAAGTTGTACGCGTCACATAGAACGCAACAAGGCAATGTACCAACAATAAGAAAAATATAGCGGCCACTCTCTGTATGTCAACCAGATGCAGATTCCTTACATGATTTGTTGAACGTCGTGGCAGGCGAAAGGTAAAACTCCATGATATCGCACTGACATTGTTGATAGCATGTTAGACACACCGTAAGTCATTACTGGGCATTCAATCCAACTGATCAAAGGCTGATTGCACAGAATAATCAAACACGTCATAGAAGAGACTAGAAAAATATGTGAAATGAAGCTAGAATCATAGAGGTGTACATTCTGACATACAGCTTGAAATCTTAGTTTTTGTTCACACAACAAGAAATATGGAACACGGAATTTCATTTAATAAGAGGTTCATATGTACCTTCCTAAAGGCCATAAGCCCATGCATTGCAAAGTGACCAAGAGCAGAGTGCACCTTGGCATCATCTATTGACTCACAAAGCTTCCCTTGCATGTGGCTATATAGGATGATTAAAATTCAAAACAGAGAATGCACATGTGCCTCGACTTTTTCACTGGGATCTCAGAAGCTTATCACGCTTCTCTAGTAGAATCATCATGAAACCTAGAAGTTGCAGAAAGAAATAATTGGACTTGCTTTTGCACAGCTTTGGAAGATGCTAATCAATAATTTACTATGTCTCGCCTAATATTACCATGATTTTTTCAGTCATAAAAAACCAATGCTTTAAGTTTTAACGAAGCTACAAGAAATATGCTAATTCCAAATATCTGAGAAAATTATCTTGATGGGTAATCTATTATATACTAAAAGGAAAATACGTGTCAAAAATAGTGAAATAATCTAGAAATTCCCATGTAATCAGAAAGTATCCAACCATTAGTTTCATATATCCTAAAATTGCAGCCGTTTGATCTTCGCAATAACCTTTCGACATAAAACATGATGAAAAACTATTCACCTATGCCATTACCTAAATAAAAACTAATCATAGGCCATGACACAGACGGACTATTTTTTACCGTAGAAACTAACAAAGGATGGTGTTGCCCTAAAAAAAATCAAAAGGATGCACGAGGCCCTAAAAAGAGATGCACGAGATGATTTAAAAAAAGCACCGAGATGACAGATCACATCTGTCCCGCCCGGACCAATTGACCGCCACAATCCCTTCTTCCAGTCGTCGCCGCCACCACCACACGCACGGGCGTACCTAATCTTCTATCCTCTCTCCGGTCCCTATGGCCACCAGAACTGCAGCAGTAACAGCCATGACCAGGAGCACGAGCAG
The DNA here is from genome assembly GCA_011799875.1 of Thinopyrum elongatum. Classification (NCBI taxonomy): domain Eukaryota; kingdom Viridiplantae; phylum Streptophyta; class Magnoliopsida; order Poales; family Poaceae; genus Thinopyrum; species Thinopyrum elongatum. Next base: position 81,199,579 of record CM022303.1, read on the forward strand.
GTAGTTCTCCCATCATCGACAGGACCAGAGCTGGGTTTGTAGTAGTAACAGCCACGGGAGCACGACCAGGTACGTGTGTTCTTTCCAGAAATGTTATGTATTGCTCCAAATTCAAGTATAAAGAGGAGACTAACTTCTGACGAGGCGAGCGGAGCGAGGCCTGAGCCAACAGAGGATGTCATCTTGATGAGCACCTAGCAAGCTCACAAGACACCATCATGTCCATCTGCACATCATGTCATCTGCACATGCTTTGCGAGATGGTCGAGGTTAACCTGACGCTACACCAATCGGCAGCTATCCGGCCAATAGAAAAGTATGCACACGTGTGTCCGTTAAAATGCTACCCTTCATGTTTGCTCCTTATATTTTTGGCGTCTGACAATGCTTTCAGGGGTTTTTATGGAATTTGAACATCCAAGGTTTCCACTCTAACAGAAGAAAATTCAGATAGAGGCAATTCAAATATGAATACTATTGGCGAGAAAAACAGAGCTGCACTACGTTCGTTCCCTGGTCCTAACTCACTACTGCAATTTCGTATACGCCGGGGTGTCGGCGTCTTCGCCGAGAGCCAAAACACGGGCACTCGGCAAAGTAACGAACGCCGAGAGCCACACCGGCAAAGGGAAATAAATCGGCAAAAAACACATGATAATGCCGACAGCTTTGCTTTGGCAAACAGGCTATACTCGGCAAGGCACTATTGCCGAGGACCATCTGGCCACATCGGCAAAGTTTTGCCACGTGGCACCTCAACGGCGACTAACGGCACGGTCACGGTTGCAACTCTTTGCTAGAGTGGCTCTCGGCAAGATTTAGTCCCCACCTCGCCTACAGACTAGCAAAAGACCTATTTAAATGTTCAATAGTCCAACTGCATTAATCTTCGATCTTCATTAGTAAGGGAGTCCGTACAGTCACTATGAATCTTC